>LR750436.1:164342-297326 GCA_902729485.2 Mus minutoides
CAGGGTGAACAGTATAGATGCTGTGTGGCAGGGTGAACAGTATAGATGCTGTGTGACAGGGTGAACAGTATAGATGCTGTGTGGCAGGGTGAACAGTATAGATGCTGTGTGGCAGGGTGAACAGTATAGATGCTGTGTGGCAGGGTGAACAGTATAGATGCTGTGTGGCAGGGTGAACAGTATAGATGCTGTGTGGCAGGGTGAACAGTATAGATGTGGCCCAGCTGCTTCTTCCATGAGCTCACTTCTCCTTCGGCCTCCTCTGCACTGTGGGAACCAAGCTAGGCCTGCCTTGCCTGCTGTTTTATTTGCTCTCCTCTCTGTGACTTTCTTCCTTGATGCCTCTGAAATAAAGACATTGTTTTTAATCTTAGTACTAAGCTCTAACTGCCCTTAATGATAAAAATCTTAAAAAAAAAATACCTCTGGTTTCCTAGGTGATGATTCAGAATCATTACTCCTTGCCTACTTAGAAGCTGTTTCATCTCGCTCTGGTCCCATCCTCAACACCCTTTAATGTGATTTCCGTACTATAACTCCCCTCAAAGTGGCAGGACTCCTTTGTCATCTGTAAAAATCATGTCATGTCATGACAATTGAACATTACCAGAATAGTTACAAGCAAGACCTAACAGGAATAAATGGGACCAACAGAATTTTGGAGTCCAAGATGGTTATGCTACATATTTTCTCTAGGCCTTTATTTGCAAATTTTTGAAACTATAATTTTTCTTCAATATACATAATAAAGAATCTTCTATAGAAACACTCAAGAAAAAAATTAAGCATTGTTACAGTTTGCTTTCAACTGTCTATAAAATAAAACTCAATAAACACTACATTTTTTTTAAAGTTCTTTTCTATGCTCTCTTCTTGGAAAGGATGTGCTGACTGTGTCACACAAGAAATCTAGGTCATGAAACATCATGATATGGTGCATCTTGTTTAATAACACAGCCATTAAATCTATAAGAAGGAGGTTAGATTTGGGGAAATTTCTGAGTTAAATAGTAAGATATAGACACTATGGGTTTCTGGTGCTGTTTTCAAGCCATAAGCAGTGAGATAGATATAATGTTCCAAGGATATCCATGCCTTAATCAATGGAACTAGCCATGTTATATCATATGGAAAACACTATTGTATAGACATTATTAAGGTTATATATCTTCAATATTTTCAATTATGACTTTATTTTATTTATTTTTATAGTTCTGGGGCTTGAACCTAAGTCCTCATCCATTCTAAGCAAGTCTCCAGCCTTCCCAAGCTACAGTCAGAGAAATAGTAGCAGAGGAAGTTGGAAATTTGAAGCAGGAGACAGAAAACATATGAGGACTCTAGTAGCTTACAGATGGGAGAGGAGTTCCCCTCTAGCAATCATTAGGGAAGTGAGTGCTTTCCTCCCAAACTGTGTCCAGGCATATTCTTTCCAGCACCAAGAATGAGCTTGTAAAGCAATTCTTCACTGAGAGCATCTCAAACCAACCCATGTTTTTGTTTTTGTGGCAAGAGAAGATAAAATCTTGTGGTTGCTTGGGAAATGGCACTATAAGGAGGTATAGCCTTGTTAGAGTAGGTCTGGTCTTGTTGGAGGAAGGACATCACTGTGGGCTGGGCCTTTCATCCTCTTCTGGCAGCCTGCAGAAGAGAGTCTGCTGGATGCTTTCAGATCAAAGTTTATAACTCTCAGCTCCTCCCATACCATGTCTGCCTGCACTCTTCCATGCGTGCTGCCATGATGATAATGGACTGAACCTCTGAAACTGTAAGCCAGCCCTAATTAAATGTTGTCTTATATAAGAATTGCCTTGGTCATGGTGTCCCTTCACAGCAATAAAACCCTAAGACACCACTCAAACATGAATCTCTTGTATAGGGCAGCTTTATTACTCTTTGTCTATATTTCATATATTATTTCTTTGTGTTTGCTTAGTCTTCACATTTGTTCTTAGTAATCTTCTGCCTATCTTTCCATTCTTTTACCAGTGATACCTATTCTTGGTTGTCAACTTTACTACACCTGGAATTAACTAAAACGCAAATCTTTGGGCATAGCTTGAGGGATTTTTTTTTTTAGTTAATTAGACCATTTGAGGTAAGAAGACCCATTTTAAATCCATATCACTTGAGGTCAGAAAACCCACCTCTACTCTGGTCCACACCATCTCATAGAAGCCTACATAAAGAACAAAGAAGAAAGAATTTTGCTCTTTGCTTGCCCATGATCTCCTAACAAGTCCATTCCTTCACTGACATTAGCACCTACTTCTTCAGGATTCCGGCATACACCCCCCGAAGACCAGCTGAGATAACCAGTCTTATAGACTGAACAACTACTGGATTATTTGACTTGCCATTGGTAGACAGAAATTGTTGGACCACAGGCTATAAGCCACTCTGATAAATCCTCTTTTTATATAGATATTTATTCTATCATTTCTGTCCATCTAGAACAGTGGCTTTCAATCTTCCTAATGCCGCGACCCTTTAATACACTTCTTCATGTTGTGGTGACTGCCAACCATAATATTATTTCTGTTGCTAGCTCATAACTGTAATTTTGCTACTGTTATGAATTGTAATGTAAATATCTGATATGCAGGATAGCTGATATGTGACCCCAAAGGGGTCACGACCCACAAGTTGAGAACTGCTTCTCCAGAAAACACTTAATACTATACCACCCCTCCCATTATCAGTTTTTGGTGGCGGTGTTGTTCTTTGCTTTCTTTTAATGGCTGTGAGAACACCACTGAGGAAAGTCAACTTTGGGGAGGAAGATTTTATTAGGCTCATGTTTTCATGTCTTGTACACCCATTGAAGTCATCCTAACAAGACTGACATCCCCATGGTTACCAAATTCATTGGTTATTTTTAGTGTTTATCTTTTGAGGCTTTCGACACCCTTTAATGCCCTTGATACTGTCCTCAACATCAACCCCTTTAATCTGTTTACAACCTTGTTCCAATAGTTGTAATGTCAGTAGTAGCCTTGACTCATGACTATTCTTCCGTTTCCTTGTGATATAGGTAAAGTGGTCCTAGCAACTTCCTTAGAACCTAAACCCTATAGATTGTGATGTCCACTAAGAGACTCAGATTTCACTTCTCCATCAACAATAATCACTCTGTGCTTTGGCTGAATGTGTCCTCATCATGACTCTGTAGTGATCAGCGTGACAGTGTTAAGAGGTGGAGTCCTGCTCCCTACTTCACAGGAACAACACCCCTTCAGAGAGGTCTCTCTCAGCCTTCAGTAGTTCTTCTCTGCTGTAGGATAGCACAGCCTTCATTCTCTTTTACTCTTCATGCCTTCAGCCATGAGGGAATCAACAAGAAGGCTCTCATGGGTAACAGGTGCCATGGCACACATAGTTGACATCAAAGTTTCAGAGTATAAGAGATAAAGTTTGAGTCTCTGTACATTTTCCCCAGCTATAGACTCTGCTATTGTGTCACAAGGAACTAAGACACTGTAGCTTACAATTTCAGGGTCATCTCTGACAGTGAAAATCTTCAAGGCATTTTCTTCTGAGCCTCTTCTCCATTCATCCCTCCTTTCCCTTAAGCATGACATAACAGCTCACATGGGATTTTTTTTCACTCACACTCTTGGTGCTAAATTCCTCAACAAGTTATTTTGTGCCTTTTTGCACATTTTGCTTTGAGTCCCTTAATGGTCCTTTGGGAATCTCTCTTGCTTCTGGTCTCTATAGCTCTGAAAACACTAGTGATAAATGCAGCCATTTGTTCTACACCAGCATAGAGCAAGCATGAGAGCTTCCCACATGCTCTTAAAGGACCTGAAGTAGGTATTACAGTCATTCAACTTTATAAATAAGGCAGTTGGAACTCAAAGAATTTTTTTAAAAAGCTGGTCATGATGGCAGAAGCCTATAATCCCAGCACTCTGCATATTGAGTCAGTAAGACCCTGAGCTAGGCTATATTAGAAGATTTTATGTCGAGGTGAAAAAAATAAAAACAGTGGAAGTTACTACTAGTGTTTATACTTATTAAAAACTACAAATACTACTGGGATTAAAGGTGTACAACCACTACATTTGGCTAATACAACTCATTCTTATTAAAAGGTGTCTAATGTTTCCATTTTTACATAATACTATATTCTGTAACTTCATCAGTTAATCATGATTATTCAGATACTAAACTAGGGTCTTGCTGTGAGGATCAGAATTCCACAAATTATACCATGACTTCAACTATTAACTCTGTATCATTGAACTTTGACATAATCTGAACATCCTCCTTGCTATCTACTAGCAGTATGTAAGAAGCAGCCCAATTCCAACTCCATATTAGAGCTCTTTTCTTTTTTCTTTTCTTTTCTTTTCTTTTCTTTTCTTTTCTTTTCTTTTCTTTTCTTTCTCTTCTTTCCTTTTCTTTTGTCTTTCTTTCTATCATTCTGTTTTTGGTTTTTTTGAGACATGTTTTTCTGTGCAGCACTGGCTATTCTGGAACTTGCTCTGTAGACCAGGTTGGCCTGGAATTTAGAGATCCACTTGCCTCTGCCTACTGAGTCCTGGAATTACAGGTATGTACCACCACCTCCTGACCCCTAGAGCTCTTTTTAAACTGCTGGTTCAATGACTGGGGTGGGCCATCTTGTTATACCTTATTTTGCATTTCCCCAAATATACTTGAATTTGAGCATCTCCTCATCTATTTAGCTTGTAGAACTGTCTTTCATGAATTTTCTGTTGAGCATAAAGTTATATTTACCACCCAATCAAAACTTGTTGTCTTTGGCTTTTACTCACTGTTTTATACATTACAGGACTGAACTCTCAGTGTCTCCAGTGGTTGGTACTTTGTCATTCTGCCTTTCATGTTTTTTCCTTGTTTTAAAATTGTTTAACATTCTGCATGACTTTGTAAAGTTTATTTCCTAGTAAAAATGTTTTCTCCTGAATAGATTCAGAAACTCCTACTTTGCTTAGGGACTCTTGATTCATTTGTTTTTAATTTCTTAAGCATTTAAATCTTTAATTCATTTAGGATTTATTTTTGTATTTGATGTGGAAAATGAGGGCCATTTTTCCCCTCAGTGGTGGCAGAAAAGTTTATTAAGCTTTATCAAATTTTAATTTAGAAAAGACTAAACCATCCATCTTCTTATATATTGAACTCCTTTGTCACTTGCTAGGTCACCATACATACGTAGATGGTTTTCTGAATTATCTGTTGATCTGTTTGTTCCTGGTCTGGCTGGTCTGATTAAAGAAGTCTTGTAAACTTTACAGATAGTAACACTTAGCAATAACTTTCCCTGTTAAACATGTGTGTTATTTAGGGGAGGCACATTTCTGTGCCTTTTTGATATTAGATTTTCTAATTTAAGTAGAAAGTTCTTATATGTTAAACAAACATTATAAGTTGCCTAGCTGTTTCAAGTTTTTCAAGCGTGTTGGGTATGAGGGATTGTTGGGGTCCACTGCCCACAGTGGACTGGGTTCCTGGAGGATTGGCCCGAAGCTGAAATGAAACTAAGGGAGTGGGGGAAGAAAGAAGGTCTCCGAGGCTACATGGTTGCTTCTGCTTAGAACGACCCTTTAATGGTGGACAAGCATTTGGGGGTAAAGAAAAGGAAATCCCGCCCCCAGTCTTCTGGGCATGCGTTCTGGAGTTTGGCGGGAACCCTGAAGTCTCGTGACATCTCTCAGGTTGCGCAGGTGGGCTGGTCGTAGATGGGCCTCTGGTAAGCTGGGCGGAGCCGGGTGACCTAGGAGACTTGCAGAACCTGGCTGCAGGGGTACCGGGCTCTTAGCCTAGTTAACAAAACAATGGATGCCATTGGGTGTGGCACAGCTCTGGCCATTTGCACCAACTATGTTGGTGGGGAAGGACACCACAAGGGATTTCATCATATTGATTAAAAAGCAACAACTTAAAAGTAGGTGAAAATTTAATCATAACTTTGATATTATAGCAAGTTTCTTTCCTTTGTAGGTAAAGGCATTGTTTCTTTTACTTTTTCCTATTTAATCTAAGTTTTTATTAATTCTCTGAGATTTTTACAAAACATATTTTGATCATACTTACCTCCCTACCCACTCCCTCCCCTTAAGTCCTCCCAGATCTGTCCTCCACTTTCCCACATCTTTTCCCTATTATCCTTTATTATGATTGTTACATGTGTGCATACATACAAACACAATCTTCTGAGTCCATTTACTGTGACTGCTTTGTATGTTTTTAGGGTTGATGACTTGGTATTGAATAACCTGTCAAGGAAAATCATCCCTGGAGAAAGCTGATTCTCCCTTTCTCAGCACTCATCCATGACTTGTAACTTCCTCTCAAGCTGGGGTCCTGTGAGGTCCCCCCATCACACTGGCATGCCAGCCTCTCATGTTATTGCTCAAGTCTTATCTCAGCAGCCATATTACTGAGACTTCATGAGGGTAGCTTCCCTGTCATATACAGAAGCCACAATCTCCCAGCAGATGTCTTGCTGATCTTTTCACCCCCTGTTTCATGGTGTTCTCCTATCCCCAGGTGTAGGGATTATGTTATAGATGTATCAGTTGGGGTTGGGTATCCAACAATCAATTGTTCTCTGCATTTTGAACAATTTGTGGCTTTCTGCAATGGTCTCCATTTGCTGCAAATAGATTATCTAGTTAGGAGTGAGAGCCGTACTATCTCCACAGGCATATGTATAAGGATAAGTGTTTAAAGCACAGTTATAACTTAAACTGGATTAAGAATGTAGCTCTAGGGGATTATCTTCTAGGATCTTTTGCTTACTAAATGTGGGTAGTTTGCTAGATTTATAGTACCATGCTGAGGTTTGCTTTTTTGCTGTGTATTGTAATGCTAAATACTGTCTCTCAAGGTCTGGTTGTCCCAAGATGAGAGAATCCTCAAGTATAATCAAGTAATGCTATGTAATATTGCTTCTAAATTTAAACTATTGGTTGAATAAAGATGCTAACATCCTATAGCTGGGCAGAAGAGAGATAGTTTCAGTACCTCGGTCTTGGGGTCGGAGGAGAGACCATGAAGGGAGAGGAAGAGAATGTGGAGGGAGGAGATGCCATGGGGTAGGTGAGTCATGAAAACATGGCCATAGAGGCTGACCAATAGAAGGTAGGCCCAGATGAAATATAACAAGTCATATCTTAGAGTTATTGGCAAGGAAATAGATATAATAGCACAGAGAGTAGATATTTGCTCTGCTCTACTTTTTTTTAAAGCTTATCATAAATATAAAAGGTTTTATGTCTTTTATCTGGGAACTGAATGATCAAAAGTGGGGTCAAAATCCCCTCAATTTAGAGTAAATATTTACTGCAACAGCACCAGGTATAAGTTCTGTCATACTAAGTGAGCTTTAAGCTTAATTAGGCAGCTGTTGGTTATACCTGACATAGGAATGCCACAGCTATACCTTTGGAAATGACTATGTCCTGCAAGAGATGAATGGAAACAGGACTCAGAAGACTCTAGCTTGAACTGACCTGAAAGCCTCTTCCTTGAGAATTTGTTCTCATGGTACCAGAAATGGTGCAAATAGAGGGAAAGGGTTCTATACAGCTGTGATACCTGTGAAACAGCAGTGACCAACACAGGAAGATAGGACCAGAGATTCAATAGTGCCACTTATATCTCAGGTGGTGATTGACAGCTACCTAATTGGACTAAAGCCTGCTCTTTGAATCTTGTTATTTGAGAGAATAAGAAGTCTTTGTCCTAATGCTAGCCCAGAAGATCAAAAGTACCTCTTACCCTTAAGGGTTTCTTGTCTTCTCTGGACCTTTGGCTCTAGCTTTACCTTACTTTGCACTCTCCCTGGATTTGCAATGAAGATGACTTGGAGTTTTCTGGTGCCTTTCTCCCTTTTCTGCCTACTCATCTGGAATTCCTGGCCAAGGTACACCCAGGCCCTTGATTCCACATATCCAGAAACCTCATGCCTAAAGCACTACAGAATTCTTGTCCTTGGTATAATCTCAGGATACATTTTTCACATCGGTCCTTCTGGCTTCTGTGCTACTGTTATTCTTTCTCTACTTGTTGATGAAGCCAGCTTTGGCATGAAGGATTGGAAGATCAGCTGACAAACAGGCTGAAGAGAACTTTGGCAAAGCTTGCCCTGCCCAAGAGCATGGTGCCTTTCTATTTGTGTTGGCACTGGGATTGGGGCTGTACAAAGAATGAGAAAAAATGGATTTGCCTAAATCTCTGGCTTATCTATATAGTTCTTCGTACAGAGATTTGTTTTTCTCCATCTGTTACCAAACCAGGATTTTCCTGGCAATCAGCCAGGCTCACGGTCCAGTGGCTAGACCGTTGTTTCACATAAAGGTTGGTATTTTCTGACATCTGCAGCCTAACTACTGAGAAAATGAAGAGCTGACAATCCATTCAGGAAGAATATTTCTCATATCTGTCCTTCCTGAGCATCTCTAGGCTCCCATACCTCCTGTACTGCCAGGATGCTTGCAAAAGCTCTCTTGGATATAATTGTTAACCAAAAAAATAAAAGAAAAAAAACCTATCATTTAATAACTAAAATTGAGGCCATACTTTCTACATGTATTTTTAAATAATATTTGAAAAAGCATATTTCATATGAAAAAAATAATGGTTTTTTTTTTTATCAAAATAGGCTTGTTCTAATGTCAATTTTCTGCCTGGATAAAAGTAAATAGATATTAAACACTGCTGCAGGCACTGTTGTCATTGGAATTAAAGATTTTCTGCTATAATAAATAATTTCATAAAAACACAAAATTAAGCAATGGTAGTCCAGGTTTTAAAAAAAAAAAAAAAACCTTTATTTTTATAGACATATTTTCAGTCCTGGGTACATACATTTGCATTATAATGTGTGAGCATGAAATGTTGATTTTAGAATGAGTCTTAGATATTTTGAAAATGCAGTATAGCCACCTACCTGTTAAAAGTGGTCCAGTGTCTAAATAAGGAGTAGATGACTCTTCCGTGTGGGAAGATGGCATATGTCTTAGTTGAAAGCTAAATCATATTCAGCACTACTGAATTGGTATTCACTTGAATAACATCAGGCCCTCATGGAGGGAAGTATGGTGTCCTGAATAATGAGCTCTGATACAGTTTCAAGTGGGTGGCCCAATGGCACTTGCTCCTCCAATAGTTTATTTATACTCTCTGAGCTTCACATTGGTTGGACAGAGAAATGGAAGAATCATACTAGATTGAAGTTCTAAACTGCAACATTGCACATGCTGGCATGTTTCACTCAGCTGGAAGGTAAATCACTTATTGCTACTAGAAATAAATTCTGCTGCTTACAAATGAGCTCTGGCTGCAATACAGGGAAGCTTCATTCTGAAAGGCTGTTTACGTCAGTTCACCTTCTGATGCTGACTTTTGCAGGGGAAGGAAGAAAGAATGAGAATAATGGTTGCAACATCCAATTATAGTTAGCATATAGAAAAAAAGATAAACATGAGGGTCACAGTTAATACTCTGTAAACAAGATGTGCAGCTGGCACCAAGAATTTCAAATGATGGATTTCATTATTTAAACACCTATGGAATATTTTCAGGGGTGCTGTTACCAGTAAATTCCTGGCTCTTTGATTTACTGGCCAGTGCATTTTTGCTGATGTTTTGTTGATACCTGCTCTCAAGTTTAAGTAATTATTCCTGGGATGATTTTTCCCTTCTACTCCCTGTGGCCCAATACCTTCTCTGATCCCTCTCTCATGCAGAGGAAGGTGACCAAGGAGACAGTTAATGACTACATCTAAGTGTGAAAAATGTTCCAGAGGCAGAGTTTGTGGCTGCTCGCTGGTTTACCATGGAGACTGAGATTTCCTGACACTTGGGGAGTGAGTTTCAAATTCCGTAATTTCATACTCTAAATTGTCTTAGCCTTAAAATATGATCAACAATGGTACAAAATATTTAATTATACCTTAAAGGATTGCCTCCTAGTAATACCAGGAAACACACTAAACACACTGCAAGAAACACTATGTTGGCAAACAACAAGCAGAAGCAGGAGACAGCAGCAAGTCTTGTTTACTGATTCCTGTGTACCACCCAAGGGCTACGTTTCTTTTTTTTTTTTTTCAATTTTTTTATTAGATATTTTCTTAATTTACATTTCAAATGCTATCCCAAAAGTTCCCTCTCCCCTTACCCCGCCCTGCTCCCCTGCCCACCCACTCCCACTTCTTGGCCCTGGCGTTTGGATACAGAAAATGTGGTACATTTACATAATGGAGTACTATTCTGCTATTAAAAAAATGAATTTAGGAAATTCTTGGGCAAATGGATGTATCTGGAGGATATCATCCTTAGTGAGGTAACCCAATCACAAAAGAAGTCATCAGATATGTGCTCACTGATAAGTGGATATTAGCCCAGAAACTTAGAATACCCAAGATACAATTTGCAAAACACAAGAAAATCAAGAAGGAAGACCAGCATGTGGATACTTCATTCCTCCTTAGAATAGGGAACAAAATACCCATGAAAGGAGTTACAGAGACAAAGTTTAGAGCTAAGATGAAAGGATGGACCATTCAGAGACTACCCCACAGGGGGATACATCCCATAATCAGTCACTAAACTCAGACACTATTGCATAGGACAGCAAGAGTTTGCTGAAGGGACCCTGATATAGCTGTCTCGTATGAGGCTATGCCAGTGCCTGGCAAATACAGAAGTGGATGCTCACAGTCATCTATATGATGGAACACAAGGCCCACAATGGAGAAGCTACATTTCATATACATCAATTCATGTAGTTCTTATGATACTCTAAGATAAGATTAGCATCTGACTTTATAAATGTGCATGCCTGAACTCAGAGAACTAACTCAGTACCTAGGGACTAGATCTCTCTCTCTCTCTCACACACACACACACACACACACATGCATGCACACATGCACATGTGCACACACACATAGGAACAGCTTTGGCTCCACATCAAGGCTTTTGGCCACTCTCCTGTGCTGTGTTATCATGCCTTTGGGAAACTGGGATTGTGGCAGTTTTCACAAAACTGACCTTAGAAGTCACTCTCTTTATCTCAAGGATAGACTGGAAAAAGCCAATAAAATGAAGTACGTGACTAACAAAGGCAGTGAAGGTCCTGGAATTTGAACCTTGGTCTTTTAGACCATCAAACCACATACTTAACTCTGTCACACTATATGTTCTGTAGAGTGGAGGACTTGAGTGGAAATGACCATGGGGTTTTCATCTTTCCACTTAAACTGTCTTTATCATTTCATCAAGTGCCAGGACTTGAACATCTACAGTGCACTTGCTTGCACTATGTTTTGAAACATACATCCCAAATAAGAGACTATCCATATATGGCTTCCTCAGCCCTCAGCTGAGGGCCAATAGCCCACAGGCTCTTCTCCTACCCCTTCAGTCTTCAGTCAATTTGAACCAAGCTTTACAGGGGAGCCTGTCTTTTGCCCACCTTCCAGGTAGGCCTCGAAGTAGCAAAATTACTAATCTAAGGCAGCTTTGTAAAGCTACAGGTCCCCTCCAACCCCACTGCATAAGGTAGCAGTCCTGTCCTAGTGCTTACTTCTTACTCAAGCTTGTGACAGTATGGCCACTTTGATCTTAGCTACTCATCCTCCAGCAACACAGGCAGTTTCCCTCCTTTCAACACGATTTTCCATTATCCTCAGTCTTTGGCTAGGAGACCCAAACATCTCACCACTACCCTCTAGAGTTGATGTATTGATGACTCTCTGAGTGTGGGGATTGGCCGGTCAATCACTATTCCCTCAACAGGTTTGTTTTTCAAGGCTGTAGCCTAGCCTCAGGCTGTTTCAGGGTTCAGGGACTCCTATGAACCCTCAGCATCTGGTAACCTTTGTTAGGAGCACCAAGAACTAAGTGTAAGTGCATAACCAACATGCTGTTTACATTTGCTGTAGAAAATAGCAGGTGCGGCACATGCCCAGTGTGCCAGACTCTGTGCTAAGTACAAGGCATACAAAACAGTGCCTCAAGTCATGTCCACAAGTCCCAGGAGCTCTGTATCCAGGCACATGTCCACTTTCACTCAGCTCTCCTGGGATGATTAGGTGAGTCCACGTCAGCTCAGTCAGGGACAGGTGGCACTTAGGGTACTGGGTGGAACATCTAATATGTACTTTGCCTACATGATAAAACACGCACAGTATGTTTTGGGCAGTTTCTACAGTACAGTTAGCCTGGATGCTGTTTGATATGACCCACATCCCTGACCCTGACATTTATCCATAATCATTAGCTATGACACTTTAATCCCCTGTCTTCTATTCTGCCTCAAGTCATCATGGGCTTGTCTGATAAGCCACCTTTGAATGGTCCCTCCCTTGTCTATTTCATATTTTATAATTTCAGAGCAAAGGTATTATTTTCTTTAATTTGTATTTCAAATTCTCTCTCAGAGACTGGAGGCAACCCTTCAAATGACCACAATCCTGGCCCTGCCATCAGCTGGATCTAAAACCTTGGCTTCCCGATCATTATTCTTGTACTTCTTTCCTCACACTTTGGGAGAGGGTCTCCTCAAACTTTCTAATATGCCTTCAGCCTCCAATAACGCCTGAATCCATCCTTGTCTACACTTCAGAATCTGTACTCATGCCTCTTTAGTCTGCAACAACGATGTACTTATGTGTGTAGGCACTTGAAATGTTTTTTAAAACACCAGGTTCTAGGACCCAAGTAATGCCTGGTAAATTGTTGGGTGGAGTAGAAGTCTGTGGATTCCAGTTTGAAGACAGAAAGGAAGCAATAGTTCTTGTCACACAATGCAATCTTTCCAAGCTTGGCTGTTTGAGTTCTGTATTGAAGAGAAAGAGTGGTTGCATCCCACTTGAACCACTGTTTGTGGTCATATCCACCCTTGAAACTGTACCTCCAATGTCATAAAGCACGGTTATGAAGTCTGGGATCAGTATTGTTGGGTGGAACTCTTCCCTAACATGGACCACACATATACCTGTTAGAACTTTTGCCTGTAGTCTATCCATACGCATCTTCTCTTTCCTCTCCTTTCATTGGTTTCTTGAGAAAGCATCTCGTAGTGAACAATTAGAATCCACATGATTGTGCTTTTCATTACAAAAGTTTACCTCTATTCCAAAGAAAAGGGAAAAATTGTGACTTAAAGAAACAAAAGTTCAGGCTGAGAGTGTAATGGAATTCTGCAGCTCTATCTGACAGCTACCATGAAGGATAAGGTGTGGTAGGTTAGGTT
This sequence comes from Mus minutoides, assembly GCA_902729485.2. Lineage (NCBI taxonomy): Eukaryota > Metazoa > Chordata > Mammalia > Rodentia > Muridae > Mus > Mus minutoides. The sequence goes on from LR750436.1 coordinate 177,583, forward strand.
CAGGGTGACTCTATCTGACAGCTACCATGAAGGATAAGGTGTGGTAGGTTAGGTTCAGGGTGACTCTATCTGACAGCAACCATGAAGGATAAGGTGTGGTAGGTCAGGTGCAGGGTGAGTGGTAACTGATACTAAGGAGCTGGTTTCTGGGTCCTCAGTCTGGAGAAAAGCACCACACTGCCGCTAAAGGATCAGATCCCATAAGTCTCCTTCAATCTGTAAAAGTTCATCTGAGAAAATATGGCACAACAGCCTCAAGGGTCTGTGTACTGGCTGGTTTTGTGTGTCAACTTGACACAGGCTGGAGTTATCACAGAGAAAGGAGCTTCAGTTGGGGAAGTGCCTCCATGAGATCAGGCTGTAAGGCATTTTCTCAAGGAGGGAGGGCCCCTTGTGGGTGGTACCATCTCTGGGCTGGTAGTCTTGGTTTCTATAAGAGAGCAGGCTGAGCAAGCCAGGGGAAGCAAGCCAGTAATGAACATCCCTCCATGGCCTCTGCATCAGCTTCTGCTTGCTGATCTGATGAGTTTCAGTCTTGACTTCCTTGGTGTAAGTTTAATAAACCTTTTCCTCCCCAACTTGCTTCCTGGTCATGATGTTTGTGCAGGAATAGAAACCCTGACTAAGACAGTCTGCATAGCAGTGGGTTATGCCTTTTTCAGCATAATGTCACTGCCTGCTTTTCTTTAGCTAACAAAGAGCCACTATCCCATTTCCCTCTGCAAGTGAGGCTGGACTTTCTAAGCCCTTGACAGCACCCTTGCTAATGGCCCAGTACCCATTGCCCTTCTCCTGGAAGGATTAAAGTACCTCAACCCCCACCCATGTGACCATCTACCTGATTGTTGACCTCAGTCTTATGCAGGCTTTTCATTCAGCAGGAAGATGACTTACTGTCTGTGTCCTGATACTGTATATCTACTTACTATTTCTAATTTTATTAGGTTTCCTCCCCTGGACCCTGTGTTTGACATCTTTAATCCATGAGCAAAACTCTTTCCAGAGCAAGAAATACTGACTATGGGGTGAGTGAAATGACTTGGTAATCAGCATGTTTGTATTTCCAGTTTATCTGTCTCAGTATCTTGAGAACTTAATATATTTTCCTCTAAGTTTTTATGGTAATATTTATAGGTTTCATATGCCGTATTTATTTTGCTGTGTCAGATCTGCACAATCATGTCTTTTAAAATCAAGTTAATCCTCTCTGATAGCTTTGGAATGAATGTTCACTTTCATAGATATAGCATGAGATATAATTTGACACTCAGATATCAAAGAGGCTTTTCAAATCTATCCTCTGAGTTGGCTGGCATCTGTTTTGTTACATATGGAATAAACCCAGATTGATAAAGGATTCTTCTTGTGATGTGGAGGCTCATGGTGGAGTGTTTACAGGCACAGTGAAATTCTTGACTTGCAGCCACATCAAGACATTGGTTTTCCACTATTTCTTATCAGATTTCTGCAGAGGCACCATGGGAGCCAGATTGCCTGGGGCACACAGTTCAGCTGCACCAATAGCTAATGCGGGCGATTTTACCAGGTAACACAGATGCACATTTTCACACTAAAGATGTGCCAGTGCCCTCTGCTTTTGCACCCCAGCCGGAAGGCTCTAATTGAAACCGAAAGACCCACTTAGCACATGACATTAGGATGCATCCAGGCAAGAGAAAGGGATATGTATCCAGATGGTCTGTTCTCCATCTTACTTTATGTCATTTAGACTGTACTGTCAAAGCAGCAGATACCATCAAACAGAAGTATTCTAACTTGAGGTTCAGTAAGGTCTTCCTTCTTGCTTAAAATGATCAGACTTCTTTTCTTGACCCATTGACATAATGTTGTTGCCAGAGAGATTATAGGCCAGGATATGCAAGAACATTCAAGTGGCAGGTTCTCATTAAGATTGGAGGCCCTCTTAAATTTGCTTTCTAAAGGAGGGAAGGAATCAGCAAACATGTGTGTGTCCTGGTTTGTTGTAGCACTAGTAGAGTGCTTACTTACCATGGGCTCAGTCCCCAGTACTTCCAAACAAAAATCAGAGAGATATGTCAGATGACAAATATATTGGAATCAAATAAATCCCAGAGCATGGACAAGTCACACAATGAAAGGTACTGTTTGAACAGGGTATTCAGAGAAACACTTTCTGGGAATATAGTATTAGGAAGTGATGCACAGAACTAAGAGGTAGAGAGACCATCTGTCTCAGACAAAGTGATGGGATTGGATCTAGCAGATATGATGAGCAACAAGAAATTCTTGAACTATTTTGGAGGCAGAAGTAGTGGGAATTTTTGTTTCCATGTTGAGTGTGGGATATTAATGGGGAAAGTGATCAAAATGGTTCTAAAGTCTTTGGCAAATACATCTGAAGAATGGAGTTTTCAGATGCTTAGACAAAGAATAACAAACTCAAAGAAACAAAACCAAGACTAGAGAGAGTAGAATTAGGAATTCTGTCTTAGAGCTATGGAGGTGGAGACATTTACTAAATATCCAAATGCAGAGAGCAATCATCAGTTGGATATTCAAGTCTGGAGTTCAAAGGCATGGTCTTGAATGAAGTCATACAGTGGAGATTTTCAATCCTGAGTAGCATTCACAGCTGAGGCTAGACGAGAACATCACAGTAGAAACCAGTTCTCCAATTCCCACAGTCTTCCTTAAGAATTCTTTAATGGGAATGTAGTAGTTCTCACCCATTGATATTTTTTAGGAATCTCTAAACATGGTTCACATGTTCAACACAGATTAAGTGAATCTGCCTTAGAAAGCCAATGTGGCTGAAGACAGCAGAAGTCATGTGCTAGAGTCCAGAGCATGCTAAAGGGTATGGAGATGGGTGATAACCAGGCAAAAGAAGAATCTACAGTAAGACTAGAGGAAAACAATGAGAAATAAGTTCTGAAATCCAGGTATAGCTGGTTAAAAATGACAGTGAAGACTATATCAAATGTTACAAGCAGACCCAATGAATGAGAACTAAGAATTTGCTACTTAGCCACATGATGTCCATGTTGGCTTTACAATAGCAGTAGCAGTTCTTTAATGAGATGCTGGCTTGATGAGGTAAAATAAAGAATGGGGTTCTTTGGGTCAGTGGGGCTTTACCTTGGGCACAATCTCAGTGCATAGTCCGACGGTCCCCAGAGGAGAGGAGTCTGTACTCCCAGGTACTCTAACAAAACCAGGATCTTAGGATACCAGGAAGCCAGGATTCCAGGAGCTTGGTCACACCAGGATCTCAGGGTCTCAAGGGCAGCTTGACTCCCAGAAACTCTGACACACACAGAATCTCAGGATCACAGGATACCAGAATCACAGAATCACAGTGAAAGCCAGACTCAGAGGAGTTATGACTAAACTGGGATTACAGGGAGGACAGGTTCCAGTCAGATATAACGAGTTCAGGGAGCACTTAAGATAGATGGTGGGAAGGAAGCATAACAACAGAAGCACCAGAACCAAGATTATTTGTCATTATTGGAACCCAATACTCCCTCCATAGCAAGTCCTGGATACAACACCACACCAGAAAAGCAAGATATAGATCTAAAGTCACTTCTCATGATGATGATGGAGGAATTTGAGAAGGACATAAATGACTCCCTTAAAGAAGCACAGGAGAACACAGGTAAACAAGTAGAACCCCTTAAAGAGGAATCACAAATTCCCCTAAAGAATTATAGGAAAACGTAACCAAAGAGGTGAAGGAATTAACAAAACCATCCAGGATCTAAAAATGGAAATAGAAACAATAAAGAAATCATAAAGGGAGAGAATTCTGGAGATAGAAAGCCTAGAAAAGAAGTCATGAGCCATATATGCAAGCATCACCAACAGAACACAAAAGATGGAAGAGAGAATCTCAGGGGCAGAAGATACAACAGAAACCATTGACACAGCAATCAAAGAAAATGCAAAATGCAAAAAGATCCTAACTTAAAATATCCAGGAAATCCAGGATACAGTGAAAAGACCAAACCTAATAATAATAGGTATAGAAGAGAATGAAGATTTCCAACTTAAAGGGCCAGTAAACATCTTCAACAAAATTATAGAAGAAAACTTCCCTAAGCTAAAGAAAGAATGCCCATGAACATACAAGAAGCCTACAGAATTCCAAATAGACTGGACCAGAAAATAAATTGCTTCAATCACATAATAATCAAAACACCAAATGCATAAACAAAGAAAGAATATTAAAAGCAGTAGGGAAAAGGGTCAAGTAACATATAAAGGCAAACCTATCATAATTACACCAGACTTCTCACCAGAGACTATGAAAGCCAGAAGATCCTGGGCTGATGTCATACAGACCCTAAAAGAACACAAATGCCAGCCCAGACTATTATAACCAGAAAATCTCTCAATTACCATACATAGAGAAACTAAGGTATTCCATGACAAATCCATCCCTTCAAAGGATAATAAAGGGAAAACTCTAATACAAGGAAGGAATCTTCTCCCTAGAAAAAGCAAGAAATTAATCTTTCAACAAACCTAAAAGAAAACAGCCACATGAACAGAATCCTAACTCTAACAAAAATAACAGGAAGCAACAATTACTTTTTCTTAATATCAATGGACTCAATTCTTCAATAAAAATATATAGGATAGCAGATTGGTTACATAAAAAGGACCCAAGACTTTGCTGCTTACAGGAAAACCACCTCAGTGACAAAGATAGACACTACCTCAGATTAAAAAGCTGGAAAACAATTTCCAAGCAAATGGTCCCAAGAAACAAGTTGGAGTAGCTATTCTAATGTCGAATAAAATAGACTTTCAACCTAAAGTTACCAAAAAAGATAAGGAGGGATACTTCATACACATCAAAGGTGAAATTCACCAAGATGAACTCTCAATTCTGAATATCTATGCTCCAAATGGAAGGACATCGACATTCATAAAAGAAACATTACTAAAGCTCAAAGCACACATTGTACCTCACACAATAATAGTGGGACACTTCAACACCCCACTCTCATCAATGGACAGATCCTGGAAACAGAAACTAAAAAGAGACACATGGACACTAACATAAGTTATGAAACAAATTGATTTAACAGATATCTACAGAAAATTTCATCCTAAAACAAAAGTATATACCTTCTTCTCAGCACCTCATGGTACCCTCTTCAAAATTGACCATATAATTGGTCATAAAAGAGGTCTCAACAGATACAAGAAGATAGAAATAATCCCTTGCATCCTATCAGATCAACACAGACTAAAGCTGATCTTCAATAACAACACAAATAATAGAAAACCCACATGCACATGGAAGCTGAACAACACTCTCCTCAATGATAACTTGGTCAAGGAAGAAATAAAGAAAGAAATTAAAGACTTTTTAGAGTTGAATGAAAATAAAGCCACAACATACCCAAAATTATGGGGCACAATGAGAGCAGACCTAAGAGGAAAACTCATAGCTCTGAGTGCCACCAAAAAGAAACTGGAAAGAGCATACACTAGCAGCCTGACAGCACATCTTACAGCTCTAGAACAAAAAGAAGCAAAAACACGCAAGAGGAGTAGACAGCAGGAAATAATCAAACTCAGGGCTGAAATCAATTAAGTGGAAACAAAAAGAACTATTCAAATAATCAACAAGACCAACAGCTGGTTCTTTGAGAAAATCAGCAAGATAGACAAACCCTTAGCCAGACTAACGAGAGGACACAGGGACAGTATCCTAATTAACAAAATCAGAAACAAAAAGGGAGACATAACAACAGAAACTCAAGAAATCAAAAAAATCATCAGATCATACTACAAAAGCCTATATTCAGCAAAATTGGAAAACCTGGATTGTATACTTAAGTGACCCCCCAAAATACCTAAAAGAGATCTCCTAAACCTGATAAACAACTTCAGCAAAGTGGCTGGATATAAAATTGACTCAAACAAATCAGTGGCCTTCCTCTACACAAAGGATAAACAGGCCGAGGAAGAAATTAGGGAAACAAAACCCTTCACAATTGTCACAAATAATATAAAATATCTTGGTGTGACTCTAACTAAGGAAGTAAAAGATCTGTATGATAAGAACTTCAATTCTCGAAAGAAAGAAATCAAAGATCTCAGAAGATGGAAATATCTCCCATGCTCATGGATTGGCAGGATTAATATAGTAAAAATGGATATCTTGCCAAAAGCAATATACAGATTCAATGCAATCCCCATCAAAATCCCAACTCAATTCTTCACAGAGTTAGAAAAGGCAATTTGCAAATTTATCTGGAATAACAAAAAACCTAGGGTAGCAAAAACTATTCTCAACAATAAAAGAACCTCTGGTGGAATCACCATCCCTGAACTCAAGCTGTACTACAGAGCAATTGTGACAAAAACTGCATGGTACTGGAGCAGTGACAGACAGGTAGATCAATGGAATAGAATTGAAGACCCAGAAATGAACCCACACACTTACGATACCTTGATCTTTGACAAGGGAGCTAAAACCATCCAGTGGAAAGAAGACAACATTTTCAACAAATGGTACTGACTCAACTGGGAGATAGCAAGTAGAAGAGTTTCAATCGATCCATTCTTATCTTCTTGTACAAAGCTCAAGTCTAAGTGGGTCAAGGAACTCCACATAAAACCAGAGACACTGAAACTTACAGAGAAAGTAGGGAAGAGCCTTGAAGATTTGGGCACTGGAGAAATATTCCTGAACCAATGGCTTGTGCTGTAAGATCAAGAACTGACAAATGGGACCTCATGAAATTGCAAAGATTCTGTAAGGCAAAGAACACTGTCAATAAGACAAAAAGGCAGCCAACAGTTTGGGAAAAGATCTTTACCAATCCTACATCCAATAGAGGGATTAGATCCAATATATACAAAGAATTCAAGAAGTTATACTCTAGAGAATCAAACAACCCTATTAAAAATGGGGTACAGTTCTAAACAAAGAATTCTCAACTGAGGAAGCTGAATGGATGAGAAATATCCTTAGTCATCAGGTAAATGCAAATCAAAACAACCCTGAGATTCTACCTCACACCAATCAGAATGGCTGAGATCAAAACCTCAGGTAACAGCAGATGCTGGCTAGGATGGGGAGAAAGAGGAACACTCCTCCATTGCTGGTAGCATTTCCAGCTGGTACAACCACCCTGGAAATCAATTTGGCAGTTCATCAGAAGGTTATACATAGTACTTCCTGAGGACCCAGCAATACCTCTCCTGGGCATATACCCAGAAGATTCTCCAACTTGTAATAAGGACACATACTCCACTATGTTCATAGCAGCCTTATTTATGATAGCCTGAAGCTGGAAATAACCCAGATGTCCCTCAACAGAGGAATGGATACAGAAAATGTGGTACATTTACACAATGGAGTACTACTCAGCTATAAAAAATAATGAACTTATGACATTCTTAGGCTAATGGATAGATCTGGAGGATATCATTCTTAGTAAGGTAACCCAATCACAAAAGAACACACATGATATGCACTCACTGATAAGTGGATATTAGCCCAGATGCTCAGAATGCTCAAGATACAATTCACAAACCACATCATACTCAAGAAGAAGTAAGACCAAAGTGTGGGTACTTCAATCCTTCCTAGAAGGGGGAACAAAATTCCCATGGAAGGCATTACAGAAACAAAGTGTTGAGCAGAGACTGCAGGAAAGGCTATCCAGAGACTCCCCCACCTGGGGATCCATCCCATATACAATCACCAAACCCAGACACTATTGTGGATGCCATCAAGAGCTTGTTGGCAAGAGCTTGATATAGCTGTCCCCTGAGAGGCTCTGCAAGTGCCTGACAAATACAGACGAGATGCTCACTGCCATCCATTGAACTGAGCACAGGGTCCCTAATGAAAGAGCTAAAGAAAGTATGCAAGGAGCCGAAGGGGTTTACAGCTCCATAGGAGGAACAACAATATGAACTAATCAGTACCCCCTGAGCTTCCTGGGACTAAACCACCAACCAAAGAGTACACATGGTGGGACTCATGGATCCAGGTACATATGCAGCAGAGGATGGCCTAGTCAATCATCAATGGGTGAAGAGGCCCTTGGTCTTGTGAAAGCTCTATGCCCCAGTGTAGGGGAATGCTAGGGCCAGGAAGCAGGAGTGCATGGTTTGGTAAGTTGAGGGACAGGGGAGGGAGATAAGAGAAGGGGACTTTCTCAAAGGGAGACCAGGAAAAGGGATAACATTTGAAATGTAAATAAAGAAAATACCTAATGAAAATTTAAAACCACAGATTGTGCTGTACTTAAAAAAAAAAGGAAAGGAAAGGAAAGGAAAGGAAAGGAAAGGAAAGGAAAGAAAAGAAAAGAAAAGAAAAGAAAAGAAAAGAAAAGAAAAGAAAAGAAAAGAAAAGAATGGGGAAAGAGATTAGTAGAGGCCCTATTCAGTCAACTCTTTTGATGAATTTCTCACAAAACCAAACAGAACACAGAGGCCTAGCAGAAGTTGTGGTTGAGATAAGAGGCTTTAATTTTCAAGATTAAAATCCAGTATAGGATGGACACAAATGACAAAGGACAGAAGAATGAGCTAATGATTTCACTGAGCAGGTAAAAGGACCATGTGTGCAATGAGGTGTCCCGCTGACTGAGTGGGAGCACGGAGGAGGGAAGACTTGACATGAGCCAGTTGCAGGCAGGTGGATGCCGACACACAGGAGCTAGAAGACACTGTTTGGGGATTGCTTCTATATTCTCTGGGAACTGTGGAGGGGGTCTAACAATAAAAGAGAAAATAGGTAGTAGATATTCAGCAAAGTAAAAAACTCATAGCTATGGTATAGATGTTGAAGAGCTTCCAAAAAGCCCACAGGTGGTCCTGAAGTCATGCTATTGGGGCATAGTGGAGTCTTTCAGGGATAGGACTAGTAAGAGGTTCTTAAATTATTTGAAACATGTTCCCTAAAGGAGGATTATGGGACCCTCATTTCTCTATTTCTCTCTTCTTCCTGGTTTGTGATGGACCAGTTTGGTCAGGCCCACACCCCATCACTGCCCTTTGGCATGCACACCAGAGGCCCAAAGTTATGAAAGCCACCAGACCTTGGACTGAAATCTCTACAGCATGAGGTAAATAACTCACTTTATAAGTCAGTTCTTTGAGTTCTTTGCAATATGACATGGAACTGACTAATACACACAGAGAATAAACAGGAGTAATTAAATGGCTTTGGAAAGCTTTGCCCCATTAGGAGGTCAGAAGTTAGACCTCTTATGTGAGTCCAGCATCTGTGTGGATGTGTCCCAGCTATATTCAGTTGTGTTTCTGTTACTAAAAACCTGAATAGTAAGCATGGAAGAGGGTAAGTTCATGGCTTTTCTGCAAAGTAATTAGAATAAAGGCAAGTGGGTCATAGACCTGAAGTTAAAAGCAATGGCAACCACTCCATTTTAGCAATGAACCTTAGCACACATGGTAGCCAGTGGGAGCAAGAGATTGGGCATATTGCGAGGTGGTAACATTGCAGGTGAAGTCTGCACAGAAAATCACAGAGCTGAAGGTGCAGTTCTAGTCTTTGTTGTGGCATGAAACAGCTGTCTATTTTGATAAAAAAGGAAGCATATTCATTACCAAAGGCTCATTGCACTTTGAATCTATTTAATTAAGTTTTCACCCGTTAAAATTAGTTAAGTTATGCAAAAAAGACCATAGCTTTGAATATTAGTATGCATTCTTTCACTTACAATTATGAAATGAATATATTAGTGTATAATCTAAAAACAATTAGTGATTGCTAGACTACATCTCAGTAATCCTTCTCTTCTAAAGGAATAAATTTCCGAAGACAGAATTAAACCATCCTTCTTCTTTGCCATCCCAGTGGCTTGGAGAGAACGATGATAGACAATATAATACATGTTTCTGCCTATCTTGTAAATCACTTTAATTTTCCTAAATTGCTGGAAAGGGATTTGTAGCTGTTAAAAGAACTTTTTAAAACCTGATTGATCAAATTGCATTACCCAAAACAGATGCCCAAGCTACAAAGGACTTGACTTTGCTAAAAATTCTACCTAGTTTACCTCAGACTTTCTACGTGCAAATGGGAATTTGCCACCCAGGAGACCTTGACATAATAACCTTTTATTCCAACGAGTCGATTTTTTGTTTGGGTGTGGGAGGTGATATTGTTTGTTTCCCTCTCTGCTCTCACCCTCTTTCACTATCTTATTATAATTTTTTGGTATAGTTAAGCAATAGCTGTAAGAAACTATGGGTCCTTCTGGCTCCATGCAGCAGCAAGCCTGACAAACCAAACCCATGTGGAGCTTCCTCATAGTAACAGCATGGCTGGTTTTAGAAGGCCTTGTAGTCAGTTAACTAAGACACAGCCAACTGCCTAGCTGATTTATTGAACTGTAGTCAATTAATTTGTTCTCTGTGTCTTGCTTCTGCCTCTCCATGAGCTCTGCCTGGTGCCATTATTGGCTGAAGTTCTCAGACTCTGCTAGTTCTAGAAGCTATCAGATTCACAAGGGTTGTTTTGTTTTGCTCAGACAAACTCTGCTGAATGCGATTTGTCCGAGAAGCAGTCCCTTCATCAGAGCCATCAGGGATAAGTTTTACAATAAAGTTTGAGGCAACAGAAAGCAAGTTGAAAAGCTTCTTGCTTTTCGATGAATTGAATTCTCTGGGCTAAATGTCTGTGTTTGCAGTCTCTGTGTTCTTGCAGCTTCAGTCTCCCTGTCTGTGTGACCAGCAAATGTTTCAGATTAAGTTAAAAGCCCTCCCTTTCCTTCCTAAAGGCCAGTGGCCAAGAGGAACCATTATTTTACCTTCAGATGAGATTAGTCTGGGGCCCAAAAGAACCTCTTTTTGGCCATGAGTGTAGTTATGAAGCTAGTCCCAGACAAGCTGCACATAATCCTCTGCCTTGCTATCAGGCTTAGTGACAGGCCTAGGACCAGAGCATGGTAAAATATGGCAAAGCAGAGCTACCAACAGTCTTCAATGTATAATGCAATGTACTCCTGAAAATGTGAAAATCAAATGTAGGAAAAGAAAACATAAATATATGTTACAATGGATCCCTATGGCTACAGAGAACAAAATTAAATCCCTGGTGTCATTTCATATATCTCTAGAGATAGAGTTTCAATGTTTGGGATGTGCTCCTCAATTTTGTTCTTTTCTAATTTAATACCGTGGTGCTGCTGCATGTTCAGTGTAGGCTAGAGAGGTGGTGTTATGTGACAAACTGTGTGGTCCTCATCAGTGGTATCAGACCTTTATTCTCTGTCTCCCTTTATTTCTCTAAGTAATCATGAAATACAAGGTCATTTTTACACATACCTCCTCCTGCAGGTGAAGACTATAATGTCCCATTGGCATCCTGGTTTGTATATCTTTTATTGACATATGCTCATTTGTTGATTGATTGTCAATTGCTAAGTGTTAGAGCTGTATTTCTCCTATTTCACTTTAGATTTAAGCATTTTATAAAGCCTGCTCTTTGTAAAGTATTATAGAGTTGGGAAAGTATCTTCAACTTCATATGTAAATGAGTTAAAGGATTAAAAAAATCTGTAGCCAATGCTATAATTTGCAAATTAATTGGAAAACACTCCATGAAACCCTGGACAGAAGTGAGGAGACAGAGTGACTGCTAATTGTCCTGGAAGAGCTGATAATTTTAGAATGGATTTCTCTAGAAGAGTAATCCTTGGCCCCTTTCCCTTCTGATACATTTCTCCATTACAGTACTAGTTGCTTTACTTCACATTTAAGTGTTTAAAATCACAAATAAAAGAACCAATGTCAGGTCAGGATATATTTCCTGAAGTATGATAGTTACAAGGCCCAACTAAATCATTCTATAATACACCACACATCAGTTTTTCCATATATGATAGGTCTCATAGATGAAAAACTCTATAGGAGTCTAATGGAACCGAAAAGTTACCACTGCCAGAGATGTAGCAGACAGCCTAATATAACAGTGTTTTACACACATGTCTGATGATACTTGTGTAAACAAACATGCCATGCTACCAATGGTGTGTCAAAATTCAGTAGATACAATAGTATAACCCTCTTGTTGAAGTACTCACTGTAGATAAAACACAATGTATGTCAGCAGAAAGCTCATACATGGTGTGTTTAAAGTCTCTTGATACAATCAAGAGGCCATCTGGTAGCTTGACCTAGATATCAGCTTTATACAAGTTTATTCTAGAATCTTTGCCCTGTGACAGATACCTTTCATGACCCATCTCCCAGGATGTACCTTGGCTAGTAAGCAGTGCTTGGCTGTCTCATTCTGTCTTCAACTACAGTCTTTGGGGTGGAGGGGGTCAGGAGAATACTATGAAGAGATATTTATCTAGAGGCTTAAGAGCTGAGCTCTAGGTCCAGTCTGTGTCCCAAAAACTCTTGATCCAAGATCATATGACCTAAGGGGAGGGCGTGAGTCTAGATACATGCTTAGAATAGGAGCTTAGAAAATTTGCATTATATTGGATGAAAGGTAGGCTACAAGGAAGTTTATTTTGGCACACACATTGAAAATTAAATTTAATAAAAAAAATTCCTTGCACCTAAATGTTGGCTTCCACATACAAATGAAAAATGTCCATTGACTTTTGTAGTTGACTAAAGCCCATTTTTTCATAGATTAAAATTCTTCCGACCCCTACATATGCTTATCTTTCCCAATTTATTAGTATCCCTGATGAAAGTAGTACCTTAAAATCAATAGCCTGTGTTGCACATTCTAGTAGCCTGGAGTTCATAGTTCATCATAGGCTTTGCTGTCAGTATCATGCTTCCTGTGAGTTTCACAAATGTGCAACTACATCTATCCACCATGTCATTTTGTACAGAGTAATTTAATGTCATGTAAGCCTTACATATCAGCTATTGCTATCCCCCTTCTTAATAACTGCTGGCAAGCACTGACTTCCATTCTTCTGTATTTTTACAGAATGCATGTTGCTGACATTATCTACTGTTTTACTACCGGATCTTGTTACTTGGTAACATGAGTCTTTTCATGACTAGATGGCACATTTCTTTTCAGTACAGAACAGTATTCTTTTGTCTGAATATATCATAGTTTATCTACTTACCTGCTGACAGGCATCTAAGTTGTATCTAAATGGCAATTATAATTAGGACTAAGACCAACATATCATGCAGGTTTTTATATGACAGTAGCTTTTCAACTCTTTTTCAAATACCAAGGAGTGTTGCACCTAGATTATGTGTTAAAGTGCTGAGTTTCGTTGTTCTTTGGATATGGCCTGGGTAGCAGCAAGTATGTTGACTTTTGTAACAAGCAGCCAGACTCCCAAAATGGCTGCTGTTTTGACCTCCTACATGAAAGCCCGTAAGTTCTCTGTCCTCACAGACATTAACAATGTGGCTGACTGTGCCCTGCACTTTGTGTATTCTTGTAGGCACCTGATACTGTCTTCTTGTCTAATTTGTGTCTCCCTGGTGACATGTGATGTGGTTGGCATTCCCTTTTACTCATTGTTCATTATTCTGAAGCCCCAACGTATGTTTTGGAGGTGTCCAGATATTTCGACTGTTGAGGCATGCCCACAAGATTCATGAGAAATTTACTGTTAGTCTTGTGACTGAGTTGCCTTTCTCAACACAGCAAGCTAGCAAGTCATAGGCTAAGTTCATGTCCTTGTATTTTCAACTAATTTAGCCTAGAATCCACTATCAGTTCAATAAACTCAATAGCTCAATGATTTTTGAAGGCGGGGTGAGCTGTCTTTCACCAGCACCAGGCAGTATCCACAGAACAACAAAACTCAGTGCCTTAACACGTAAACTTGTTTCTCAGACTGTCTCACTAATTATCCTATCACAGGCACTGCTGTGGAATTAGTGGAGTTATCCGCATGGGCTCACCCTTCATTGTGCTTTCAGGAACTTCTTAGTGCCTGAAGTTCCCGAGCTGATGCTGTTTCTAGAACAATCCCTGGTCTCTCTTTGCAGTTAATTATTATCACCAACTCATATTCTCAACTCATAGTCTGGACACTTCCCTGGGCAGGACAGCTGCTGTCCTCTCCTATCCAGACCACCCAGTTTGTTCCCAGCCATGGCTTAAATGGCTGCTTTTAGTTAGAGGCATTGCTAACTCTTCTCATAAAAAATTAAAAATTAATTAAATAATTAATTAATTAAAGAGCCTCTGAGGTTTATAGATCATGGTGCACTTTAACTTTTTTAATAAAAATCTTAAGAGATACAAGGTGACATTTTGCTAAGCATATCGAGATGATTATTGTAGTCTTGGATGTCCTGTCTTCATGGTCTCCCTGTGTACCTGTGGTAAGAACACTTTAAATCTACTTAGCAACTTACAGTATGGTATCACTGACTATAGGAATCAGAGGACAGAAGGATAAGAACAGGCAGATGGGAGAAAAGAAAGTCACAGGAAAACTGAGTTAAACTTTCAGTGTTCCCTTACCCCTTAGTTTCTGGCCTGGGCAACTAGCAAGTAGTCTTGCTCCCAGGAGCAGTGTGCTCCCTCTGGAATTTACCAGTGTTAGTGTCTAGCACTTCCTTTGGCCAATGCCTCCCCCTTAGGGCAGCTAAGTGTACTTGGGGCCAGTAATGGAGCGTGAGTTTGTGGGTGAGAGAACCCCATTCAGGGAAGGCCTCAGAAGACTGCAAAACAGGGAACACTTGGGAACAAATGCCCTTCTTTCCAGGTCTTTCACAATGTTGACCTCTGTAAACCTGGGACAGAGCACAGCTAGTCATTGTGGCTTCAGTATGTTGCACTTAAGAAATACTTGATAAAGACTTGTGGATCTGAACTAGACAGAGCCACATACAGTTGGACATGTGGTCATCAGCCAGTCAGTGAGGAGAATTAAATCATTAATGATGGAATGTGGAGGCAAAAGGAGCACATAAGGCTTGTCACGCCTGCTTTTCTTCTCAAATGACTCTAGCACATTCAGTTGGAAGCTGTGTGCTGATGTAAGCCATTAGGACAAGCAGTTCTAAACCCAGCCCTCTTTCAGAACACTGATAGAAGAGCAAATGAGTGGGGGTTACCAGCTTACTTGTGAGACCAAAAGGGCGCAGAAGAAATGTTTATTTCCAGTCTCCACTTCACAAAGGTGACACTTTGCAGGCTCTTGAAAATGTATCTAGGTCTGTTTCCAATTTTCCCCTGGGCGTGATGTTATGATTATGTTCTTCAGAGCCCGCCCGCCCCCCCCCCCCCACCAGGGAGAGAGGCTAAGAGGTCTGCCTTTGACAGTTGATAAATCACTCTGCTGATGTTAGCTCCTGTTAAAGACAAGGCCATTCTTCAGGAATAACAATGACACTGTTCTAGCCTACTACCTCCCTTGTACTCAGGCAGCTAGGCATATCTAACTGTTTGCTTTGTAGAAGACAAAATAGATAGCTTCACAGCTGGATCAGGAAACACTTTTTTCTTGGAGGAAACACCCCCACCCCACTACACACACACACAGGAAACACTTTTTCCCCCTAAACCTGCATGCCTTTGAAAGTTTGTTTCCCCCTATGTGTTCAAAAGGATTGCCACTAGTGGGCAGAAAATTCTGACCTGAACAATTAGTAGCTTTTCAAAAGGAGAAGGAAAAATAAGCTTTACTGAGGCAGCCAGAGGCTGGAGACCTTTCACAGGAGGACATCTGATTTTTGACTGAGAGACCTTCCGGGCTTTGGAAAAAGCCCTTCTTTTCTCACATGCTCACTAGGGTGCAGGAGAGAGAGAAGTTGGGTGTGTTCTCTGAGGAGTTCCTTAACCAGGGAAGCTGGGAAACTTCCATAAATGAAGCACAGCTGAACCTGAATGGAGCAAAGTTCATTTCTAGGTTCATTTCACACAAATTCATTCATGGAAGACAGAGGACTTGGTGGTTAGCACCCTTTTAGACTACAGGGTGGTAATGATCTTTATATTGAAAGCATTTTTGGTGGCTATAGAAAACCATGAGGTTAATCATGCCAGTTTAATATAAGAGTAGCATATAAGCATATATCATGATGTTGCTCATTCTTTGGGCGGTCTCCTTCCAAATCAAATATTCTCCAATTATTTTAGCTCTCTCTCTCTCTCTCTCTCTCTCTCTCTCTCTCTCTCAGACACACAGTATCAAAAAGATTATTTGATATTTCTTGTTCCTAAAAATGTGACTTGATATAATATTAGTAGTTATTAAAATACTAGAAACTGGAATCTTTTTAAAAGTTTAAAACTCTCTGAAGGAAGTATAGTTAATATTTTAGTTACATTGACCTTTGAAATCAAATTCTTCAACTGTTTCAGCTATAAAGGGTGTATTCTCCCATGCCTTATCCTGAGGTCTACCCACAGTATATTTGAGGACTCAAAATTCAATTGCTTCTGAGCTATGGACAAAAGGCTCAGTGGTTGAGGATACCTGCTGATCTTTCAGAGGACCCCAGTTCAGTTTCCAACTCTCATTGTAGGCAGTTCACAGCCACCTGTTCCTCCAGCACCAATAGAATCCAACATCCTCCCCTGGCCTCTGAGGCCACCTGCATCTATATGAGCATATCCACACAAAGACACACATTCAAACACATACTCATAATTAGAAAAAATTTACTTTTAGCTGTAGTGTCTGTCATATTCAAGTGTGTTATATGACATGCCACAGTATTTACATACAGCCTTGCAGTTCCCTGTACACCTCCCCTGACACATCCTTAGATCTCTATACAACCTGCTGCAAATGTCCGTGATATGCAAATGCACTATATTGTTAAGGAAATAAATACTTTCAAGAAAAAGGTCTCAATGTGTTCAGTACAGACTCAAGGTAGCTATTAAACTTTTTTTTTTTTTTGATCAGCAGTTGATTTAATTCACTGATGGAGAACATGCAAATATGGAGAATCAACTATATTCTGCAGGGAAACAGGGTAAGAGTCAGGAATTCTAAATTTTATACTGGAAGGTACTGCTGCTGCTGCTGCTGCTGTGTGTGTGTTTGTGTATGTGTGTGTGTATGTGTGAGTGTATGTGTGTATGTGTATGTATGTGTGTGTATGTGCATGTGTGTGTATGTGTGTATGAGTCTGTGTATGTGTATGTGCATGTGTGTGTATGTGTGTGTATGTGTGTGTATATGTGTGTGTATGTGTGTGTGTATGTGTGTGTATGTGTGTGTGTTTATATGTGTATGTGTCTGTGTATGTGTGTGTATATGTGTGTGTGTGTGTGTGTTTGTATATGTTTGTATGTGTATGTATGTGTGTGTGTGTGTGTGTGTGTGTGTGTGTGTGTGTGTTTTACTTGATGCCTAACGATGCCCATTGACCCTTGGAACTTCAGTTTAGGAAACTGTAGAAAAAAATAGAAACATAACAGTATCTGACAGTTTCGCTTGGTGATTGTGTGTAATAAAGCATGTCAAAGTGTTTCTAACAGATTTAAAGAATTGTGTAAGTTGTTATGTTTTATATTTTAAAAAGAGGATCCAGGGATATGTTTTATAGAGGCATGGTGTGGTATGGGGGAAGGGGTGCTTCTATTGATGGGCCTATGCTGAGGCACCCTTTCCCACAGGTACCAGCCATAAGACAGATATAGTATGGGATAGAGTTTATTTAAAACATAGGAATTGGAGATGGGAGGAGAGGAAAGGAGGGAGAGGAGAGGAGAGGAGGGGAGGGGAGGGGAGAGGGAAAGGGAGAGGAAGAGGGGGAGTGGGGGAGAGGGAGAGAGAGAGAGAGAGAGAGAGAGAGAGAGAGAGAGAGAGAGAGAGAGAGGAGGCTGGCCAGGAAAACGTGGAGAGAAAGGGGAAGGGAAGGGAGAAAAGGCTTAGGAAGAGAAAGAGCAGAGAGAGTAGGAGATCAAGGAGGGGGCAAACAGCCCCTTTTATAGTACTCTGGGCTTTACTGTGGGGCAGAGCCTAGAAGGAATGCTAATATAAGTGTTTTATGTCTAAAACAAAATGTAAATGCAGGAAAATATATACTAAAAATGCTAGAGGAAGCATGGTGTTTGTTTCTAAATCACACTCTTTGGAAAATGTTCCATTTGTGTTGTTTTTACAGCAAAGGGTTGTAAAAACATAAAAGCAATAGAAAGGGGGGAAGAAACAGGCTGCAGGCAGCCACAAGGCTGAGGGGAAATGTGTGTGGACAGAGTTAAGTGTCCCCTGTGTGTCCTGGGGAGTCAACAACCACAAGCACAGAAGAAAAAGCAGAGTCCATCTGGGAATTCAAAGCTAATTCTGTGCTGCAGTGAACCTCTACCCAAATATGCCCCGGCAATGAAAACACAACTCAGTTAATATGAACACATGATATGTGCCTAGATTTGGCAGATCTACCGCTCGCTACACTACCATCTTCTCCATCTATGAGACCCCTTAGAATTTGCAGTTTTTCCAAGCCATGTGATTCTACACTGCTTTTCTTCTTCTTCTTCCTCCTCCTCCTCTGCATCCTCTCCCTCTTCCATTTTCTCCTTCTTCTCTCTCCTCACCTTCAGCTCCACCTTCCCTTTATCTTCCCAATCATCAGCTCTCCTTTATTTTACAAATTAAGGTGGGAAGCAGGTTTACAGGAAATCACCTGAGTGCTGACTCACTCCTTGTTTGCAACCCCTCATGGGAGAACAGATTTAACATCAAATATAATTAGCCCCAGGGCTTTCCATAACCATTCTGAAATGTTTTTATTGGCAATAATTAGGTTATAAATGTCACTCATCTCTGTATTTGTGTTTTTAATCCTGTGTTTTCTCAGTTGTTTTGTTTTGTTTTCAAGAAAACTGTAACTTTGGGGAATTGGGGGATGTTTGATTAAATTGTGAAAGAAACTGAAGGTTAAACTACCCAAAAATATTGTCTATGGTTTAATTCACTTTTGGGAAGTCTGGAAAAAATGCCCAGTTATTGACCAGTGCATGCTATAGATCTCTTTTTAAAAAAGATTCATTTGTTTTATATATATATAAATATACTCTTGCTCTCTTCAGACACACCAGAAGAGGGCATCAGATCCCATTACGGATGGTTGTGAGCCACCATGTGGTTGCTGGGAATTAAACTCAGGATCTCTGAGTCAGAACTCTCAACCACTGAGCCATCTCTTCAGTCCCTGTTATAGATCTTTTATAAAACAATTTTCTTTGCAATTTTCATGTCATCATGTCTTTTGGTGATGTGCATGTGAAATGTTCCCCATATTGTCTGGTATTCAAATACTTGGTCTCAGTTGATGGCCTTGCTTGAGGGGGTCATGGAGTCTTTAGACAGTATAGCTTCCCTAGACAAGTATGTGACACTACAGGAGGCTTTGAGACTTTATAGTCTCCTCCCACTTCCAGGTCACTGATGTTTTGTGGTTGAGCTTTGGCTTACATTGCCCACTAAATACCTCTCTCATCATTGTGAGCTCTCCCTCTGGAAGTCAAAATCAATTCTGTCTTCTGTAAGTTGCTTTTGTTTTATCCCAGAAAGAGATAAGAAACTGGTATGAGTCTCATACATTTTTGGGGTACAATTTGGGGAATTTTCTTCATAAGAAGAGTATTCTCTGTATATGGAAATCAATTCACTAACTCTTATTTCTTAGCATAAAAAAACCCAACAACAACAACAAAAACAAACAAACAAAACAGAATACAACCAGGTTTTGAACTATTTGGGAAGCTTTCTAAACATTTCCACCTCTGTTGGGGTATCCAAGATAGATTCAGGGAGCCCCCTACCCCTATTAAGGTCTGGTGTGCTGTTATGTATTGTAATGCTAAATATTATCTCCTCAAATCTGGTTGCTCTCAGCAAGGAGATCCTTATGGAAGAGGAAATTCTCATATACACCAACTACTTCTATGTGACCTTGCTCCTTAATTTAAAACCATTGGTTAAATAGTGATATTGACAGCCTGTAGTTCAACTGAAGAGAGGTAGGTGGGGCTTTGGTTCCTGGGTCTGAGGCAGAGACAATGAGGAGAGGAGAGGAGAGGAGAGGAGAGGAGAGGAGAGGAGAGGAGAGGAGAGGAACAGGAAGAGAGTGTGGTGGGGTACAGAATATTAAAAATGTTAAAATATTTAAAATATTGTGTCAGGAAAATAAAAAAATAATAATTTAAACATAACTATGAATCGGCCTCAATCAGTAACCAGTAGAAAGAATCCTGAGACTGAAGTCACCATGCCTCTATCCTGGGTCATCTGTGTATGTATATTGTTGTTCACATTCACAGTAGGACTTGGAGCAAAACCCTTGTGGAAACCATGTGCTTAAACCTCACACTGCTTTTCCCATGCTCCAGCAGCTCTTAGCTCACTAGAATGAAGATCTTTGGGCTTAGCTTGAGCTGTAATGCCCTTTGCAAGAGTTATGAAATTTGTCTCCAGGCACAATTCCCGTGTAACTATAGATCTCAGCTCCCGTTTTCTCTTCTCTGTGTACTGCATTCTTTTTCTTTTAAAAAAAAAAGTCTCTAAGTTTCACTTTTTAAATGTTTTTCCTGCATGTTTGTCTGTGTAGTACATGTATGCAATATGCACAGAGGCTGGAGGAAGGCATCAGATACCCTAAGACTGGGAGGCTAAGGGAAGGCGTCAGATACCCTGGGACAGGAATTATGCCTAGGAGCTATAAGGGTCCATGATTAGCTGAAGAATGACACCTAGGACTCAAATAGTATGTAAACACAATGAGTGTTTTATTCTGCAGAAGTCCAGCATGCTGGGGCCTCCCATTACCAAGATAGAGAAGCAATCAAGTGAGCTCTCAAGCTCCATTTAAAGCATATTGGAATTCCAGGGTAGAGGAGCTTTATTTTACTGGATCTCTAGGCATTCCAAGAACCATTACTGGGGCAGGGAGCTGGAAACTGTTGCCGAGGAATCCCTGAGTAGGTGGTCTTTGTCTTACTCTATCACTAAGGATATTGTGGGAGCTGGCTGGAAACTGCTGGCCCATTGTCCTTGCTTCAGGCCAGGTGGTAGGACAGTTTCTTATAAGCTGTCTGAAGTCTGGGTTTTTAGGCCTAATCTCCTGAACTGCCAATTTTACACCTGTCCTAGAGTCAGCCTGTCTCATCTACCTTGTGGGTGCTGGGAAGTGAACCTGGGTCCTCTTGAAGAGCACCCAGTGCTCTCAACTGCTGAGCCATCTCTCCAGCCCCAGCACTACATTCTTACACTTCCTTCTGTCCATTACCTAGAAATTTTTATTTCTTAATTCTCGGGTATTTATCTTCTCATTACTTTGATTTTTCTATTCTCAGAACTGTTGAATTTTCTGCTTGTTAATTAGAAAATATATCCTCTGAATTTTTGCTTCATTTTAAATATGAAAACCACAGAAAGAATTCACTTAAAATATATGTTTCTATGTTTTGTCAAGATAAATAATTTATGATGTTTTTAAGAGCAAGTGTCAATGTTTTTCAACTCATAAAAAGTCATTTATTTGAAGTATTTATAAATTTTTACCTAAGTACATGTCAGTTTTTCCTCTCAGATTGATAGTTAGTATTATATATAATTCTTCACATACATGGATTTATTCCTATGCTGACAAAAAATAACAAATACAATTGGGTTACATGTTGTTTCAGTCAGGCAGACAAACAGGCTCCCTTTTCTGAGTTCTCAGTCTTATTTGATAAAAGAATTTTAAAACAGACTCAGAAAGATGCTCTAAGTCCATTTTGTTAGAGTTTGAGATAAGAACAGAAAGGTTGGAAGCTGTAAATCTCAGCAGTTTTCAGGAGGATGAAGATGGAAAGAGAGAAAGATGGGGGAATGAGGGAGTAGGGGGAGGGGAGAGTGAAGCGGAGGGAGAGGGAGATGGGGGGGGAAATAGAGGGGTAGGGGAAGAGGAAGAGGGAGAGAGGAATGAAAGCAAACCAGCATGTTCAATAACAGAGGCTGGCAAGCAGCTGCATAGAAGAAGGAGCCTCTAGAGAAGACCATAGTACCATGGAAAGCATGCTTATAGGTTCTGCAAGTGGGTCGGCTGAAGGAGGGGCTTCTGGGGAGGAGAAGTGCATTGTCTCATTAAGGGAATAATTATTCCTCCCATTACCTTGCCTTGTTTCTGGATGAGTTAACTTTCCTGAAGGGTCAGGCAAATAACAGCCATGGCTGCATTAACTCTTAATGGCAGAAATAGTCAATGTAATGTTCTTATCTTTGGAGTAGATCAGAATGCCATCTCTCTACCCATGGGCAGGAGTAGAAGTTAGATTCTATTCTTTGACCAGGAAAAAATAATGTTCCTTGATTTGCCTCAACATAGTCCCAATACTTCTACCTTCTCATGTAGTAGTTTAAATTCTAGAAAGAGGCAGTTCAAATGTTTCCCTTTTCATTGTTTACTGGGAAACAGGAGGTGGAATCCAAAGCCAGTCATAAAGGAAGTGTCTATTCTCAATGGCCTCCAAGGCTGCTAAGTTCTATCTATATATCTATATATCCCTTTATTTTTGAATGTATGTTATTCATCTCAACAAGCTATTAATCAAAATCTAAAGAGAAAATTATAATTAAAGGCTTTAATTAGAGCATCACCTTCTAAGCATTGCTTTTCTGATAATATAAGATGTTCCTTGTGAGGGCACAGGTAATATCTAACCAAAAACACTTTCATGAGAATTTCCTTTAGTCTGCTTGTCCTAACTTATGGGAATGAAATTATTACAAGAATCAGGAAAGCTGTGGCTAGTCCCCAGAGACATGTGCCAAGAACCTTGTTGAGATTTGTGGTATGTCTCAGATAACCAACCAAGTGATTTGTCTTTCATAATATGCTCAGTGTCTGCTTGCTTTGGAACTAGGACTCTGCTGACTAACTTTGGCCTTTCTAGTGACAGAGACAGCCTTTGAATCAAGTTATTGGTGACATGCATTAAATATCAGTTGTCACACTTCCTCCAGAGAAGAGAAATCTCATAGACATTTTTCCTTCACAGAATGCCTTGTTTATTATGGAAAATGTCTTTTCATAGGATAGCTTACTTGTAAATCTTATGGAAGAGTCACCCATTGGAGAGGCTCATTGTTCTCTCTTATAAACAAAAGAAATGATGTTTTGGTTAAGAATCTTGATAGAACTGAGAAAAGAATGTATAATATGCAATGCATCATTAACAATCATGAGCTGGTAACAAATAGAAAGATGGGCCTTCTCCTCCAGGCTGACTCACAGGGCAGGAGACACAGCACGGCATTCAAGTATCTTTAAGAAGTAAAAGAATAGCCAACTGCAAATGACTTCATGTTTTCCTGATCCATTTAAAACGATTGTTTTTTTATCTACTTTTCAAATGGCTTTTTATGGACATACATTTTTGAACATACACCCAAAAATAAAGGGATATATAGATATATAGATAGAATTTAGCAGCTTTGGAGGCCATTGAGAATAGACACTTCCTTTATGATTGGCTTTGGATTCTGCCTCCTGTTTCCCAGTAAACAATGAAAAGGGAAACATTTCAACCAACAAACATCCAATTAGCATTAGATACATCTTTAGTTTTTGTTTCAATTAGTAAAATGTACTTCTGGATGAGTTTGCCACACACACTTTCTTGCCCTGATTATTAGCACGCATTCCACCTGAGGTAATGAGTTCTTCCTGTACATTTCTGTCTTTCCTTCATCTAGCCTCACCTCACTCAGTGAAGTCATCACTTTGTTAGAACATCTTAGCATCAGGCTGTGGACAAAGCTCATGCTCTGCCCTTTCTGGGGTGAGTCCATTCTTTGTGAAGTCAGAGCTTCTTAATGTCTTGGAAAAAAGTTAGAGGAAGCATCATGATGAGGACTTCCCAGGAATAATTTTGTAAACTCAGATTTCCCTTCTACAGCACATCTCTGAAGACTTGTTATGGGGGTGATTTCAGCTGAGATTTCTAACAGTGGGTATTCAGAACCTGAACTGGCCACCTCCTGTAGCCAGTCAGGATCCTCAGTGGAGGGATAAAGACACCAACCCATCCACAAAACTTTTGACCCCAATTTTGTCTTGTCTACAAGATGTGCAGGGACAAAGATGGAGCAGAGACTAAGGGAATGACCAACCAATAACTAGCGCAACTTAAGACCCTCGGGCAAGTACCAATCTCTGACACTATTAATGGTGCTCTGTTATGCTTGCAGATAGGAGCCTAGCATAACTGTCCTCTAAGAGGTTCCTATGAGCAGCTGACTGAAACAGATGCAGAGCCAAACATTAGATGGAGCTTAGGGAGACTTATGGAAGAATTAGGGTAAGAATCAGGGTCCTTGAGGGGATAGGAACTCCACCGGAAGACCAACAGAGCCAAGCCCCATGCACATAAGTAGCAGGTATAAAGTACAGGCTTCATGTGGGGCCCTCAACAACTGGAGCAGGAGCTGTCCATAAAACTGTTGCCTGTTTGTGGATCCTGTTCCCCTAACAGGGCTGCCTTGTCTGGCCTCAGTGGGAGAGGATGTGCCTAGCACTGCAGAAACTTGATGTACCAGAGTGTGGGGATACTCAGGGAGCACATCCACCCTCTCAGAAAGAGAGGAAGGCATGGAGTGGACCCCATGTGTAAGGGAATGGAGGAAGAAGGGGGCAAGGATGAGGATGTAAAATTAATTAATTAATTAATTAATGGGGGAAAGTTAAAGAAAAGAAAAAAAGAGACTGTTGAAATCCATTGGTAAATCCTCTGCCACATGCTCCTTACCCAAATAGCTCCAGGAGGGAGCAAGCCTCCCAGGAGTGTAGACAAGCCTGTGAGAACAGGTAGAACCATCACTGCTGCTCAGAGAAACCTGCCCTTAACCCTCAGGACACAGGAACTGAGGGGCTGCCTGAGACAAGAGTCTTCCAGTCTCCTATTGTGCCTAGAGCTGATCCTGTGCCACAGAGGATACACAAATACGACCAGGAGAGAGCTGATATCCCAGGAGTGCCTCCACACCTGCAAGCACAGGTAAGACCACCATTTCTCTTCAAATTCCTGGTCCAAGAGGGAACCTTACAGAGCCATCAGGACAGGAACCAAGGATCAGCTGAAGACAAGATCCTTCTGATTTCTACACTGCAGAGCTGACCCCATACAACAGCTCTCAATACCCAAATTCTTCCTGGAGAAAACTGGTCTCCCTGCAGTACTGACACGCAGGCTTGCAGGAGGGACAAGCCAAAGTCAGATACAGCAATATCAACTAATACCAGAGATAATGAGATGGCAAAAGGCAAGCACAAGAACATAAGAAACAGGAACCAAGACTACTTGGTATCATTAGAACCCAGTTCTCCCACCACAGTGAGCCCTGGATACCCCAACACACCAGAAAAGAAAGACTCTGATTTAAAATCACATCTCATGATGATAATAGAAAAATTTAAGAAGGACATAAATAACTCCTTTAAAGAAATACAAGAGAACACAGATAAACAGGTAGAAGACCTTAAAGAAGAAACACAAAAATCTATTAAAGAATTACAGGAAAACACAATGAAACAGGTAAAGGAACAGAAGAAAACCATGCAGGATATAAAAATGGAAACAGAAACAATAAAGAAATCACAAAGGAAGACAACACTTGCGATAGAAAACCTAGGAAAGAGACCAGGAATCATAGATGCAAACATCACCAGAAGAACACAAGAGATAGAAAAGAGAATCTCAGGGGCAGAAGATACCATAGAAAACATTAACACAACCATCAAAGAAAATGCAAAATGCACAAAGTTCCTAACCCAAAACATCCAGGAAATCCAGGACACAATGGGAAAACCCACCCTAAGAATAATAGGTATAGAAGAGAGTAAAGATTCCCAATTTTAAGGGCCAGTAAATATCTTCAACAAAATTATAGAAGAAAACTTCCCTAACCTAAAGAAGGAAATGCCCATGAATATACATGAAGCCTACAGAACTCCAAATAGACTGGACCAGAAAAGGAATTCCTCCAATCACATAATAATCAAAACACTAAATGCACTAAATAAAGAAATAATATTAACAGCAGTAAGGGAAAAAGGTCAAGTAACATATAAAGGCAGACCTATTAGAATTACACCAGACTTCTCACCAGAGACTATGAAAGCAAGAAGATCCTGGACAGATCTCATACAGTCCCTAAGAGAACACATATGCCAACCCAGACTACTATACCCAGCTAAACTCTCATGATTGGAATGGGAAGTCCAAGAATCTAATAGTTGCTCAGTCCCAGGAGGCTAGTTGTTTCAGCTGGTCTTCTGTAGAAGTAGTTTTCAACAGATGCAAGCAAGTGTAAGCAGGTGAAGAGGGAATCTTCCTTCTTCCAATGTCCTTACGTAGGTCTCCAGTAGGAAGCGTGGCCCAGAATAAAGATGTGTACACCTAGATATCGAACTTGCTTTGTTCCAGGCTTACCTTGAACTCAGAGATCTCCTTGCATTAATCTCCTGGGATTAGAGGCATGTACTACCTTGCCTAGGCCTAAGCTTTTTAGGGCCACTATGCCTCAAGATCTCCAAGCCACGATCCAGGTCAGAAATTTGTGTCTTCCAGCCTCAAGATCTGGATCACATATGAGCCCACCAATTCTGGATTGCAGTTCATTCCATATATAGTTAAGTTGACCACCAGAAATAGCCATTACAATATCTAATTATATATGTGGATTCTCCTATCATTGTTAATTTGAAATATGCTCAAGTGTAGCAAAATGCTCATATGACATAATTTCCCATCTCAACAACTTTCTTAATGTTTAGAATCAAACATGTGCATTGTTGTATCGTCCTAATCCAACACTTCTCCTTCTTACAAAGTGATATCATATCCATTAAAGAGTACCTCCTGATCTCTCTCTCTCTAGCCCCAGGCAACCACCCTTCTATTTTATGTTTTTATATGTGTTATTATTCTGTATACTTTGTACAGGTAGAACCATGAGAGATTTGTCTGTCAATATTTTCTGTAGCATCATGTTCTTGGATTAATCCCTGTTAAAGCCTATGTCAGATCTTTGTCCTTAGTGGAAGCTGTGTACAACTCTATTTTGACTGAGTCAATATTTTGTCATGGTGTATACCATGCTAATATATGTAGCTATTGCTAGTTATTTTCTGCTATTGTAAATCCTTCCACTATGTATCCTAAAATTTACCTATCTGTTCACGTTTCTATCTGGACTTTTTCCATTGCTGCTTGGTTGCTGGAACAACCTTGTTGTCTTAGCCACAGTGTATGCACTTGTGCAAGAGTCTTCCTGAAGTATGATGGTCTCCCCAGGGGAAGGCACTTCATCCTGGTACTTTTTGGGGTATTTGTGAGGGAGTTCTTGGCATTTATTAACCACAAGCCAGAGATATGATATGATAGTTTTCAGTCGACAATGAATTCTTCCCCACATCACAGAACATAGAATATTGACACAAGAGATAACTGAATATTCAAGTAGGTGAAAAAGACAAACCCTGAGAACTTCCCTTTAAAAGGTGTATTTTGTAAGACTCTGTAAAAAGCCTCATGCTCCACAGTGCTTATAGGTCTATGGAGCACATAGGGAGATATGCTTGTATCTGCCCATCCTAAATGGAAGTAGCATTATGGGGGGAGAAAAGTATACCTTCCAGAGTTTTCATGGACAGTATGTGCCTGTTCTGAAGCATTTATAGTCATCTGTCTCTAAGTGCCAGTTCCTTGGCTTTGGGAGAGAGCTTTGACATTCACTTAGATGACAGCTGTCTCACGAGGAGAGATGAGTAAGGAATAGTGTGGTCTAATAGTGTAATCTATGAGATGGTCTTTAGTTAGATCAAGATTTGATTCATATTCCAGTGATACCATGTCTAATTGCCAAGTATTTATAAGTTCTAAGCTCTTCTATTCAATTCACTCAGCTGCAAAAGGAATCAGTAGTATACCTAGTAAGTTTCTATGGGAAGGAAAGTACGAAAAACATCATAGGTTCTATAGGAATTTAGTAAAATAAATTTTGGAAAAAAATGCACCTAGGATGTATTTAAATTTTCAAAACTAGTTTGACAACCAGTAATTTTATTTTCATAAATATTTGTTTATTTTGCTTTGGACCACCTCATTTTCTGTGTCTTGACATGAATTGAATGCTTATTTGTATTGGCTAGAAAAACTTCCAAAAGATTGTTTCCTTCTGTTGACATTTACCACAATACTGTAAAGCAATTATAATTATTGTTTAACTAGAAATGTTTAGACAAAAAAATAAGAAAGAAAAGAAAGAAAGAAAAGGAAAAAAAAAAAGCTAAGTAACCCGCTCCAGATCCCATGCTCACTAAGGAGGGGACAAGGCTGGGGCTGAGCTTCCTGTTGTCTCCTCTGTCTTAACTCCTTTGCTGTATTACCTATCATGATAAACTGGCTAAAGTTCGTTACCACCATGTTCAACTCAACTGGCTTTAAGTCTAAGACACCTTCACTATGCCCCTTTGGACAACAATGGCAGTGTGACACAACTGCCAAGGACAAACTGATTCAGCTGTTTCAGAAAGCAGAAGCATAAGGACCCGAGTGTGGGTCCCAGCACCCATATACAAAGTAGATCATGTGTAACCTCAGGCCTGTGAGAGGTGGGTTGCTGAGACTTCTCTGCCACCAGTCTAACCCCATATTCAATGACAAATCCTGTCTTGAGGAAATAAGGCATAGAATAATAGGGTAGGACATGGCTGAGGTTAGGTGAGATGAAGTTTTGTGAAGAAGTATGGGTGCAGGATGCTCTAATGGTACAGAAGGAGAGCTAGCAGGGTCTTTTGTCCATGTTATTTTTGGCACACGTACTCTTCGTTATTCTTCTTAAGGGCATAAGCCAGAATATCTGTCACATGGGAACTTATTACCTACTTTCAGGAGAGGTGGGTTCAAGGATTCTTTCATGACCAGCTCTACAGAGAAAAGAAAAGAGAGTGGCCATCCTGCCTCAATGATTCCTCGGTTTCCAGTGGAGTAACATTTCCTGTACTCCCAGTCATTGGTTTTTAGGTTCAGATTTCAGGAGCTAGTATACTTCCTTTACATGAGATGAAGGAGAAGCTATCCCATGCAGTTGGCCCAGCATTGTCAAGATCACCAGGAGCATACAAAAGTTCTGTAGGTTTAGTTTTATGCTAACTTACATGAAGCCATCATGCCTGAATTTTTGCAGTAGTGTTCTGGTATATTCTAAGATGCTTGGGGAACTTTCTTGACATATTTTTATAAACTTTAAAGTAAATTAATTCAATAGTCGATCTATTACACTTTCAAACAGATACACCTATGTACTTCGCTCATACCCCTCCCCCACACCCCGATTGTCTCCTCTTTTGGCTCTCATGTATCCTCTTCCTCCCACCACAGAGTCTGTCTTCTGCTTTTATCTCAGACACACATCACAATTTTTTGTAATGTAGATCCTTCATATGAGAGAGAATATGCAATGGATATCTCCTTGAGAATGGCTTATTTTGCTCAATGCAATGCTAAGTCTATTAATTTTCCTATAAATGCTGAGTTTTGAGCATCTTTAATGAACAATAAGTCAGAGTCTCCTTCGTGGGAATCTGCAGTGGGATGATGAACCACTGTTCTATTTCTAAAGGGCAATTTATACTTAAGGTATTTTAACATCAAAAGGAAGTGCTAAGTGTTTGTTATAAGGAATACCATCAGAAATGGCAGCAACTCTGTAGGTCCTAGATGGTGGCACTGTGATGAGGAAACACTGTCTTGACTCTGGGCCCCATACACTAGGCTATCATACTATCCTGAGTCTCCTGTTAGGTCTGGTAATAGATCTTAACAGTCACTTACAATAGCAATAATTCGTATTTAGGGAGAATGGCACAGCTTTTCTGACATGGGTCAGCATAGGCTAAGGCTTTCTGTGCTTACAATCATCTTGACAGTACTTTGGCTTGGTACCTCAACAGGTAACTAATGTTTTCTTCACCAGAAGCTGCAAGCCTGGATCAAGAGTCAGTGGACACTTCTGCTTGAGGTGGTTCCTATCAAGGTCATCCCAGCAAAGGAAGAGTAACGATGCGAATTCTGCATGGCTTTGAACACTTGTGAGAATGTGGCAACTACTGCTCTGCTTCAAATATTGTTGGCCAAATCAGGTCATGTGGCCACATCTAGCTACCCACAGTTATAAGTGCAGTCTCTTGTGACCTAGAGAGAAATCAAATATTTGTGAGAAGTAATATTGCCACCAGTTTCCTCATGTGATTACTGCTTGTACCAGTTTCCTTTCTGTTGCTGTAATAAAACACTCTAACCAAATGCACCTTTATGGAGGAAAGGGTTTATTTGATTTCTATTTCTAGGTCTCAGTCCATCTTAAGTCTGGGCAGCAATATGAAGCAGAGACCATTGATGAACAAGACTTGGTGGTTTGATCACTCACTCAGGCTCGTACTCAGGCTAGGGGATATACATATATATATATATATATATATATATATATATATATATATATATATATATATAATATATCCCAAGACTACCTTTATAGAGATGGTGCCACCCACAGTGGGCCATTCTATATCAATTAGCAATCAAGATAGTGTCTCACAGCCATGCTCATAGGATGACAATTTCTCTACTTAGACTGTTCAGAAGATTCTAGGTTATGTCAAGATGAGAGTTAATGCTAACGTGACAGCATCTGTTCTTTTAAACAGCTAAACAATGGTCAAATTTTTAGTATTGTTTTTCCAATAAGAGAAAGAAGCCAGAAGAATAGGTATTTATATCTTGCCCACAGTCACACCGCTGGCACGAAATTATCTAGCATTTGACCCCATTCCTCTAATTCCTAATCATCTCTTCTTTCTACCCAGCAGAGAAAGTGCGTGTTAACTGTGTTTTCAGTCTACCCAGCAGAGAGAGTGCGTGTTAACTGTGTTTTCAGTGTTCACATTTGTGGCTGTGTTGCTTGCTTGACAGAAGAACTGATTTCCATGTGCCATGTTTGTGGCTATTCCAAAGCCCTCTCTAGTAATGTAGCTACTGGAAACTGGAGTCAGGAGAGGGGCTGATTATTGCTTTTCTATGTGGAAGTTTCTGGATGCATTGTGAAAATATATGCCTGTCACTCTGAAAGACATGCATCATCTCCTGACATAAGCCGAGTAGTTGAAATGCGTCCCTTCAGGTCTCCTCACTCAGGAGAACCCTTGTGCAATGTCCTGTCCCCCGATCCACAGATGAAGATATTGAATATAGAAGCCTTCAGTCAGTTTCTGCTCTTCCTCAGGGGATCCAAAATATGCTGTCCACCTTACAGATCATGAGAACAGGTGGTCAGATAGGTTCATTCCCTTAGTCAAGATCATAGATCTAAGAGATGTAAAGAGAGACACCCCAGGGCTCCATCATCCTCAGGAAGACTACTTTAAGAGTGCCCCCTGTTTCTTCTTTTCTTTTCTCTGTCCTCCATTCCTCCCTTCTCCCTTCTTTCTTAAACAAGTCATTACTGAACTACAGTAGTTTTACAGAGAAACTGAAACAATGACGCAAACTAATCCAGCCCCCATTTTCCTCTCCTCTTCCTATCTATTCATCCATGATATGTAAGAATGTATAGTAAAGAACTCATTGACTGACCATCCGCTATCAAGGGGATTTTTAGATTGGCCTCCTGATATGAGCTGGGTAGTCTAATAGTGGTTGTTTGCACTTAGGAGAGGCTAAGAACCCAGTGGCCTCTCAGTCTGTGAGGCCCCATGGTTCAGTACTCCTGCTCTGACACCAAAGTCCTAGGCCAGTGGTTCTCAACCTCCCTAATGCTATGACTCTTTAGTATAGTTCCTCATGTGGTGGTGACCCCCAGCTATAAAATTATTTCCTCACTACTTCATAACTTCAATTTTGCCTCTGTTATGACTTTCACATGGAATCATGCTGGCCTGGTATGGTCTGTTCAGACATGAGCCCCATTTCTAACACAACAGTGAGGAGCCTCTGACACAATTCTCCTACCATGAGCTAAGCTCCTTGGCCATCCCTGGTCATTATGGACTGAAACTTTCAGAAACAATGAGCCACAATGAGCCATCCGTCCATTCAGTGTCACAGCAACACAAAGAAACTCATACAGGAAGGTAAGAAGAAGAGAAAATGCAGGGAAACCCCCATTCTGCCCTGAGCATACCAAGGCCAGAGGACCCAGCAGCAAGCCTGCTGCAAAGCCACACTTACCAGGTGAAGGAAAATGATGTTCCCTTAAGAATAGAACACTGTCCATTGAAAAGGAAGAAAATAGCTGGAAGAACAGAATCACACTGTAGCCACAGTAAGTGGTAGCACAAATCAAGCAGTCTGCAGTGTTTCCATTTGGGAGGACAAGAGAGAAGTTTGGTCCATCCACATCTGTGCTGCAAGTCTCCACAGGCCTGCAGACTGTGTCCTAATGCTAACTTCTGGCTGTCCTGAGCAACACAAAGATGATGATGAACAAATGATTCAAGCACTGGTCCAGACCTTAGCAGAAAAAGCTAAGGCCTGGGAAAGTTGCAAACTGTGAGTCTCAGAAATCTGTCAAAGATCTACTGAAATGTACCTTCTCTTTAACCAGGAAGGAACCTGGAACTACAAGGAGATGGCTGACCACCCATCCCTGGTCTGAGCCAAATTTGGGCTCAACAAGAACTCAGTGACATGGTGTGTACAACGTGCCAGGTGTCCCACCAAGTACTTCTGTGCATTATTTGTGTGAAAACCAATTTTTAAATAAGAGAATACTGAAGTTATAAGTGACCTTCTCAAGGTCACATGCCTGTTAAGAGAAAAGGCAGGATTTAAGCTCTCTGTCTCCAGTGTCACAGGTATTTCTGTCACCATGAGCCGCTAGCTGTGCTGCTGAAGGAGTCCCCTCAGGTGTAGACAGGATCCTCCTTCATGTATAGGTGAATATTTCAGGATGAGTCATTCTGAAGCAAGCTTGTAAATTATTAAGAAAAAAAGCACACACTCTGAGTTTCAGAGTTTAGGCATTAAAGAAGTGTTTAAAGTATCTTAACAATAGACACGGTATGTGATGTGGGTTCTGGAGTTACTGTGCCCATAACCAGGCTCAAGGGGAAAGCAGAGTTTAAAAACCAAGTAAACTACATGATTTTTTTTTTAATCTTAAAGAATTATCTTTTGTACATGAGATTATAGGGTGCTTTCTGTGTTGTATAATGGAGACTGACAGGCAAGAAAGAAAAGTTGCTAAGATTAAGCTCAGTGACACCAGGATTTAGGAATAAATTGTGGCCTGTGGTGTAATTGATTAGCAGTTTCCAGGCCTCCAGTTTGAGCTCAGTCTCAGAGAGGGAGGTGGTCTCTGTGAAAACCTTGACTCTCTGCCCTCTGGAAACATAAACCAGACCTTAGAAATGGAGGGGTCACTTCTTTTCTCAAGTCTCCTTAATTTTTCCTGTCATTCTACCCTGACTAATTTCTGTAGACATTTAACTGTCTACAAAGGACTGAAGCTGACCTTGATCATCTCCTGCCACTCAATTTTTTATCAGTTTAAAATGTGAGATGCCACCTAGATCCTCCATCTCCCTATAATCCCAGTGAATCCTTCAAACTAGAAGCCTTTGGTCAACAGCAGCCTTATATGTTTTATCATCAAAAGGCAGATGGCCTGCTCTTCTTGCATTTACTGACACATATATCAGGCATGGAAGCAAACGAATTTGCATGTGGGCATGGGTATAGAGATTTTCTTTTGTATCTTCCCATTCTTCTTTTTTTCTGACTCCCAAAATGAGAATAAGTGAAAAGCTTGAGAAGAAAAACAATTCATTTATGAGAATTACAGACTGATGGACATCACCCCGTGTTTCTGTAAAGCATTTGATGGAGCTGGCATTTCTCCATAGTAGGAGTGTCCAATTGATAACAGCTCATGGGTGCTTGATTTGACCCTTCTCTGTTTGGTGTTCTGTGTTGTTGGCAGCTGTGGCATAGAGACTTCCTTGTCAGTAATCCACTTGGCTCTAGGTAGAATGAGGTGTGATCATAGTAGTTGTTTCAAGTTAAGAAAAATCAGATGTAGAAACTGCCCAAATAAAACCATCAGCCCAGGCCTGACATGGCATCTTTGGAACCTCCACTCATATTTCCTGAAGTCTGCCTCCCTCCTCATCCTTCCTCTCTTCCCACCTGCTCCTTGATAGTCTGTGTTAGATACTTTGCCCTTGCTCAGATGTTAAAATAATTTGACCAAAGCAATTGATAAGAGAACAGGCTTATTCTGGCTTACAATTCTTGAGGACTACAGTCTATCATGGCACAGAAGGCATGTGGGAAAAGCATGGTTTCAGAAGCAAGAGGTGGGCTGCGCCCATCACATCCACACTTAGGAATCAAAGCATACAGAGAGTAAGGCTAGGTTCTAAAGCTTCAATCTTTTCAATTCCCACCCCAGCATCCCAATTCCTTCAGGGAAATGCTGCCTCCTAAAGATTCCAGAACCTTCCCAAGTATCCCTACCAGATTCGATGTCCAAACCATCAGTGAGGTTATTTCACATCAAACAGCAGCAACTGTCCATTCCATCCACCAGCATTCAAGCCCCATATTTCCTCCACTCTGAGGAAAGCATTCAGTATGGAGGGGAAATAGTAGATCCACTTGGAAGCATCCACAGCTTAGGCTGTGCATTTGGTACATCTGGAGGTTGCAGAGATGGGTAGGAGGACCTGCTGTTCTTGCAGAGGACTGGGGTTTGCTTGCCAGTATCCCCATACTGGCTCATAGATGTCTGTATGTAATTATAGTTCCAGGGAATCCAACGCCCTCTTCTGTCCTTTACAGGCCTCGGGTGTGTAAGAGGTGGACAGGCATACATGCAGACAAAACA
Source organism: Mus minutoides (assembly GCA_902729485.2). Taxonomy (NCBI): domain Eukaryota; kingdom Metazoa; phylum Chordata; class Mammalia; order Rodentia; family Muridae; genus Mus; species Mus minutoides. The sequence goes on from LR750436.1 coordinate 212,403, forward strand.
CTCATACACATAAAATAAATTTTTAAATAAAAATGGGAGGCAAAGGTAATATTTTTATAGTTCCAGGGCTCAAGGACAGAGCCTTATGAATGCTAAAGAGGCACTTTCCTACTCTACTGTATCTCAAAGGTAGGAAACAGAGAATGACCTACAGCAGCTCTGACAGGAATGATTACAAGAGTAGCAAAGATAGAGAGCAGCCATTCAAGCCCCGAGAGTGAGGCCAACTAGGATGTCAAGCATCTTAGTTCCACTTCACCGTCCTTTGTAGATACAGTAACACAGTCCAACCCTGTGGGTCACTGGTGCTTCCTTTAAGATATTCTTTTCTCTCCAGTGTGTCTGGCATTGCTTTACTAGCAATAGAAAACTAAAATAAGGTTATATCCATTCGTTTACTCTGAAGACAAAGATCATCCCCTAACCCTCCATCCCTACAGCTCTCACAGGCCTTTAATTGACCGTCTGTGAGTTCACAGTGACTTATTATAGACAGCCAAGGCCTTCATGCAGGCCTTCCTTGTACTGTTAAGGATTCCCCCAAGGCCAAAGCGTTAGCCCTCCCTTGACTGCAGTGCACTGGCATTTCTCAGGGATTCTTTTGGATTGGCAATAAAGAAGTTGTCATACTGAATCGATGTCACAGAACAGACATCCTGTGAAAAACATGAGTTTATTTTGGCAAGAAACTCTACCACAGACTGTCAAGTATTGTTTGTGCTTTTGTAACCAAGTACGTTGCTGTTCTAAAAAATGAAAGCAAACAAAGGAAGGTAACCTTTTTCCTACTATTAAGCCACTTTCCCAGCACCTGTCATATTACTATTCTCTGGGGTTTTGTGGTTCTTTGGGGATCAACTTGATGAGAGTGAAAAGAATATGGTGAGATTGAATTGGAGGAAAGGAGCTGGGAGGGGATGGATAAGTGGGGCAGGGGGTACCCCAAAACAACCAGAAAGTTCCCAGGAGGTGAAATACCAGGCAGGCTGCCAGGGAAATTCCTGGTGCTAAAATAGTGCTGGCACTCTGAGTTGGCATGCACCCTGAGAAAAAACATAGGCCTGATTCTTTAAATAGGCTAATAAAAACATGGCCTCTTGCCTAGTTTAATGTTTTCTCATTGGAAGGTAGACAGTCATGTAGGGAGGCATCTCTGGGTCTAGAAAATGGATTCAGCTTCTCTCTCCTTTGGACATGTTCTTTCACCTGTGAGGTGGTGCACATATATCCCTTCATCACCTTGACCAGTGTTTATTGGGATACTCCTGGGAGCAAACAATTGTTGGTCTTGGGATACTCCAGTGATACAGACACATGGCCTGTATCCCTAGAATGCTAGGAATTACCACTAGCTCAGTACTACTAAGTTGGAGGAGATGAGACCCAGCTTAGCCAGAGTGCTTAAGCTAAGTCTATCCAAGGAAGATGTCAGGATGAAGAAAAAGTGGATCTAGGCCACCATTCTATGAAAGGAGGACCCATCCTTCTAAGTGTTAAGAACCATTTGTCTTTAAGGCAGATGGAGCTTGTTGAGGAAACATCTGGGGTGAGTCACCAGTGCACACAGCTGCCTTTTCTTCAATCAAGCATCTCAGGATCAGCGCCTGCTCAACCACCAAGCCTTTCTTCACATAACAGAAAGCTATGGCAAGAGGAACTGCAGTCCAAAGCCCTCGGTTTGGAGATGTTATGAATAGCTCTGCCATTTTTATGACTCCAGGCATGGTGAATCTTCTACTCAATTTTACTCAAAAAAAAAAAAAAAAAAAATCAGGAAATCACTGCCTGGTAACCTGCCAGCTAAATGAGTCACTCATATCGTTTTCAATTTAAGAACTGCTCAAATTTTTACAAGCCAGTGCTGTTTAGGCCAGAAATAATGCCATCAAGGTAATGGGTGGCAGGCTCGTGGGGAAGTAATGAAGCTGGAAGATGGAACTAAAATGCCAGGTATGCTGGCTCAAGCTGCTTTTGATCCAAACAAGGGTGCACTTATACACATGGCCTAAGGCTATGGTTCCTATAGAGACATTTGAGGAACACATGTGAGTTCAATTGTCCTTTATTCCTCTTACTAGTTGAAAAAGTGACATCTCCCAGCAAGAAAGTCCAGAGTAAAAAAAAAAAAACACTCCCCCCAAAAACCCAACCATGGGGCTGAAGAGATGGCTCCACAGATTAGAGCAACTCCGTCTCTTTCAGAACACCTGAGTTCAGCTAATAGAGCTTATCTTGGGCAGCTCACAATAGCCTGTAACTTAGTGTTTTCTTTTGGAGTATGAGAGCATTTGCCTTAATTAAGCATATATCCCTCAACTGGACACATACTTATAGAGATTATTAAAAATAAAATGAAAAGAATTTTAAATGGACCAGTCCTGAGTCAGGAAAAGAATTTCATACGAAAGAAAAGAAGAGAGAGAAAAGGAAGATGTAAGAAAGAAGGAAAGGAAACAGGTTGAATGGAAGCTGGCAATCCTCACTGTAAAGCTACTCCAACATTATAAGAGTCGGTGTGCAAGAAAGTGGTGGAGCTAAGGAAAAAGCAGGGGTGAGAAGACTTAGAGCTAAGCAGAATCTCTTGTTTTCTTCTCTTGTGGTTGTCATAAACTGCTCTGACAAAAGCAAGAGGAGAAGGGCTTATGTAAGCCGTGTTGGGAAGTCAAGAGGAGAAGGGCTTATGTAAGCCGTGTTGGGGAGTCAAGGCAGTGGGTGCTTCTGGACGCTGCTCCCTCTGCTTTTTCTGCTTGATACATTCTCAATCTGGTACAAATAGCCCCACCAACAAATAAGATGTGTATTCCACATGTCAATGAACTTGATCCAAATAATGCTCTACAGGCATGCTCAGCGGCCCATCTCCCAGAGGATTCTCCATCTTGTCAAGGTAACAATGAACATTTACAATCAGATTGGTCCTTAACAAAGCTGACAAAGTTTGATGGCATTTTTTATAATAACACAACAAAGAAAGTCATTAATCAAGGCACATTTCAAATACACTGGTAGGAAGAGCAGGTAGGTATGTTAGAGCAAAGTGGGGAACTCTCTGCTTTAAGGCACAGATGCTATCCGATGCTATTCTTAGCCTTTTAGATGGCAGAGTCAGGTGTCTGTTTATACATTCCAAAGGATTTACCCAGTGTTCACAGAGATATTAACGTATATACAGAGGAGGGTAATAAATAGCTATTCAGAGGGTTAGAGATGCCCCAAGAGAACTTGGCTGTGGACTTTGCAACATTCCAAACTTTCCACAGACACTGAAGCTCTGTTTAGTTAATCAGCCTTGCGGGAGGTTCAGGGGGAAATGACAAGTCGTTTCAGGACCTTTGTTTACAAAGGATGTTGAATGATGGTATGTAAGAACTAATCTGTACTATTATTGCAAGTTTCTGGAAATCTAAAATAACTACAAACTTATTTTTAAATTAGCTTTTAGAAAAACACCTATAGATGTGTGTGTGTGTGTGTGTGTGTGTGTGTGTGTGTGTGTGTGTATGCATTGTTTCTTAAACAGTAACATTTATTTCTCACAGATCTTAATACAAGAAGTTCGTGATCAGGTGCCAGGATCAGGTTCTGGTGAAGGGCCTCTTCTTAGTTACAAAAGACTTGTGTTACATTCTTGCATAATATAGAAATGATACCTTTTTGTTTATTCTCCTAAGGACACATTACATTCATGCAGGTCAACTACTGGCTCCAATACCTAATTATATTAGGAAGGAGAGCTTCTGTTATCACAAACATTGGATCTATATTCATCCGAATTGCCTGTTGAATCTTCAGTAATATATATGATTGAGTTGAGAGTCCTAGGCTTTGGAGATTGAAGGAGATCAACAATAGATCTCTTGTGAGTCACACATGTATTTCAGAATATAAAAGTAAAGTTTGTACTAACCATTGACACAACATTCGAGAAATCTGTCAGGCCAATAAGGATTCTAATTTCTGACCTCAGGATAGAGACTTAGAAATAGTTATAAGAAAATTGTTTACACACCTTGATCATTCTAGAAGGAAAGCTTCTCTCCAGCCTTTGTCCTGGTCCTATACATGGATGTGGTCAGTGTATCAGAGTTTCTGCATGGAACTTTGTTTGACTTTGCCAAAATTTCTTTCAAAGTGATGTGATAGACACTTACCAGAAAACGGTGAGTCCTTTGACTCAATTTTGTTGTTTTTGTTGCTGTTGCTATCTTTTTCTTACTGATTTCTAAGCATTCTTTTTGAAGTTATTTCAATATAAAAATACACTTCTAACTTATTTGACATTTCATTTTCTTCATGATAACTTTTATATAAAATATATTAATATAGAAATTATATCAACATTTCCTTGCAGGTTTGTGCTTTTCTATTTAAAAAAAAAAAAATGAATCTTCTATCCCACAGTGGTTGAATAAATTTGACAAGTTTGTTTCAAATTTTTTTTCTCTTCAAGGCTTTCTTCAGTAGCATATGGGAGTGGGTGCATTGACCTACAGCCACACATTATGCAGAGAGAGTTTATATTGGAGGTCTCCATTGGGTTCCCCTTGGAGATTGGGGAACCCAGTTGAAGACAGGGAGAAAAAATTGTAGGAGTCAAAGGGGATGGAGGACACCAGGAGAACATGGTCCACTGAATCAACTAAACAGAGCACACATGGGTTCACAGAAACTGAAACAGCAAGCACGGGGCCTTCATGGGTCCTCGATGTACGTGTGTGGCAGGCAGGGAGCCTGGTGGTTTTGTAGGACTCCTAACAGTGGAGGCAGTTATAGCCCTGACTCTTTGCCTGCACTTGAGACCTTTTCCTTCTTCATGAGTTGCATTGCCCAGCATCAACATGAGAGCTTTCACGTTGCCTTATTGTATCTTATTTTGTCCTGTTTGGTTTTCATGATTTGGAAGCCTGCTGTTTTCTGAAGAGGAATAAGAGGGGGAGAGGATCTGGGAGAGAAGTGAGGTGCTGTGGGGAAGTAGGAGGAATGAAGGGAGAGAAAACTACAGTCAGGATGAATTTTATGAGAAAAGAATCTATTTTCAATTTTTAAAATAAAAAACGTTGTCTTTAAATTTGTTGTTAAACCATCTAGAACAACCTTCTATCAGTGCCGTGTGTTGAAGAATCTGACTTTACCACTTTGCAAATCAATACTCATGTTTAAAACATCCATTGTTAGGCTAGTGAGAAGGCTCAATAGTTAAGAGCACTGGCTGCAATTCCAGAAGACTCACATTCTATTTTGACCATCCTCACAGTGGTACACAACCGCCTGCCACTCCAATTCCAGAGGACGTGATGCCCACCATGGGACTTTGCATGTATGAGGTGCACTGACATACATGCAGGCAAAATATCTGTACATAAAATAATAAATTGAATTTTTAAATGTAAGCATTCATTCTTTCACTACTGACTTTTAAAACTATTCCTAACGTATAGTAATAGTATTATCTATAAGTGGGTCTGTTCCTAGGTTCATAATTTCTTTTCTAAAATTTTTTATTAGATATTTTCTTCATTTACATTTCAAGTGCTATCGCATAAGTCCCCTATACCCTCCCCCCGCCCTGCTCCCCTACCCAGCCACTCCACTACTTGGCCCTGGCATTCCCCTGTACTGGGGCATATAAACATTGTTAGACCAAGGGCCTTTCTTCCCGAATAATGGCCAACTAGGCCATCTTCTAATACATATGCGGCTAGAGACATGAGCTCTGGGGGTTCTGATTAGTTCATATTGTTGTTCCATCTATAGGGTTTCAGACCCCTACAGCTCTTGGGTACTCTCTCTAGCTCCTCCATTGGGGACCCTGTGTTCTGCCCTATAGATGATTGTGAGCATCCACTTCTGTATTTGTCAGGGACTGTCAAAGCCTCACAGGAGACAGCTATATCAGTGTCCTCTCTGCCCCCCCACAGAGTTACACACACACACATCCTTGTCTGTCGACAGACACAGCTTATATTACTAGGATTTCAGGCTTTCTGTACAATGAAATTGGATATCTTGAGTCTTTCTTCCAACAGGTGGTTCATTGTGCAGACTCTCCGGCTTTGAGGGTTATTATCCAAAGGACTGGGATATAGTGGGACATGTCATTAAAGCCATTTCACTTCTTTGTCTTCAGTATTGGTTATCATCTCATTTGATCAGATATTTTAAAATTTTAGTGTTGTAGTAATCAAATTGGCTGGGGTGTGGTGGAAGGCTGAGGAAGAGGGTTATGTAGGGAAGCACACACACACACACACACACACACACACACACACACACACACACCAGCATTCACTAGACTATGTTGCTTCCTATGTTTCCCTCCCTCTCCTAAGCCCCTAGAAACCTCTACCACGTTAGAGATCTGTAATCAGTCTTGATATCTAATGAAGTGAAAATGAAATTCTTAAAGGAAAAAAAAAATAAGGCTTGTGGAAGGCCAGGCTGCTAACCTGACCATGCAGGAAGGTTCATGTAGAGAGTGTGCCCTCTTGCATCTACATCAACTCACCATGTCATCGGCTTTTGCTGTCAGAGAGAGGAGGGACAATCATTGGTTAACTTAGGGAAGACAGGAAAAGGCAAATTTAAAAGGTAGAAATCTTTTTTAAAGCATGGCATATAACAGAAAATCATCTAGAATACATAAGCATGGTACATAACAGACCAGTCTAGAACACATGGGCTTTCAGTACTTTCTTGTGAGCTGGTTATCAATACTATTTGTCCAATGAAATATTCAGACCCTGCAAATGCCACCATCTAGGCTAACATCAGAGTTCTGGCTCTGTTGTACTGAAGAAGTTGATAACAAGTAGCCTGATGGACCGAATGTTCCCTCTGAGTAAACTTTCATTTGTCCAGTCTCAAATAATAGACAGATAATGTGTCTATCAAAGTCATATACTTTACTGAAGCTAAAGCTTTGAGGAGTGCCAGACAGGCATTCCAACCATGCTGTACATTGTCTGGCCTCTGTGGCTTTCTGGAACTTTGATGTAAGCCTCCATGACGGATTTTGATTTGACGTATACTTAACAAAATAAGCACTAGGTAGATGCTACCATCAAGGAGTGCTTCCAGCTTAAACCTAGACTCTCAGGACCAAGTCTTTATATGGCCAAAGTTGGGAAGACAATCCCCTATGCCATGCAGTGTTTTTTTCTTGTTTGACTGCTCTTTTGAGCAAGAAATCCCTGCAAAGATATGTGCTATTCAACCCTTATTTTCTTGAGCATTCTCCTGTTGAAGGAATATTTTTCAACTAGTTTCCCAGGAGCCTATCTATACCCTTCAGTGGGTGAAATACTGCCCCTGGTTTGTCATTTTTAACATTCTAGTGCAAGATTTCCCTTCGCTGTGGTAATGTCTGTAGTTGTTATAGCTGCTCTCACCCTGCCTTCCTGTCTTCCCTGTTTGCATCCATTACATTGTCCTTGCTCCCTTCCGTCCTCGTGGTATTAACTTTCCTGTTGCTATGATAAAACACTTTGGGACAAACTTTGAGTAGAAAGAGTTTCTTTTTGGCTTGCAAGAGTCTACCATGGTGGGGAAGCAGGGCAGCAAGCAGCTGGCTTGGCTGCAGAAGACATTGAGGGCTCACATCTGTACCCATGAGCACAAAACAGGGTGTAAACTGGAAGTAGGGCAGGACTTTAAGCTTTCAAAGCCTGCCTCTGATAACATACCTCCTCCAGCAAGGCTGCATCCCCTAAACCTCCCCAATTAATGCCACCAACAGGGGACCAAGTGTTCACATACCAGACACTATAGGGACCCTTTTTCATATACACCACCAAACTCACAAAAATGCACTCTCTTACCATAAATCTGGTGGTGAACTTGGAGCAATAACCACTCCTTCCACAAGCTGGATGCTACTCTGTCTTAAAATTTTCTCTTCCAATAAAATCAATCCAAAACTTAAATTTGGCCACACTCAACATGTTAAGACACAGTCAGAATACAACATGAATGGTTTCTAGTCTCAGCCCTTGTTGTCCCCCTGAGCCCTCTTGAGCACAGCCTTTACTGGCAGCACTTTTACTGGGGTTTTGATCTCCTACACTCCCACCAGAATACCCTTTCACTCTTTGTTATAGTGTTCTTGGGTCTCTTTAGCCATATGTGCAAGCTCTTTCACATTCCTCCCCAAACAAGTCTCGGTGGCCTAAGAACCAAGCTTTGATTGTCACAGCACTCCAGGTACATCTGTGAGCCAATTTAAATGGAAAACAAAAAAACTTTTCACCCTACAATAAAATCCTTGACAAACATCTGAAGGGAGTTGAAAAGATTTGTGGGAAGGTGCAGTCCATCAGGGTGGTGAAGGAATGGTGGTAGGAGAGACCCACAGCTAAGGTTTCAGGAACGTGGGGTAGCTGTCTGTAGCCAATCAGCAGTCAGGAACTGAGGGTATCCTTCATTGTTGGTTTCCCTTTTGCTCTTCTCCTGAGAAGGTTTCTCATCTTTCCAAGCCATACTCAGGTAGTTCCGTCTCTGCCTTCCTCAGCATCACTCTCTATTGTAAGCTAGCACAGGGATGTGTTTCTACTTTGCCGCAATGGTTGTCTCAGTGCACCACAGTCTATTTCTTGTTTATTTGGTACATCATGATTAGAGTAGAATGGATACATATAATTTTCAAATGTAAATACACCTCATATACGCTGTGGTGATTTGAATGTGCTAGCCCAGGGAGTGGCACTATTAGGACGTATAACCTTAGTGGAGTAGGTGTGACCTTGTTGAAGGAAGTGTGTCACCATGGGGATAAGCTTTGAGACCTTCATTTGGGATCAATCTTCTCGTATTTGCCTTTGGAACAAGATGCAAAACTCTCAGCTCCTCCAGCACTAGGCCTGCCTGGACACTGCCATGCTTCCCACCTTAAATGTTATCCTTTATAAGAGTTGACTTGGTCATGGTGTCTCCTCACAGCAACGGAAACCCCAAGACATATACCTAGCTATTTCTGAGGCTATTTTGAATGATTGTTTTCCTGGTTTCATCCTTGGCACACTTGTTGTTGGTACATAGAAAAGTTACTGAGTTTTGTACTTTGCTTTTCTATCCTGCTACTTTGCAAAAGTGTTTATGAATTCTAAGACTTTAATGAGAGCCTTTATGGGACTCTTAAGTATAATATCATATCATCTGCAAATGAGAGTTATCTGATTTCACTCTTTCCTACCTGTATTCCTTTTTGGTCTTTCTTTTGCTTTATTAATACTTTAAATATCAATTATTAATATTGTCAATATTAATATTAATACAAATATTAATATTATTAATATTAATACTTTAATATTTTAAAAGATTTTTAAGTGATGATTATAATTTCTTACTCATATATCTTGGACTATATCTAGCGCCCAGGAGAAGCTACCTTAGAGATATTTGGCTTCATCTACAGACATTCTTTGTTTTTCCCTTCTTCCAAAATATTTGCATGCCAGTTGGAACCAAAGTTTTTATTTTTTAGCTATTTATTTTATTGTGTTAATGATTCCATACTGGCTATAATTCCCAAACTAAAAACAAACTGGAGGAAGAAACCTCAGATAAAGGCAGCATCACATATAGATGTAAATGTCATAAGCTAAATGGAAGCCTGACTGAATGACAATTTCCAAACACACTGTTAGTCTCTACAACAGTGCTGGCTGTTGTGACTTCTGCTCAGTGAGCTCCCATGGCAGCCGGGCACCAAAGCAAAGAACTCCATTCCTTATTTCTCACAGTGACATTTTCAACTTTCTTGTTTAGAGATTGGTGGCACCCAACCTATGCTCTGGTGAAAACAGACAGCAAACATTGTAAGTGGGGCATTGAACCAGTCTGGGATGCATGAGTGGGTGGGTAGGTTGGAAAGTTACAGAGAAAGAGGTGGCAGTATAGAAGGCGAATCAAAGACTTTTGTGAGGAAAACTCAACTGGATTGAGTGTGGAGATACCACTGCCCAGAGCTTCTCTACCATGGGCAACAGGAGCAGAGATTGAGCCAGAGGGCTCCAAGGTAGAAATGCAAGATTTCCCCAGCTGTCAAACAGCAATGGCTGCTGAGTGGCATTCGGGTCTCCTGCCCCTCCAACACATTCCAAGTCCTGGCCCTTCAGCAAGAGAAGAGGAGGAGTTGTTTTCACACCCTGCATTTTAGAACTTGTGATTCTCGCTGACTTCAGTGGGTGGTTTCACCTCTCAAGCGCTTTGATTTCAGGTTGGTAATATAGGTATAAATCTCCATATATGTAAATAATGAGCTAGGTCACTTGTGTCTTATATTTAAACAGGACATATGTTTGTGAGAGGCAGCACATTTTTCCTCCCATAGGTTTTAGAGACAGAGAAAAGATGTAGCTAATGAGAAATTAGTTTGTCTGTTACACTGAAAAAAAAATAGAAAAATCTCTATCACAATGAGCCTTGTCTAATTAATGTCACAGGGATACCCCATGGTTTATCCCTTCAAGAAGCTGTTTTTAGTTATGATGACCTATAAATGAATCCTCTACCACTGTGAGGCCATGGCCAAGGTCTACAGGAAATGTCACCATTTCCACGGTTGCTTCAGTGGGAAGGCTAGTACAGGGTCATTGCCTATCTCAAGCTAACAATTCTACTCAGAGCAAACTCAGTCAATTCATCCTGCACACAGTCCTGGCTAGAACAAAAGTTTTATCTCTTAGGTGGTGGCAGTGTTGTATTGTGATCTATAACAACCAATGAAAAAGTTATACTTCAAGGTATAAGACACGATAATTGATGTTGCATGTATAGAGCTGCCACAAAATCAGAGTTGTGTGTTTCATTTTTTTTTTTTTTTTTTTTTTTTTTGGTTTTTTCGAGACAGGGTTTCTCTGTGTTCCCCTGGCTGTCCTGAAACTCACTCTGTAGACCAGACTGGCCTCAAACTCAGAAATCCGCCTGCCTGCCTCTGCCTCCCTGGTGCTGGGATTAAAGGCATGCACCACCCCGCCCGGCTTGAGTTGTGTGTTTCAAAGCCTGATTATGTCATATGTAAGCATGTTGGAACCTGGTCACTGAGGAGTAAGCTATAGATACAAAGATTATATCAGTGTCCAGATGATAGACATAAGTCATAGATGCACCTGTCACTATCAAACTATGGTATTGGAACTGGAAATGACCTGCCTCTGCCCCATAATCAGTACTTACTGTTACGGTTTGGAATATATCTGGATAAAGATTGCTAGTCCCCAAGAAAATCACAAATAATCATATGCTACTCAACCCTTAATAGATTATGTAAACTATTGATTCAGTCATTTATTTAAGAAGCATTTGCTCAGGCATCCTTAGCCTCTGGGAGCAAACACCAGTCAGTGTTAATTAACCCAAGGCTTTGGTGTAAATTCTGTTCTGTGGGTATTAATTAAAGACAATGAGCCTGAATGTGAAGGAGCCTCTTAGGGGCTGGAAAGATGGTTCAGAGATTAAAAGCACTTAATTTTCTTAAAGAAAACCTGGAATCAGTCTCTAGCAGCCCATATTAGACATCTTACAACTATGTGAAACTCCAGATCCAGGCAACCCAAAGCTCGCTTCTGGCCTCTGTGGCACACACATGGTGCACACACATGATTCACATACACATACAGACACACGCGCGCGCACGCACACACACACACACACAGAGAGAGAGAGAGAGAGAGAGAGAGAGAGAGAGACTAAAAGAGACTAAATAAAAATAAAAACTAAATAAATCTTTAAGGATACCTCTTTGCCTAGGAGGCCCCCAAAATTCTATGGAATATAGTCTAGAAAGAAACTTTAGGAAACACCAATTCAATAATCAGTCCTGCTCAAGAGTGAAAAATGGGAAACTTAAAAGTGGCTTTGCCATCTAGATATCAATGTCAATTCATGCCAAATGCCAGACCTAACAACTCCAGACACAATGCTTTTGATTTTGACCCCAGCTCTTTCCAGCACCATGTGAGCACAGTGACTTCCAGCTCAACCCTGCTCACATACGTCAGGGAGGAGCTAGGCACTGGGCTTCATACGCCAGGGAGGAGCTAGGCACTGGGCTTCATACGTCAGGGAGGAGCTAGGCAGTGGGCTTCATACGTCAGGGAGGAGCTAGGCACTGGGCTTCAGAGTTTCATTCTGGACCAGTCCTGAGGATGTGCATGCATAATTAGGCATTTGATATTTTATTTGTATCTCTCCTTTGGGAAAACCTCTGACTGGCTGAACAGGAACAGGTTAACATGAAATTAATTTCTGAAATAATAAAATTTTATTTTGAAGGCAACAGGGCCTTGTGGGGTGACTGAAGAATTCACTAGTGTTTCCCAGAGGCCTTTCAGGTTCACTCATTAAGATAAGTCATCAGACCACCACAGGTGTGTTCATTAAAAAAAATATATATATCAGCTTTGAATATTATGGTTAATCCAGTTTTTCATCTGCCTCTTGGTCACTTACACCCTCTCTGCCACATGGAGAGGTTTTCTGCTGTCCTTTGGAGCAGTCGGTGACACCAGCTTCCCTCATCCAAAATGGCTTAGTCTATTTTTTGTTGGGCAATTTGTAATGAATAAAAGTCGATTCATCTCACAATTCTGAGCATCAAGCACTTGCTAACACTGGACATTACATGGGAAATGAGACTGAACATGTTGGCTAAGGTTTTTCATCATTTTTATTCAAAAACATTTCATTCAATGTATTTTTATTTTTATTAAATGATTTTTTACACTCCATATTCCATTTCTCACCCTCCCCAATCCACCCTCTGACTGCTCTGCACCCCACATTTCTTCCCACTCCACCCTACCCCCATCTCTATGCAGATGCTCCCACCCCCACCCCACCTGACCTCTAAACTCCCTGAGGTCTCCAGTCTCTAGAGTGTTAGGTGCGTCATCTCTGAATGAACACAGACCCAGAAGTCCTCTACTGTAAGTGTGTTGGGGGCCCCATAGCAGCTGGTGCACACTGTCTGTTTGGTGATCCAGTGTTTGACAGATTTTGGGGATTCAGATTAATTGAGACTGCTGGTCCTCCTACAGGACCGCCCTTCTCCTCAGCTTCTTTCAGCCTTCCTTTATTCAACAACAGGGATCAGCTGTTTCTGTACACTGGTTGGGTTTTTCGGAGGGTAGTCATGCTAGGTCCCTTTTTATGAGCTCTCCACAGCCTCAGTAATAGTGCCAGGCCTTGTGACCTCCCCTTGAGCTGGATCTCACTTTGGGCCTGTCACTGGACCTTCTTTTCCTCAGACTCTTCTCCATTTCCATCCCTGTAATTTTTTCAGACAGGAACAATTATAGATCAGAAATGTGACTATGGGATGGCAACCTCATCCCTCACTTGATGCCCTGTCTTCCGGCTAGAAGTGGGCAGTAGGATTTTGATTTTTTTTTTTGTCTGCAAGAAATGCTCCCAGATCGATCTATCTATCATCTATCTATCTATCTATCTATCTATCTATCTATCTATCTATCTACCTACCTATCTATCATCTATCTATCTATCTATCTATCTATTCATCTATCCATTTCTGTCTCTACATATCTCACACAAATATAAACAAGAAGCAAGAAAAGTCAAAAAAGAAACACAAACATGTCAGAAAAATGAATATAAACAAGCAAAATACCAATAAGACAGCAAATGAAAAAGCAACACAAAAGAAAACAAAAGCCCACAAAATATCATTGAGTTCATTCTCTGTTGGCCAGTAATGCCGGGGAGTGGGGAGCCTGCCATGAAGTATGGGTGGTATGCTCAGTAAAGTCTTCATTGACGAAAACTGATTTTTCCCTTCGCCAGTAGTTTCCAATTGCATACAGCTCATTGGTTAGGGCTAAGACCCTTTGTCCACTTCCCCTCTCAGTGCTAAAACCTCATCTGTCATGAACTCATGTGAGTTTTGTCTGTGCTGCCAGTCACTGTGAGGCCATATGTGTGTATCAATTGTGTTCTGTATGGAAGATACTTTTTCGCCTTAGAGTTATTGATCATCTGGAGAATGAACAGCCACACAGACTTCCATCATGGCTGTACTCCACAGCAATGAATAAATGTCCCCCTTTCCTGCATCCTTGCCAGCATGTGTGCTATCACTTGTTCATTCCGACTGGGATAAGTTAAAATCTCAAAGTAGCTTCAATTTGCATATCCCTGATGACTAAAGACATTGAATATTTCTCTACATGTTTCTAAGACATTTGTATTCATCTCTCCTTAGTTTTGTACTCCCTTTTTAGTTGGGTATTTTTTGATGTTCAGACTTTTTTTAGTTCTTTATATATTCTAGATACTAACCCTCTATCAGATGCATAATTGGATTTTTAAAAAAACTTTATCATTCTGTAGGCTGCCATGTTGTCAAAAAAAAAAATAGTGTCCTTTGCCATAAGGACGAGTTTCCTCTGCATGAGATCTCATTTAGTGATGGTTGGTCTTAGTGTGTACGCTATTGGAGTCTTATTGAGAAAGCCTTTCCCTGTGCCAATGAGTTCAAATCTACTGCTCATTTTCTTTTCTATCAGCTTTGGAATATCTGATCTTATGTTGGGAGTTGGGTTTTGTACAGGGTGATAGATATGGAACTGTCTTCATTTTTCCACATACAGACATCCAATTTGACCAGTACTGGTTATTGAAAATGCTCTTTTCTCCAGTGTGCATTTCTAGCTTTTTTATCAAAAGTCTGGTGTTCCTGGGTGTTTTGATTTATGTCTGGATCTTAAATTTGACTCCATTTGTCAGTCTGCTTTTCTGCCAGTGCCATTAAATTTTTATTACTGTAGCTCTACAGTACAGTTTGATGTCCGAAATAGTGATATCCCCAACAGTTCTCTCAGTATTCAGGATTGTATTACCTATTCTTTTTCTTTTTTTAATTGTGTGTTTGCATATGAAATTGATTTTTTCAATTTATGTGAAGAATCATGTTTGATTTTAATGGGGATTGCATTGAGTCTGTAGATTGCTTTTGCTGGGATTACCAATTTTTCAATAATAATCCTACCAATGTTGAGCATGAGAGATCTTTTCCATCTATTAATATCTTTTTTAGTTATTTTATTTATTTGTATTTCAAATGTTTGCTCCCCATTTCTGTTTCCCATTTGCAAGCCCCCTATCCTATCCCCTTCCCCCTGCCTCTATGAAGGTGCTCCACCACCGACTCCCAACTCACCACCCTACCATCCCACTATGCTGGGGCATCAAGCCTCTATAGGACCAAGGGCTTCCCCTCCCGTTGATACCAGATAAGGGAATCCTCTGCTACATCTGTGGCTGGAGTCTTGGGGTGCCTCCATGTATATTCTTTGGCTGGTGGTTTAGTCTCCGGGAGCTCTTGGGATGTTGTTGCTCTTCCTATGGGGTTACAATCCCCTCCAGCTCCTTCAGTCCTTCCCCTAACTCTTCCATTTGGAACCCAATGCTCAGTCAGATGGTTGACTTTCAGCATCCTCCTTAGCAGAGCCTCTCAGTGACTGCTATACCAGGCTCTTGTCAGAAAGCACTTCTTGGTATCAGCAATAGTGTCTGGGTTTGGCATCTGCAGATAAAGTGGGGCAGTCTCTAGATGGCCTTTCCTTTAGTCTTTGCTCCACTCTTAATCCCTGTATTTTCTTTAGACAAGAACAATCTGGGTTAAATTTTTTGAGATAGGAGGCCCATCCCTAATCTGGGGGCTGTGCCTAACCACTGGATATGATCATTACATGTTCTATCTCCCCTGTGTTGGGTATTTCAGCTAAGATCATCCCCACTGGGTCCTGGGAACCTCTTGCTTCCATGACATCTGGGACTTTCTAGTGGCAACCACCAGATTTCCATCCCCCACTGCTACAGATCACTGTTCAATGTCTTGACCCTCTGTACTTCTCCTCCATCTCTTCCCACACCTGATTCTGTCCCCCTTTAATCCTCTCCCTCCTTTCACCCTCCCAGATTCCTCCCTCCCTCTACTTCCCACGATTATTTTGTTCTCCCTTCTATGTAGGGCTAAAGCATCCACACTTTTATCTTTCTTCTTCTTGAGCTTCATATGGTCTGTGAGTTGTATTGTGGGTATTCACAGCTTTTTTCCAAATATCCACTTATCAGTGAGTACATACCATGTGCGTTTTGTGAATCAGTTGCCTCGGGATATTTTCTAGTTCCATCCATTTGTCTAAGAATTTCCTGAAGCCATTGTTTTTAATAACAGAGTAGTATTCCATTGTGTAAATGTGCCACATTTTCTGTTTCCATTCCTCAGTTGAGAGACGTGTGGGTTCTTTCGAGCTTCTGGCTATTATAAATTAGGCTGCTATGAACATAGTGGAGGATGTGTCCTTGTTAATATGTTGGAATATCTTTTGGGTATATGCCAAGGAGTGGTATAGCTATGTCCTCAGACAGAACTCTTTCCAATTTTCTGAGGGACAGACTGCTTTCCAGAGTGGTTGTACTGTCTTGCAATCCTACCAACAATGGAGGAGTGAGAACACTTCTTTCTCCACATCCTCGCCAGCATCTGCTGTCACCTGAGTTTTTGATCTTAGCCATTCTGACTGGTGTGAGGTGGACTCTCAGGGTTGTTTTAATTTGCATTTCCCTGATGACTAAGTATGTTGAAGATTTCTTTAGGTGCTTCTCTGACATTTGATGTTCCTCATTTGAGAATTCTCTGTTTAGCTCTGTACTCCATTTTTTAAATTGGGTTATTTGGTTCTCTGGAATCTAAGTTCTTGGATTCTTTGTATGTATTGGGTATTAGCCCTCTATTAGATATAGGATTGCTAAAGATCTTTTCCCAGGTTTGGGGTTGCCATTTTGTGCCACTGACAGTGCCCTTTGACTTAAGAATCTTTTAAATTTTATGAGGTCCCATTTGTTAATTGTTGAGCTTAGAGCATGAGCTGTTGGTATTCTGTTCAGGAAATGTTCCCCAATGCCAATGTGTTCCAGGTTCTTTTCCACTTTCTCTTCTATTAGATTCAGTGTATCTGGGTTATGTGGAGGTCCTTGATCCACTTGGACTTGAGCTTTGTTCAAGGAGATAAGAATAGATAAATTTTCATTCTTCTACATGCCAACCAACAGTTCAACCAGCACCATTTGTTGAATATGCTGTCTTTTTTCCACTGGATGGTTTTGACTTCTTGTCAAATATCAGGTAACTATAGGTTCATTTCTGGGTCTTCAATTCTATTCTATTGATCTACCTGTCTGTCTCTGTACCAATACCATGCAGTTTTTTTTATCACTATTGCTCTGTAGTACAGCTTGAGGTCAGAGATAGTGATTCCCCCAGAAGGTCTTCTATTGTTGAGAATAGTTTTCACTATCCCTGGTTTTGAATTCCAGATGAATTTGACAATTGCTCTTTCTATCTCTATGAAGGATTCAGTTGGAAATTCAGAGGGGTTTGCATTGAATCTGTAGATTGTTTTGATAAGACGGCCATTTTCTTTTTACTTTTTTTTTCTTTTATTAGATATTTTCTTCATTTACATTTCAAATGCTATTGCAAAAGTCCCCTATACCCGCCCTGATCCCCTACCCACCCATTCCCACTTCATGGCCCTGGCATTCCCCAATACAGGGCCATATAAAGTTTGCAAGACCAAGGGGTCTCTTTTCCCAATAGTGGCCGACTAGGCCATCTTCTAATACATATGCAGCTAGTGACATGAGCTCTGGGGGTTCTGATTAGTTCATACTGTTGTTCCACGTATAGGGTTGCAGACCATTTCGGCTCTTGGGAATTCTCCCTTGCTCCTACCTATTGGGGACCCTGTGTTCCTTCCAAGAGATGACTGTTAGCATCCACTTCTGTATTTGCCAGGCATTGACAAAATCTCACAAGAAACAGCTTTATCAGGGTCCTTTCAGCAAAATCTTGCTGGCATATGCAGTAGTGTCTGTGTTTGGTGGCTGATTATGGGATGGACTCTGGGTGGGGCAGTCTCTGGATGGTCCATCCTTTTGTCTTAGTTCCAAACTTTGTCTCTGCAAATCCTTCCATGGATATTTTATTCCCTATTCTAGGGAGGAAAGAAGTATCCACAAGTTGGTCTTCCTTCTTGATTTTCTTGTGTTTTGGAAGTTGTATCTTGGGTATTCTAGGTTTCTGGGCTAATATCCACTTATCAGTGAGTGCATATCAAGTGACTTCTTTTGTGATTGGGTTACTTCACTCAGGATGATATCCTCCAGATACATCCATTTGCCCAAGAATTTCATTGATTTTAATAGCAGAGTAGTACTCCATTGTGTAAATGCACCATACTTTCTGTACCCATTCCTCTATTGAGGGACATCTGGGTTCTTTCCAGCTTCTGGCTATTATAAATAAAGCTGCTATGTTAATCCTGTAGATCCATGAGCATGAGACATCTTTCCATCTTCTGAGGTCTTCTTTGATTTTTTTTTCTTCAGAGACTTAAAGTTTTGTCATACAGATCTTACACTTGTTTGGTTAGAGTCACAGCAAAATGTTCTATATTATTTGTGACTATTGTGAAGGGTGTCATTTCCCTAATTTCTTTCTCAACCCATTTATCCTTTGAGTAGAAAAAGGCTACTAGTTTGTTTGAGTTAATTTCATATCCAGCCACTTTGCTGAAGTAGCTTATCAGCTGTAGGAGTTTCTTGTGGAGTATTTGGGGTCACTTAAGTATGCAAATATTATCTGCAAATAGAGATACCTTGACTTTTCCTTTTCCAGCTTGTATCTCTTGAACTTCTTTGGTTGTCTAATTGCTCTGGCTAGAACTTCGAGTATTATATTGAATAGATAGGAAAAGAGTAGGCAGCCTTGTCTAGTCCCTGATATTAGTGGGATTGCTTCAAGTTTCTCTCTATTTAGTTTGATGTTGATTATTGGTTTGCTGTATATTGCTTTTATTATGTTTAGATATGGGCCTTGAATTCCTGATCTTTCCAAGACTTTTAACATGACATCTATTCATATATTTTTCCAATGTCTTTTATTTGCTTAGTTAGAGTTATCTCAGGATATGTTTTGGAAACTACTGTAAAAGATTCTGTCTCCCTGATTTCTTTCATAGTCCATTTGTCATTTGTATATAGGAAAGCTACTGGTTTTGTGAATTATTTTTGTATTCTGCTACTTTTCTTAACTGGCTTGCCAGCTTTAGAGGTTTTTGATCAAGTTTTTATTTATCATCTTCAAATAACAATATTTTGACTTCTTTCTTTCAATTTTTCAGTTTCTTTTTTGTGAAATAATTTGAGGAACATTAAAATTAATTCTTGTTTGAACATGTAGTAGAAATCTATGCTGAATCAATCTGGCCCTGGGCTTTTTTCTTTGGTTGGGAGACTTTTAATTACTGCTTCTATTTCACTAGGGTTTATGAGTGCCTTTAAATTGCTTGTCTGATCATGATTTAACTTTAGTAATTTGTATACATCAAGAAACATATCCATTTCTTTTAGTTTTCCAGTTTGATGCAGTATAGATTTTTTTAAAGTATGTCTTCATAATTCTGTGGTGCCTGCTCTAACATTCACCTGTTGCGGTAAATCTCCAACCCAAATATGCCCCGGCAATGAAAGCACAACTCAGCTAATATGAATACATGCTGTGTGCCTAGATTGAGCAGAGCAGATCTACCACTACACTACTAACTTCCACATCTATGAGACCACTTAGAACTTGCAGTTTCACCAGGCCATGTGCTTCTGCTCTGCTTTTCTTCTTCCTCCTCCTCTGTGCCCTCTCCCTCTTCATTTTCTCCTTCTTTCTCCCCGCCTTCCTCTCCACCTTCCCTTTATCTGCCCAATCATCAGCCCTCCTTTATTTTATAAATTAAGGTGGGAATCAGGTTTACAGGAAGTCACCTGAGTGCTAACTAATTCCTTGTTCACAATCACTCACAGGAGAATGGAATTAACATCAAATATAATTAGCCCCAGGGCTATCCACAACATTCACCCTTTCATCTCTATTTTTATTAATTTAAATATTTTCTTCTTTTACTCACTTTGGATAATTGGTTGATTTTCTCTAAGAGTGAATTCTTCATGGAATTGATTCTTTACATTATTTTGTTGTTTCTGTTCTATTGATTTGATCATGTGTTGCCATCTACTACTTTGGGGCATTATTTTTTCCTGTTGTTATAGAGATTTCATGTATGCTGTTAAGTTACTAACAGGAGATTTCTACACTCTTATGTCAGCACTTAATGCTATAAATCTGCCTCTTAGAACTGGTTTGGATATGTTGAGTTTTCATTTTCAATAAATTCTAAATGTTTTAAATTTCCTTCTTGATTTTTCTCTTAACCCATTTTTCATCCAGTAATGAAATTGTTCAATTTCCATGAATATCTATACATTCTGCTATTGCTAATATTCAGCTTTAATTCATTGTGGCCAGATAGGACACAGGGTGTTAATTTAGTTTTCTTATTTTGCAGAGATTTGCTTTGTATCAAATATATGGTCAGTTTTAGAGGAAGTACACAAGCAGCTGAGAAGAAAGTATTTTTAGTGTTTAAGTGGAATGTTCTGTAAATGTCTGCTAGATCCAATTGATTTATGACATGATTTAATGCCAGCATTTCTCCAGTTTTTATCTGAATGACCTGTCTATTGGCAAGAGTGTGGAAGCCTTATCAGTGTGTGTGCTGGGTAGAGTTATCTGAAAGAATGGAACTTTAATTGAGAAACTACGTCCATAACATCCTACTGTAGGACATTTTCTTAATTACTTATTGATAGGGAAGGGCCCAGACTATTGTGGGTGAGGCTACCCCTGGGCTGGTAGTCCTGAGTTCTATAAGAAAACAGGCTGAGCAAGCCAGGGGGAGCAAGCCAGTAAGCAGTACCTCTCTGTGGTCTCTGCATCAGCTCCTGCCTCCAGTTTCCTTCCCTGTTTGAGCTTCTGTCCTGACTTGCTTCAGTGAGAAACAATGATGTGGAGGGATACACCAAACAAACGCTTTCCTCCTCAAGTTGCTTTTGGTCATGTTTCTTCAAAGCAATATTCTTTCTTTGCTCTATACATTTTATGTTTTGATTATCATGTGTCGTAGAATTTTTTTCCCCATTTTTATTAGATCTTTTCTTCATTTACATTTCAAATGTTATCCCAAAAGTCTCCTATACTCTCCCCCATCCCCCGCCCTGCTCCCCTACCCACCCACTCCCACATCTTGGCCCGGGCGTTCCCCTGTACTGGGGCATATAAAGTCTGCATGACCAAGGCGCCTCTCTTCCCAATGATGGCCAACTAGGCCATCTTCTTCTATATATGCAGCTAGAGACATGAGCTCTGGGGGTACTAGTTAGTTCATGGTTATTCTTCCACCTATAGGGTTGAAGACCCCTTCAGCTCCTTGGGCACTTTCTCTAGTTCCTTCCTTGTGAGTCTTTATTTGGTGTTCTGTATATTTCTTGTACCTTGATAGACACCTCCATTTCTATTCTACTGTTTTGTTAAAATATTTTTTCTGTGCCCTATCAACCACTTTTTGTTGTTTTGTTTTGTCTGTCTTTCCTCTGTCCCCATTATATGTAGATTTTATTTTTTGTTCATAATGCCTCTGAGTTCCTAGCTTTTTCTTATGTCTGGAATACACACACACACACACACACACACACACACACACACACACACACACATATTTGATTAACGATTTCTTTGATGGGTATCCATTTCTTCTGCCTTATATTCAACATTCGAGAGTCTCTTTTCCATGTCTTGTAATTTATTAGTAAGACTTCTGAAATTATTGTTTGACATTCTAAATTTTTATTTCCAGTGTCAGTTAATGTATTCCTTAGTGACTTTAATTCTACATTTGTGTCTTGAACTGTTTTCATCATTTTCTTTCATCCTTTTCTTTGTATTCTCACTTTATTCATTAAGGAATTTATCCATACCCTATCTAAGGTCCTTGAACATATTCACAATTGCTATTTTGAAGACCTTGTCTTATGATCCAGATAAATTGAATTTCTCAGTTCCTGTTGCAATAGGACTACTGACTTCTGTGGGAGGCATTCTCTCCTGGTTGTTCGTGTTGGTGTCTTTGTGCTGTGACCTGGGCATCTGAAGTGACTCTATTTCAGGTGTTTCTTAGTGTATATATCTGGTCTGGTCTTTGTAGGGTGGGTGTTCGGCTCTGTGGTTTTCCCTCTGTGAGTTTTATGCATATGTGATTGCTGTGGGGTCTCTGGTAATAAGTGCTTCTACATACCAGTAACATGAAGGACTGGCGATGACTCAGGAGGAAAGACTGAAGGAGTGTGGGAAAGCTCTAGGGAATTGGGTCTGCATCAAGAGGCAGAGTCTGTAGGAACTGGAAGTTGAGTGGAAAGAGGAGATCCTTCAGACAGGCTGCTACAGGACTAAGAGCAAGTATGGAGAGATCATAATGGAGAGGAAGTACAGTGAAAATTGCCTAACTCCTTCCCAGCCTACTGTGGCCACTGGGGATCCACCATGAAAAGTGCCCGGTGGATCAGTGCTAACACAAAGAAATAGAGATGGGCCAGAGGGAAAGCCAAGAGGGTCAGTGGGAAAGAGCTAAGCTGAGTCTGCATCAAGGGACAAAGTTCCCAGGAAAGGGATGTATAGTGGGAGGAGGGGTTCCCACAGACAAGCTGCAGTGAAGGGTGAGTCTAGGGAAAAGAAATGAAAAAGCGTGAGGGACCCTGGCTCGGCATCAAGCCAACTCTCATTCTCTCCTTAGAAAGCCACCAATGCTGTCATGGGGACCCACCCTCGTGACGCCTAGAGTTCCTCAAGGTTCTAATCTCAAATTCCATTAACATATAATTTTAGTTTTATGTTTCCAATTCACAAATTTGGGATATGTACTCCTAAGACTATGGCTCATCTTAATGATAGTGAAATGACAGAGAACATTCCATTACTGCTACTATATTTATTATATTTTCAATGACTCATTAAGTTTTCTTCATTTTATTGAAGATGTATTCTTTTCTCATAAAATATATCCTGATTATATTTTCCCCTCCCTCTGTGCATTCCAGTTCCTCCCCATCCTCACCCTCCTCCAGATCCACTCCCTTCCTGTCTATCATTAAAAAAAAAAAAAAAAAAAAAAAAAAAAAAAAAAGCAGACTTCTAAGAGGTCACAATCAAACCTGTCAAGAGAATGCTCTTCTTACTGTGAACTAGGTTTCAGGTTATGGCAAACTTACTCCCATCTTAAAGTCAAAGCATCATGGGAAACACGGCTCTGGTGAAGTGTGTATATTGAAATGCTTATATCCAAAAGGAATTGAATGCTTTTCCTCAGGCATTGAAATAGAAAGTCCCTTCTCTGATATGGGAGCTTAAAATGAACAGCATGGGGCCCACAGGCCCAATTTTCTGATGCAGTGGGCAGATTCTATCAGTGACAGTCCTTGCTTTTTTCCCTGGGATCATCTACTCACTGGCTTTAGTTTAAGACTCTAGCACACGGACATTGCTTCCACCTCATAGCATCTCAGAGTTGCTATCTTTCTGCTCTCATATAGATGGTTCACGAGTGCAAGAACATTGCTTAAACTTTGCAATAGAAATCAGAGTGCAGTCTGCAAAGTCCCAGACTGATCCGTTCAAGCTGTCCAGCACTATACCTGGAATTGTAAGATTAATATGCTATTCCCTGGGCAGTTGGTGATTTGTTTTTCTTTCTACAAGGGTATTCAGGGATACCAGATAGTACCTGAGACTGGTTACAATGAATTGTCCATGGCTTCTTCAGAACACAAGACCCCTGAGCTTGGCTCATAACATTGTGTCTAATTTGTAATTAGCAGCATACTGGTATTTACTTGGTTCTGGTCTGTGACATAATAAGAAATACATAGTTGGGGGAATAGAGAGATTGATAAGTGGTCACGAATAGTCTCTGTTCTCTTGGAGTATAGGATCTCTGTTCCCAGAACCCATGGTGGATAGGCTTCAATTGCTTGAAACTGCAGCACTAGGGATCTCATGCCCTCTTCTGTCCTCCACGAACACGTCTACATGTGTGTGTGTGCATCACACAAACAAATAAATGTTTAAAAACAAAAAGTAATATATTTAGTCTTAGCTTCTGCTTCCTGGCACAAGAGCTTTTAAGACCCTTCAAGTTCCCCCATTCCTATGGGTGATTTTTATATGCCAAAAATAGCTGGTGGTTTCTTAGATAATTTTTAGATGAATGTTGAGATTGCCCAACTGTCAACCTGATGATTACTCCATTGGAGTTCTGACAAACTCCCATCACTAGTGACAGAAGAGGAGTTTGAAATTGGCATCAGTCACTAATAGTCAATAATTGCATCAAGCATGCACAGAATATATATAGGACTGCCATAAAAACGTTAGGTAGCAAACACTCCAGAGTATTGGGAGGCAGAGCACCCTGAGAGAGAAGGGAGCTTTGCACCACCTCCTACACTCCAATTGTGCCTTCATTTGACTCTTTACCCACATACATTTTTTTACTTTGCTGTGTGTGTGTGTGTGTGTGTGTGTGTGTGTGTGTGTGTGTGTGTGAAAGAGAGAGAGAGAGAGAGAGAGAGAGAGAGAGAGAGAGAGAGAAAATGTGTGTATGCATGGAGGTATGCTTACCCATGGTGGATGTGTGAGGATGTCATAATGTCTTTCTCAATTTTTCCTTCCTTTCTTTTGTTTTATGGATAGGGTCTCTCACTTATCTGGAGTTCACAGTTTTGACTAAACTGGCTGGCCTGTGAACTCCACAGGATCTACCTCTCAATTGCCCTACATGGGATCATAAATACACAGTACATAGCTACATAGAAACATACCCGACTTATACACAGTTCTGGATATCTGGATTCAGGGGTCCTTATACTTGATTATCAAGCATTTTACCTACTGAGCAATTGTCATCCTCCATCTATGTTCTCTTTATAGTTGTTTATATTATATAAACCAATGATATGTGATCATTGCCCTGGCTTCACCGAGATGCTGGACTTGCTAAACCTTAGGGGGAAGTTGTAGGGGTCAGCAAATTGTTATCAAATCAGAAATAAATGTGTAAAGCCTTTGGAGCTGGTGTTTGTAATTGAAGTGTGGCCAGGATTGTGAGTTGAGCCATTAATCTGTAAGGTCTGTGCTAACTCTAAATAGTATCAGAATGAAAAATGAATTCATTCCTATCTCTTTCAGTTGTGTTTGGACAGGTTACTCTCTCTAAATTTAATATTTGAGACTGGAGAGGGAGCAATAGAACAAACAATACCTCTTTTTTGAAGTACCTAATTAATTAAGAATAAAGGCACAGTAGTCAAAGGAAGAGCTTTAAAAAACAGCCAAACTCCAGAGATACAGGAGAGAATAGTGTACTTGTGCCATTCAAGACACTTTCCCATAGTGAATTTTAGAATGTGCATACCCACACCCCATCCTTGTAGCTGAACTTTCTACTCAAGGGAAGCTGCTTCTGGAGAAATGGGGTGTCTAAATAGCTCAGACATGTTAGTTTTTAGAAAAGAGAAGGGACAGATCAACTCAGCGCTACTATCTTCTTCCTTCCCCTTATTCAAATTGAATGACTTCTTATCAGGAGGATTTGGGAGTAGAAGGAGTGAAAAGAATAAGGTGTCATCTTTGCCAGTTTTCTTTACTGTGCTAAAATCCTGAAATAAATCGACTTATAAAAAGAAAAGTGTTATTTTGGCTCATGGATTAAAATGTTTAAGTTCCTAGTTGTTTGGAATTGATTCTTAGGACATATATTGGTGCAGGACATCATGGTGAAAGCACATGGTAGAAGAAGCCTTTGCACCTCATAAAAGCAGAGAGAGAGAGAAAGAGAGAGAGAGAGAGAGAGAGAGAGATATCTGGATCCTCTTCAATGACATTTTCAATGTCACCATTTATTCTTTTAGGTCTTGTTTTCCCAAAGTCCCACTACCTCCTAATAGCATTGTAGATTGGTAATTAAGTTTTTAACATCTGGACCTTGAGGAGGTTTCCAGGGTTAACACTTCCCGTGGTATGCTAGACCCTTCCATATAAATCATTAATCAAGAAAATGGCCCACAGACATGACCACACACCAATCCAATAGAGACAATTCCCCAGCCAAAATTTCTCTTCCATCCAGTGATAGGTTTGTGTCAGGCTGACAAAAACAAACCAACATGGAACTATTTCCAATTCCTTGTAGCAGAATCTAACCATCTGGGTTTCTGGTAAGGGGAAGGAAGCACTGGATGTTAAGAAAGTATCTGATACTCATTTCTCATCCTTGTGATTGGGCTAATCCTCATTCTACACAAATATTATGTGGGCTGTAGACAATCATATATTTCAAAATGCCCCCAATCATTAGGTGCCACCTGTCTCATACTGACAATTCTTCCTCGATCTCCCACAGTGCCTCTATCCCAGAGTGTGTTTTCAGAAGAGGTTGTAAGAGAAGAAAGTCTATCTTAAGGTACTTGAATTGCCTCGATATTTTTACTATAAATATCTTTTTTATTAGATATTTTCTTCATTACATTTCAAATGCTATCCTGATAGGCCCTTATAACCTCCCCCCCACCGCTCCCCCCCCCACCAATTTTGGAGAAGGTACCATAAGGTGCTGAGAAGATGCTATATCCTTTTGTTTTAAGGTAAAATGTTCTGTAGATATCTGTTAAATCCATTTATTTCATAACTTCTGTTTCAATGTGTCTCTCTCTGTTTAGATTCTGTTTCCAGAATCTGCCAATTGATGAGAGTGGGGTGTTGAAGTCTCCCACTATTATTGTGTGAGGTGCAATGTGTGCACTTTTCTTAATGAATGTGGATACCGTTGCATTTGGAGCATAGATATTCAGAATTGAGAGTTCCTCTTGGAAGATTTTACCTTTGATGAGTATGAAGTTCCCCTCCTTGTCTTTATTGATAATTTTGGGTTGGAAGTCGATTTTATTTGATATTAGAATGGCTACTCCAGCTTGTATCTTCAGAACATTTGCTTGGAAAATTGTTTTCCAGCCTTTCACTCTGAGGGAGTGTCTGTCTTTTTTCCTGAAGTGTGTTTCCTGTAAGCAGCAAAATGTTGGGTCCTGTTTGTGTAGCCAGTCTGTTAGTCTATGTCTTTTTATTGGAGAATTGAGTCCATTGATATTAAGGGATATTAAGGAAAAGTAATTGTTGCTTTCTGTTATTTTTGTTGTTAGACTTGGGATTCTGTTCTTGTGGCTATCTTCTTTTAGGTTTGTTGAAGGATTACTTTCTTGCTTTTTCTAAGGCATAATTTCCCTCCTTGTGTTTGAGTTTTCCCTTTATTATCCTTTGAAGTGCTGGATTTGTGGAAAGATATTATGTGAATTTGGTTTTGTCATTGAATACTTTGGTTTCTCCATCTATGGTAATTGAGAGTTTTGCTGAGTACTGTATGCTGGGCTGGCATTTGTGTTCTCTTAGGGTCTGTATAACATCTGTCCAGGATCTTCTGGCTTTCTGGTGAAAAGCCTAGTGTAATTCTGATGTCTGCCTTTATATGTTACTTGACCTTTTTCCCTTACTGCCTTTAATATTCTATCCTTATTTAGTGCATTTGTTGTTCTGATTATTATGTTTCAGGAGGAATTTCCTTTCTGGTCCAATCTATTTGGATTTCTGTAGGCTTCTTGTATGTTCATGGGCATCTCTTTCTTTAGGTTAGGGAAGTTTTCTTCTATAATTTTGTTGAAGATATTTGCTGGCCCTTTAAGTTGAAAATCTTCATTCTCATCTATACCTATTATCTGTAGGTTTGGTCTTCTCATTGTGTCCTGGATTTCCTGGATAATTTGAGTTAGGATCTTTTTGAATTTTGCATTTTCTTTGATTGTTATGTCCTTGTTTTCTATGGAATCTTCTGCATCTGAGATTCTCTCTTCCATCTCTTGTATTCTGTTGCTGATGCTCACAACTATGGTTCCTGATTTCTTTCCTAGGGTTTCTATCTCAAGAGTTGTATCCCTTTGGGCTTTCTTTTTTGTTTCTACTTCCCTTTTTAGATATTGGTTGGTCTTGTTCAATTCCATCACCTGTTTGGTTGTGTTTTCCTGTAATTCTTTAAGGCATTTTTGTGTTTCCTCTTTAAGGTCTTCTACCTGTTTAGCAGTGTTTTCCTGTAATTCTTTGAGGGATTTTTGAGCTTCCTAATTAAGGACTTCTACTTGTTTAGCAATGTTCTCCTGTATTTCTTTGAGTGAGTTATTAATGCCCTTCTTAAAATCCTCTACCAGCATCATGAGATATGATTTTAAATCCAATCATTGCTGATAGTCTCTGTTAACACTCCTGGGAGTCCAACTCTCTCCTGAGTCCCAGTGGTCAGAGCACTCTCTGCAGGCAAGCTCTCTTCTTGCAGGGAAGGTGGACAGAGGTCTGGAGCTCAGATCCATCTCTTGGCTGAGGATGAAGGCTGGAAGGGACCCTATCCAAGAAGCTCTGTTGCTTCTGATGCCCACTTGCTCTCCTGTGCAGACTGGTCTGTAAGAGACCTGGGATACAAGATGGCGCTCTCACCTATGTCCCAGGGTCAGAGCCCTCTCTAGAGGCTGACTCTCCTCAATGATCCTTTTTTTTTTTTTTTTTTTTGGTTTTTGAGACAGGGTTTCTCTGTATAGCCCTGGCTGTCCTGGAACTCACTTTGTTACCAGGCTGGCCTCGAACTCAGAAACCTACCTGCCTCTGCCTCCCAAGTGCTGGGACTAAAGGCGTGTGCCACCACGCCTAGCTTCCTCAGTGATCCTAAGATCCTGGGTGTGTTAGGGTGCCCGCGGCATGGAGAGTCCTCTGGGGACCTTGGGACCATCTGCCAAGTTTGCAACCAAGGTGGTGCAGGGCTGGCGCCAACCGGAACTATAAATATCTTTATATTCTCCAAATAGTACCACTTTTGCTTGCCTAGAATTCCTCTATCCAGCAATAAGGTGTGTGGGGGGTGGAGAGGCTACATGTGGGTATGGTTGTGGGTATAGGTATGGATGCATAGTGTGTTTAATGGTTAAAGCTTTCCCCTCAGTATATTTTTCTTTCAGATCTGAGGATCTTTTGTAAAACTCTCAGTAAATTGGAGATGCAATTTCAAAAACTCAAATCAAAAGCTATTAGACTATAAAGGGAGAATGACATCATGCCAGTGCCTTTCATGTGAGATGAGAAGTAAATGTTCAGAAAGTGAAATCACACCGAAGGTAAAATTATTACACACTGGACTTAATGATCACACACTGGACTTTCAGTCAGAGATCTTCAGGATGGGCTTTGTAAGTCCTCTGCTTTCCCAAAATAATTTTCCCCAAATATTTTTCCAGTTTTGTGTTTCCAGAAAGTCACCTGGTTTGTGCATTGGAGTTTTGCAGCAGATTTACATACACACAGATGTGCTGTCCAGGCCTCCGGGAACAGTGAGATTTTTTCTCTTAATTCTGAGAACAGTGTGTGATAAACCAAATGTCACACTGAACATAAGACTTGGGAGAAAATCCATATATAAAACACTTGATTCAATGGGAATGATTGTAAGCATGAAGTTGAATAGTCCCATCATTCTGGAGTGGTCCCGTAGATCAAAGGGTACACACTGTTGTCATAGTCAAACCCACCAATGAGAGCTCTTTGCACAGGATCTTGCTCTCTGCCTAAATGCATTGCTTAAAAAGAGAGAAATTGCTAAGCTGTCTACCTCTTTGAGTTGGCTGGCTTTTGTCTTGTCAACAAGCAATTCTGTTCCTTCTGGAGACCTTGTGCTTTTGATTTTACAAGCTAGCCACATCTGGAGCTCCTGTGGAGCAGGCTATGTTTCAGATCTACCAGTGAAGGCAAAATTATTTCTGGCTCTTCATGTTGGAAGCAAATGGTAGAATCTAGCGGAAAACATTGCTTTTAAGACCAGCTTTTTGAGAAAGAAGCTTCGCAGAACAGCAGTGAATTTGAGTTTTCCCTACTATAGTAACACTTTTTCCTTTCCGATTGCTTTGCCTTTGTTACTTGTTTGTTTGGGTCCATGAAGCTATTCACATAATAAGTAGTTGCTGAACACCTGCTATGCAAACATTACTCGAACTCAAGATTGTGTATTAAACATAAAACAACAGGCTCTTTGTCCTTGTGGGGCTTGGAGCCTTAGGATATGTAAAGCTGTTCAGGAACAAAGGATCACTGAGATAAACTTAGACAGTGCTCGCCATGTGTCATGGGACATGGCTAATGCTCTGTGCCTTTTACAGAGAGAAGCTGAAGTACTTGAAACTCATGGAGTCACACAATTCATAAAGAACTTAAGAACTTGAAAAGTGACTGCAAGTATTTTCTTCACTTCCACATTAGAGATTTAAATATTACAGGTTGATAGAGACTCAGTGATCACAATAACTGGAGAGATCTTGGAGGATTGCTGACATTTCCTGCTGACTCTGTCCGAATGACAAGACGAAAAAACCAAACATGCAAAGGACAGATGAGGGACAAGGATCAAGTTGACAAGGCACAAACAAAAATATAAAAAGAAGACCCTTGTGGAGCCAGGCATGGTGGCACACACCTGTAATCTTAGTGCTCACCCCAGAGGCTGAGGCAAGAAGATCAGAAGTTCAAAGCCCACCTGGGCTACATGGCAAGACACTATCTTAAGATACAATGAAGTGCAAAGGTGACAGGCAGGTTGAAGGAATGAGGTACAAGGTGAGGTTGCATGCTGAGGATAGATCAAGTGTGGCTTTGGAAAACCATAACAGGAGTTTGAATATTTATCATTAGTTTTAATACTGCTATGCAAAAACACAAAAGAAAATGCATTTTAAAACAATCCTTTATTGTTTATATAGCTCTTCATAAGATTTTTACAAAAAAGATAGAGGATACGCTAAAATAAGAGATTTGGAAGTCAACCCCAGGATTTTTAAATAATATGTAAAAAACAATGTTAAGCGTCTGTAGCATCTCCTATGCCATTACAAATTACTATACAAGTTACCCTTTAAAGTGTTTAAATTAAAGATGGCTGGGAGGCCTTGTAGGGTGGTAGTGGCTCACAGTAGCAACACCTGCTTTTGTATGAGGACCCCTGCTCTTAAGTTTGCAGTAAACGTTCTCTCCTGTTTCAGTGTTTCTGAAAGTGGTTTGCTCCTGCCAATCAACATGTCTATGTGCATTCTACCAAAATATCTGGGGCTTCCAGATGTTATCATTGCATTTCTGCATCTTGCTGGGAAAGGGCAGTTTGAGAATACGGTTATTTATAATCTTAGCAGAATCTAAAGTCAGTAAAATAGATGTTTTTGATACAGCTATGTGATTCCTTGGCAAGCTATTAGACATTTGAGAACATTTTTTCCTTTTACACAATAAATAATAATCCTGACTGATTCTCATCTAGCTCCTGGATGCTGATCCTTGTATATTTCTTACCACAGATGGCCCTTGATATGGGACCTGCCCTCCCTCACGGGGTGCCTCCCACTGAGCAACCAGCCACTTTTGGAACCTTTAGCTCATTTTCTTTTGTAAAAATACAGGACATATAACATGTCCTATGTCTAGTTCGAAAGTCATGGTTATCCAGGGTACTGCAACAGACAGCTTTTTTTTCTAGTTTTCTTCAGTTCTTATCTTATGGATGACATGACACAACCATTTGTGAAGTTATGATTTGTCTTCATTTTTATTTTCACATAAAATGTGATATATAATATGAATGCAGAAATACAACTGGTTGGAGCTCTCATATACTAGTCAAAGTACTGGCAGAAGCACATGGATCACTTAAGTCGGGAACTTAAGAAGAATCTACTAAAGGAGGTTGTTGTAAAAATGATGACCACTAAGGAATGCAGCTGTCCGAGGCTGGTAGATGCAAGAGGTGTTACTAACTCTTGGCCTGGAGGAATGAGGGAACACCAGCTAGTGTTCATTGGACCATACATGAATGAAGAATACCAACCAACAAGTGCTATGACCACTGGCAGAAGGAAGTATCAAAGTCACCAGGGAGAGAGTAACAGAATGAACACTTGGCTTTGTGCTCTCCATCTCTGCCAGGACCTGGTCTTGGTTTAAGGTCACCAGAAGCTAATAGGAAAAGGATTTTTTGACACAGCTTCCATCTTCTGGGGTACATAGAAAGTGGAGAAAGATAGAGAAGGCATCAGGAGGAGGAAGCAGATGCTATTCATCACAGCTTATGTGGAGAGCCAAGCCTGGAGCCCGTGTCACTCAAAAATGTAATGCATGAAAAATAGCAGAGCTCTCACTTCCTCAAAAGCATCCTCATTCATTCACCAAGTATCTGTTGAAGGGCTCAGATGTGCCAGGAAAAGCACATGAATTGAGCCAAATTCTCCAAGTCTTTAAAAAAACAAAATACAACTTTACAGAATCTTAGAAGCATTAACTCTAAAAAGGCATAAGCAGTATGGTCAAGTCCAGAGGCTAAGCATACATCTTAGAAGAAATTTATTTATGGAAAATATTGATTAGCTAGTAAAATTTTACACAGAGCAAGGTAATTTCAAAGGCATTTAAGTCTTATACAGAATTATCTGTATGCTGTTTAAATAGTGATATTTTTAACATTTTGTTTCATACCAATGATAACATATTTGGTTTTTTTTTCCTCTACCAATCTAGTTCTAATGTTACTAGATATTGTTTTGGCTCAGAAATGAAGTAGGTTCTGCCCAACCCCTACCACCAAAGATCATACTTAGAAAGCACAGTTTCCAGCTTATGGCACTGTCGAGAGGTGATTGGCTCAGGAGGGTGCCTATGTCACCAATGAGGTGGTGACATTTCACTAAATGTCATCTAGCTAAATGAGTTGTTAGGAAGTGTAGCCTTGTTGGAGAAAGAGTATCACTGGGGGTGTGCCTTGGAAGAATGTCTCTTTATGTTAGTCCTTTCCCCTCATTTTCTTGTCTCTGCTTCCTAGACACAATAGGGTGAACAGTTTCTCTCCACACACTCTTGCCATGATATTCTGGGTCCCACCCACCTCTCACCCCCCCAAAAAAACCCAAACAGATAAGCATGGAATAAAGACCTCTTACACCCTAAACTGTACTAAAACCTCTTCTAAGTTTATCTGTCTTGGGTATTTTTTCATAGTAATGAAAAGTTAACACAGATGCTTCCTCTCTTTAACCAAGTAAGTAGAAGTCCCTTATTCATACTTTACATTCTTCTATTTCAGTGGCTCATAGTTCACTACAATAACTATGAGTTATTTATTTGGGTATGGATTCTTTTCAGAAACAGAGACTAAACATATAAGGGCTGGGAGGGATTGAAGAAGAGAGAGAATATTCACATAGTGTTTATTACAGTATATATTTTTTATAATTGTCAATCTCTGTGCATGACCGATACATCAAGATTTATCTGGGGTATATTCATATGAGGGGGAATTATAGTTCATACAGGGTTTAGTTCTAATTGCTGTTTGAAGCACTCACTAGAGTACAGGGCATAGACCCCATGAGTAAAGGAGACCTCTGTAGTTAGTATTAACTTTTGCTTTTCAGATATAAAAGCAGTACGTGGATAACTATGTGTGTTTCTCCAAAGTGTTTGAACCTAAATTAATACTTGAGATAATGGTGAAGCAAAAGGAAATAAATGCAGAAAGTTGAGGAGAATTCATAAATATGAAGATAAAATTAGAGCCACTCATAAGCACTAGCCTTGTTTGTGGGTTGTTATAATGATAGGCAAATTAAATACACTCAGAACCTGTTATAAACAATTAGTTTGCTGATTAGCCGGAGCTGTGGGTGTTTATAACATAGGAGCTGCAGAGGCATTGTATTAGCATTTCAGCATTGCTTCTGACTGCAGTTATGTTACCCACTCCACATCCTGTGGAGTAGAATCAGCATATTCTCTGCTGAACACTGAGCAGTCTGTTTATACACATTTTCCCTATAAGCTGTGTAATGATGTTGATGCTAAAAATAGAATAAAATTCTGGATATTAAGATATCACTTGAACAGACTCAGAGGACAGCCCCATCACTGTGGAGCAGAGGAGGTGGTTTCTGATGAGAGTGTCCTGCTTTGGGTTCTGCTTCTAGAGACTCCACATGGCTTCTGGGAGCCCAGCCTATGTTCCCTGCTAAGGCTTCTGGGAGCCCAGCCTATGTTCCCTGCTAAGTGGCTAACACCTGCACCCAGAGCAAAGCTCTCTCCTCTCCAGGCCTTCATTTCTATTTCCATTGTAAAATTATTGCTCTTGTTTTTAATGTTCACCAAGTTTTAATCCAGCTCTGAAATTCCATGTGTTTTCTGCTAAACAAAAATATTGCATAGTCCCAGTTTGAGTTTTAAGTTCTCTGGGACAAGACAGCCAAAACAAACGTACTCATTTCCAATATTAAAGTCTGGTGTAAATATTGATTTTAGGGCAAACCAATGACCTCTTGGTAGTATTTTTTAGCTCAGTGATGCCCCTGTTCTTAAGGAAATAGGTGAAGTAGAGAAAACAAGGTTTCTTTTCATATGTAAGGTAAGAGGAAAAGATCAACAAGCAAATGTAGACATGAATCTCAAGAAGAATGAAGTTCAAAATGTGGTCTCAGTGCCCCTTCCTAGAATCAAGAACAAAGCACTCACTGAAGGAGTTACAGAGATCATGTGTGAAGCTGAATCAAAAGGATGGACCAACCAGTGACGGCGGCTGCAAGGGATCCCTCCCATAATCAGCCACCAAAATAAACACTATAGCATATGCCAGCANTTGGTCATACAGACTCTATATGCCCCAGAACAGGGGAATGCCAGGGCCATTACGTGGGAGGGGGTGGGTAGGGGAGCAGGGCGGGGTCACGGGAGGGTAAGGGAAAATTTCTGGATAACATGTGAAATGTAAATGAAGAAAATATCTAATAAAGAGAAAAAAAAAAAAAAGAAAAGCTGGTGTGGTTGGGCCAGGTGCTGCCTCTATTTTGATGTTAATTCTGCTTTCCTAGAAGGGGTTTTCTGGAATGAGAAATGAGTCACATACTCAGGTGACTTCTTGTGAACACCCTCGACAGCCCTCCCCCCCCCCCATGAATAAAGTGACCAATCACTGAGCGAGGAGGCTGGACTTCCGGGTTGGAAAGAGGAAGAGGGTGGAGAGGCTTTTTGGACAGGGATAGGAGAGGACAAGATGTAGGTAGCTACTAGTGTCTCCCAGTTTCAATGGCGGATCTACCAGAATTAGCCATCAGAGGATTTAGATTTAATATGGTTTATAAGATTATGATTCTAAGTGTTGCAGATTCCAGAGATTGAGTTACAATTGTTTTTTTGAACTAAGTTTGTGTGGTGTCTCCTTCACAGGAGTGGTTCGACTGGGTTCCAGAGAGAAGGACAAAGCATGAGTTTATCTGATGTGCACCACAAAAGGCCATGGTTAGTTTAGAAGCATGGGGCTGGTGTGGTAAAGACCCACCAGTGGGAACTTAGCGAGCTCAGGGAGAGACTTTGGAGCTCTGAGTCAGAGAGTCTCCACGAGATAAGAACAGGCTGGCCATTGCCGCCAGTGCCTAGCCGTCCAACCCACCAGGGCAGAGAGTAGCTGGGTGTAGTACCATTATTTTAATACTTCCCACAACAAAGGTCATGAGTTTATTGCAAAATACGTACTGACTTCAGGACAATATTAACTGACATCCACATGTCAGAATTGTACAACCTCAGACTACCAAAAACAAACAAACAAACAAAAAAACAAAACAAAACAAAAAAACGTGAGCATTCTGAACATTGCTAGCTGATGTCTGCCACAGGGGCCTGTTCTTCCCTTAATCTGTACTTCTAACATGAACTTGCCCTTTAGGATACAGGAACTGGCTGGCACTCTAGATAAACTGATCTTTTGGTGCAAAGTTTCTTAGCAACAAGCTGGATGTCAGTAAGAAACAGTTGGATATATACATAGTAGCAACAAAAGAAAGCAAATTTCAGAACCTGGATCTAAGTAACAGATAAAACTAGGGAGAATAAGAAACACTTAATATTTATAGTAATTTTCTATATTGTTAATTATGTATTAAGTTATTTATACCACTATGTATTTAAGAAGTACATAATATTAAATCTGAAATTTTTCTTAAAATTGTTTGTTTTTCCCTAAGTTTTGGTACTTTGAAAGATGTGCTACGAACATTTTTTTAATCACTGTTTAGAAGAACTGAAGCCCAGCTGATGGTCAACAAATGTCCAGGCCCCAACAGGAGACAGGGCGCACACACATTAAGTCAGCACACGGTGGTTTGTAAAGGAATTGAGTAAAAGGGAGAATGTAACATAGATTTCAGGATAGAACCAAAGCCCTACTATCCTGAATCCTTTGTCCAAAGGGAACACAATCAAGTTTATTGCAATCAGGAACAAGATGGAACAATAAATCAGGCAGTAATATGACCTTCAGCCAAGGCACATGGCATCTTGCAGTAGGAATCAGACAAACTCAGACTCTTTTCCTCAGCCCTCCTCCTTTCTCCATTTGCTGAAATCAACCAGAAGCTCTAAGACTGAGTGTAACAAGGAGACCACAGGTGATGTTTGGCACACTAATTTTAAAGTTTTTGACTTTGCTTCTCCCTAGTCATGGAGGCTGTGAATGTGGCCTCATTTAGAAATAGGATCTTTGTGAATGCAAGGAAATTAAAATAAAGTCATGATAGATTGTGGTGAACCCCAAGTTCAATGACCCATTGTCTCTATATAAGGAGGAGGAATTCTAGACTGAGAAATGCAAACTACACAGACTGTGAGCTAGATGACCATAGGCTGAAATACAGCAATAAACCTGTAAGCCAAGGAGTGCCAGTGACAGGGACCTATCAAATGCAGGGAAGAGTTCTTCCCTAAGAAGGCACTGGGGGAGCAGGGCCCTGCTAGATTCCACACTTCTAGCCTCCAAACCAAAAAAGAACACATTTCCATTATTTGAAGCAACCTAGTTCTTGGAAATTTGCTGTGGCATTCCTTGGAAACTAACGAATACATAAAACATCATGGCATTCAGCACTATCTTCACATTGTTGGATTTCCCTTCATCACATTCTTTGGTTTAATCAATTATATGTCCTAATGCAGATCCCATATGACATAACCATGAGGTAGAGATGTTGTAAAGTGAGGAAGAATGGTGTCTACTCAGACTTTTAAAACTGTTGTTTCAAAGACTCCTGGGATAGATACTGGTCTGGTCTCTCTAGGCTCATTTCTATTTGTCCCTCCAGATTTTACACTGTATCATCTCTTGCATCAGAAAATGGTACCTCAGTATGGGTAACTAGAAACTGAAACCCTTTCAAACTTAGTATCCCAGATTCATATGCTGCTTTCAAAAAGATGAAAACAGCTGGTATGGGACATGCAAGATGGAGGGATAGATTACATAAGAGTTCCTCATATTATGGAATAAGGGTGCTGAGGCAGGAGGATTGTGAACTTAAAGCCATACTGAACTATATGAGAAGAGACCCCATCTCATTAATTAAAAAAAAAAAAGTCTTGGTTGATTTAAAAGGATCCTATAATACAGTGTAGGTGTGCTTTATAGAAGCCATCATTAAAGTATAAACCAGTTACAGAAATGATTGTGAAAACGCCATTTTATAACACACTCCTGAGTACCCATGAATCAAGGAAGAAATCACATATTGTTATGGTTTCTATATACTTGGCTCAGGGAGTGGCATTATTAGAAAGTGTGGCCTTGTTGGAGAAGGTGTGGCCTTATTGGTGTAGGTGTGTAGCTGGGTGTGGGATTTAAGACCCTCATTATAGCTGCCTGGAAGCCAGTATTCTGCTAGCAGCCTTCAGATGAATATATAGAACTCTCAGCTCCTCCTGCACTATTCCTGCCTGTATGCTGCCATGTTCCCACCTTGATGATAATGGACTGAACCTCTGAACACGTAAACCATCCCCAATTAAATGTTGTCCCTTATAAGACTTGTCTTGGTCATGGTGTGTGTTCACATCAGTAAAACCCTAACGAAGACACATATGTATAGACATATGTTCATAAATTCCTCTGACATCCATATTATTCCAACTTCTTACTTCTGTTTTTGTGGTTGTACCAATCAAAATAATGCACTCAAAACAGTGTTTCTGTAAAAACATGATCAAACATTTCCATATTTCTTTATCTGTTTTCGTGTGTGTGTGTGTGTGTGTGTGTGTGTGTGTGTGTGTGTGTGTGCTTGTGATGCACGCATGGGTGTATGCATGCTCACATTTGTGTAGTTGCATATGTATGTGCAGGTACCCAGGTTGATGCTGGGTATTTTCTTCAGTCACGCTCTACCTTACAGATTCAAACAGTCTTCGAATTTGAACCCAGAGCTTGCCACTTGGGATAGCCTAGTTAACCAGCCTGCTCCAGGGATCTCTTGTCTCTACCATCCACACCATGGAATTATGGGTAGACTTTCATGCCCATTTAACATTTAGATGGAACAGACTCCCTTTCTGTCAATAGTCATTGGTTTCCTGGAGATCTTTATCTAGGGGCGGGTCTTTGTGAGATTCCCTGCCCCCATCCCGTGCACATTGACATGTTAACTGGTGATGTCGTCAGAGTGCAGGTTTTGTTTAGGTGATCATAGTGTTGAGACTTCATGAATGGTGCCTCTATATCATATATACAAGACATTATCTCACAGCAGACATACTGGGCCTCTGGCTATTACAATCTTTCCACCCCCTCTTCCTTGATGTTTCCTGTAAGTTTTACAGTAGATGTATCAACTGGGATTTGGAAGCCTACAGTCAGTTCTGTGTATTTTGACCAGTTATGAATTTTCATGGTAGCCTCCAACTTCTGAAAAAAGAAGCTTCTTTTATGAATAATGAGAGCTACACTTATCTAAGGATATAAAAATGAGATTTTAGAATGGAGTTAGAAATTATCTTCAAAGGTCTGTGATTTTACCAGCCACTGGTAGTTGACTAGGTTTACAGTACTAGACATGAATTCCCTCCTAGGCAATGGGCCTTACGTCATAGCAGACAGCTGTTGCTTATGCCCAAGATAAAAATGTCCCTTGCATCCTTGGCTGTACTTTGCTGGGCTTGTCAAATTACGTGTGTAATGCTTCCCATCAGGGTGAGACTCTTGGTTGCTTTCTCCCTAAACTGCTTGGAAAGCATTGTCAGATGCTACGAGAACTATGCCTCAGGAAGTTTTGGGGTCAGTTTTAGATTAATTTCTCTAAGTCCTGTGTTCAAAGTATACAGTATATAAAGCAGTAGGTTCTTGCCTTATCTTAGGTTCCAGAATAAAACTAAGGGCAATGGCAATGGCCTATGTTGTTTGGGAGACTCTGACTCCACTGGCCAACAACTCAAAGGGACAAGTCCCATACCTGGCCCTCAGGTTTATATTAGATGGTCTATAGTTCTTAAGTGAAGCATTCTTACCCCAAGAAGCATACATTACAGTATATGTGTGTATACATGTAATATCATATATATTACATATGTATTTTAGATAAAGATTAATTGTTTCTTAATGACTTTTTAAAATACCACTGCTATTATTTATTCTGTTCCTTCAGTCTCTCATATTCTCTTTTCTACCCTTCCTCAGGAAAAGCCACCACACCCATTTCTTACTTCCCCCCTCAAAGCACCCGTGACCTACTCTACCCTCTAGTATACTTCTGCCAGAGTCCTTTTTATTAAACTTGGTTTCTATAGTTACTCCAAGCTACATTCTTACATCTAAAGAATCAGAGCTAGAGTCCACAAATAAGAGAGACCTCGCAACATTCATCTTTCCAAATCTGACTTACTTCACTCAATATGTTCCATTCATTACCTGAAAATTTTATAATGTCATTTTTCTTTACAGATAAATAGTGTTTCATTGTGTATATGTACCACATTTTTGTTATTCAGTCATCAGTTAAAGGACATTTAAGTTCTCTTTCCATTTTCTAGCTGTTGTGAATAGAGTGCAAATGTACTTGGCTAAGCAAGTATCTGTGGAATAGATTATTAAATCATTTAGGCATATGCCAAGGCGTGGTATAGGTGGGTCATATGGGAGATCTACTGTTAGCTTTGGGGGAGTTCTCCACACTGATTTCCATATCCCACCAACAGTAGGATACCTGCAAACATGCCCCCACCCCAGTGTTGTTTGTAAGTTGTTTTTGACCTTGGGAAGTTGAAATCTCAAAGTACTTTAATTTGAAATTCTCTGCTTACTAAGGAGACTGAGCACTTTGTAGTAATATATATATATATATATATATATATATATATATATATATATATATACATATATATGCCAAAAAGGGAAGCTGTTCTTTTAATAAACCGAGAGTCTAGGCACAAGAGCAGAATGGATTGATGCAATGATATGGGTAGAACAGTAGGTATCTAGGCAAAGTATAATACCCACACCATTCCATCACCATAGCAACTAAGACTATGGAGGCATCCTAAAAAATGAGTGTAAACGTGACATGGACCTGTCCTAACACAATAAAAAGCCCTTCTCCTAGAAGAGCAAGACAGTCAGCCAGTGAACAGATTTCAATTCTATTGATGTCAGGTAAATACATAAGTCAGAAAGGAGTCTGGCACATTATAAATATGTCATTCACAATTTCAAGTATAATCAAAATATAAGGCCTGTAAGGAAGCAATAAAATGTGATAGAGAAACTAAGATAAATTGTAGTAAACAGAAATAATTTATTAAATTCCACACATTTGAGATTTAACAGACAAGGGCTCTTACAGTTATTAAACATGTTTTGTTTTGTTTTGTTTTTTCGAGACAGGGTTTCTCTGTGTAGCTCTGGCTATCCTGGAACTCACTTTGTAGACCAGGCTGGCCTTGAACTCAGAAATCCACCTGCCTCTGCCTCCCAAGTGTATTAAACATATATTAAGGTATAAAGAAAGTGTGGTCCTGAGAAACAAGGGGTATCAGGGGAGATATCGAAGAATAAAAAAACATTCCAGTCTTCTCCAATTATTAAAATGTAATATACATTTGTCCTTTTCCTTAAGAATTAATTCAATTAAGCCTGTCAATCTCCTAGAAAAAACAGCCCCACAGGAAGCTGTCCCAGAAAGTTTAAGAACCATATTAAGTCCTTTTTTTAATGAAAATCTGAGCAGCAGCCACTCTCAGGAGTGCTCCACTCTCTGAATCCTATTTTCTAGACCACAATCTGTAATAAAATCTTCCTTCTCCACTGAAAAGCACAACTAAATAGAAATTTAGAAGTGAATGTCTTCAATTTAGAAAGAGAGTTAGGATAAATTTGGAAATTAAGTGACAGTGGCACATACTTCCCTAACTATATGGAAATATTAACTCACCAGTAAACAAGTCAGAAGAAATTAAATTCTAATGAGTCAAGTACACATTCATCTATGCATACACACATGCATTCACACACACTCACACACATGCACACATACATACACATGCATGTACACATATAAACATACACATATACATATGCACATACCCACATACACACACATGCTCACACACACATACACACAAATGCACACACACACACACACACACACACTCACACACATAGCTACATAATAGCTACACTGCTTAATATCAAACAAATTTCTAAGAGAATCTGAGGGGAGAGGAGACATTAAGATACAAACAGCAGCCGGGCGTGGTGGCGCACGCCTTTAATCCCAGCACTCGGGAGGCAGAGGCAGGCGGATTTCTGAGTTCGAGGCCAGCCTGGTCTACAGAGTGAGTTCCAGGACAGCCAAGGCTACACAGAGAAACCCTGTCTCGAAAAACAAAAACAAAAAAAAAAAAAAAAAAAAAAAAAAAAAAAAAAAAAAAAAAAAAAAAAAGATACAAACAGCAAGAGCAGACATGGATGCTAACTTTCCCCATTACTGTGTACAGTGCAATAGTGACTAAGCCAACTACCATGTCAGAAAGAGAAGTGAAATTCATATGTGTTACAAAGGTAACACAAGGAAAGCATAAAAGAAAAATTCTGAATGTAAATGTATCTACAGATAACTCTATTGTTTAGCAAATTATATGCATAAAGTAGCTACTAGAATAGTCTCAATATAGTAAGAAAATATGTAAAAATCAATTGTATATATATATTGGCAGCACACACTGTAAGGTTTTGTTTTAGATTAGAAAGTATAAGAATAAACTGATTTCAAAATATGGAAGTGTGCACACTGTAAATTATAGAATATTGCTGAGATAATTGATAAAAGTATGTAAATATGAACATCTATATAAATAGAGATGGATTAATACTGAGGTATATTGTTTCTCCAAAGTTATCCAAAACTCCAGTGCAATTCTGAACAAAACTATTATAAATAGACCTTTTTAAAAATAATCCTTGACAAATTGATTCAAAATTTGTATTTAATAAAGTCAGCTAAGTGGTAGTGACCCATGTCTTTAATCCCAGCACACAGGAGATAGAAGCATGTGGATCTCTCTGAGTTCAAGGCCATCCAAGAGTGCAGAATGAGTTCCAGAATACCCAGTTCTGCCCAGAGAAACCTGTCTCAAAAAAGTAAAATAAAAATAAAAAGGATTAACTAAAACAAAAGAATAAATTCGTAAGATTCACACTATTAAACATGAAGGCTTTTATAAAACCAAAATAACTAAAACAGTAAAGAATTTTTTTAAAAAGAGGAATAAAGAAAAGAGACAATAGAATGGAATAGCTCAGAAATATGGCGATATTTTATATTTATGTGTTTATGTATGGACATATATTCAATTTTTTACCAAAGTGCTAAAGCTATTCAATAAAGAAAGTTTTACCACACAATCTGGAGAAACTTGTGATGCAATGAAAATTTAAACTCACTTCCCACTTCATATGAGGCATTGATATGAGAGCTGAAAAGCAAAGCTAATTTTGTGGCATCAAAGATAACTTGTAGGCATCTGCCAGCAAGCACAGCCCGGCATCCTCATCATCTTGGCAAAGATTTGTTTTTAGGAAGGATATCTACCAGAAGCAGAAAACCAAAAGAAGAAACTTCACAAAACAGAGCATATCAAAATTAGAGTTTCTACTAGCAAAAGGTAAGAGGCACTGGAAAATGAGAAATCGTGCCAGGATATGCTTTAAACTCTACGAAGCAACAAACAATAGTCAAAGTTATTAAAAATTGTAAGTATAAAACAAAGCCCTGAAAAGTTTCAGGTGTATTCTAGCACTGAACTGCCCTGTAGTTTCCAGAACATTCTTTTTTGACTGCTGGCCTCAGGCCATTTTCTGCTTTCCTGGTTTTGACTTCTGGCCCTAGGATGACTCAGGCACAGTCCCAGACTATCACCAGCTAAAGAAGCAGGAGCAGCAGCCTCTTATAAATTTCATGTTGCCATAAGCAACGTGAAGCTTGGCTCTTGGCACTTATTCCTATGAGTGTCTTCTGCCAGTGGAAATGCCCATAAAAACTTCTACAATGAGGCTATAGGAGTGTGTGTACCTTACTGTATTGAAAAACAAAATTGAGGAGAGAATTGAATAAATACTACCTCAAAGGTACACAAAAAAACAATATATACCAATATATATCAGCAGAACTGACCATAGATAAAGCTCCATCAACTGAGAGCACGTTCCCACTCCCCACCAACTAAGGTCACTAACATAAAGGGATGGGTGGTGACAACTACTGGTGGGAACATTGCTGCTGGTGAAGAGACATATCAGAAAAGTTTGGTAGTTTCCCACTCAACACCTCTGAGTCATGCAATCTGCCTGCCTACATAAGAGTACACGCACAGAAGTCAACTGCATAAGGAAGTCCATATTAGTTTTATCCATTACATCCTAAAATGAAAATTAAAATGGATAAACAAATTGTGATATGATAACACTGAGGTATATTGCACAGGAAACACGGGAATAACTATGAAATATTAATACCAGCAGCCATGTAGATGAATTGCAAACCATTAAGAAAAGGAAGCCAGGTACACACAGAGTACAGTATAACTCCATTAGCATAAAATACAAACAGCCAAATGTGATGTTCTTATTGGAAACCGGAAGAGTCATTGCCTATAGGAGGAAGTAGGAGTGAGTCAACACTGGGTAGCAGTGTTTTGCATTGCAGCTGGGAGATACTTCCAATAGTGTGTACACCCAGTAACATTCCACAGTTTTTTTTCACTTTTAAGATAAAAAATTCAGATGACAGCAAATGCTGGTGAAGATGTGGTGAAAGAGGAACACTCCTCCATTGCTGGTGGGATTGAGCTTGCACAACCACTCTGGAAATCCGTGTGGTGATTCCTCAGAAATTTGGACATAGTACTACCGGAAGATTCAGCAATACCTCTCTGGGCATATACCCAGAAAATGTTCCAACTGGTAATAAGGACACAAGCTCCACTATGTTCATAGCAGCCCTATTTATTATAGCCAGAATGTGGAAAGAACCTAGAAGTCCCTCAACAGAGGAATGGATACAGAATATGTGGTACATTTACACAATGGAGTACTACTCAACTATTAAAAACAATGAATTTATGAAATTTTTAGGCAAATAGATGGATCTGAAGGATATCATCCTGAGTGAGGTAACCCAATCACAAAGAACACACATGATATGCACTCACTGATAAGTGGATATTAGCCCAGACAGTCAAAATGCTCAAGATCCAATTCACAAACCACTCATACTCAACAAGAAGGAAGACCAAAGTGTGGGTACTTCAATCCTTCCTAGAAGGGGGAACAAAATACCCATGGAAGGCATTACAGAAACAAAGTTTGGAGCTTAGACAGGAGGAAGGACCATCCAGAGACTAAACAGCCACCAAACCCAGACACTATTGCATACGCATGCAAGATTTTGCTGACAGGACCCTGATATAGCTGTCTCCTGTGAGGCTATGCCAGTGCCTGGCAAATACAGAAGTGGATGCTCACAGTCATC
This sequence comes from Mus minutoides, assembly GCA_902729485.2. NCBI lineage: Eukaryota > Metazoa > Chordata > Mammalia > Rodentia > Muridae > Mus > Mus minutoides. Next base: position 257,307 of record LR750436.1, read on the forward strand.
TATTGGATGGAATACAGGGCCCCCAATGGAGGAGCTAGTATCCACTAATATCCACTTATTAAGACTTCTACATTTGATAGAGGTCTACCAGTCACCACTGTACTCTGCCCCTGTGTTCTCTTCTTGACTTCTTCCCTCCTTCTCTTTTACTTTTTTGCCTTCTCTTTCCTCCTCCTTCCCTCCTGTCATCCGCTGTGTTTTGAATAAATACATATAGTTTTGTCTATAGCATTATCCTGAGTATCAATATGATACTAGACTTTAACAGCATTGAATAGCCATAGTTTTCATTGTTTCATTCCATTTCACAAGTTGAGCTATGGATGTGATCTCAAAAGAAATGGTCAAGGTAGTTCCTTCTTAACCTCTCCCTTTGGTTATTTGGCAGTTTTCCAAGAGATCTGGAGTCTTGTCAATTTCAGTTTGATCAGGTTAATTTATATGCTAACTACAGGTTGAGACACTGTGAATGCATTTTTTTTGTTTTGTGTATATTATTATGTCTTTTTTATTAGATATTTTCTTAATTTACATTTCAAATGCTATCCCAAAAGTTCCCTATACTCTCCCCCCGCCCTGCTCTCCTACCCACCCACTCCCACTTCTTGGCCCTGGTGTTCCCCTGTATTGGGACATATAAAGTTTGCAATACCAAGGGGCCTCTCTTCCCAATGATGGCCTGGTTCTCATGTCCTTGCTCCTGCTGTCACAGGCCCGGTGAGATTGGATTAGAATTGATGCTGTGTTCCAATCACCAGTGATCCTAAGATAGATTCGAGAGTCCTCTGGGGACCATGAGACTGTCTGCCGAGTTTGTGCCCAAGGTGATCCAGAGCTGGCACAGACCAGAAGCAACCACTTTTTTTAAAATTAATTTATTTTTCACTCCATATTCCATTCCCCGCTCCCCCCTAATCCACTCTCAGACTGCTCCACATCCAACACCTCCTCCCCAAGCCCCCCTGTCTCCACATGGATGCCACAAACTCCTCAGGTCAGGTCCCACCTGACCTCTAAACTCCCTGGGGCCTCCAGTCTCTTGTGGGTTTGGTGTATCATCTCTGAATGAACACAGATCTGGAAGTCCTCTACTGTATTGTGTTGGGGATTTCATATCAGCTGGTTATGCTGTCTGTAAATCCTTTAATATAATCCATTATATTAAAAACTCAAAGAAAAAAATCACATGATCATCTCCTTAGATGCAAAAAAAAGCATTTGATGAAACACAACACCCCTTCATGTTAAAAGTATTGGAGAGATCAGGAATTCAAGGCCCATACCTAAACATCTTAAAATCAATTTACTACAAACCAACAGCTAATATCAAATTAAGTAGAGACATAATTGAAGCAATCCTAGTAAAATCAGGGACAAGACAAGGATGCCCACTCTCTCCATATCTATTCAATATAGTACTCAAAGTACTAGATAGAACAATAAGACAACAAAAGGAGATCAAGGGGGTATAAACTATTAAAGAAGAAATAAAGGTATCACTATTTGCAGATGATATGATAGTATACATAAGCAACCTCAAATATTCTACCAGAGAACTTCTCCAACTGATAAACAACTTCAACAAATTGTTAAGTAGAGAAATTCCAAGAAGACTGATCCATTTGGGCAGTATTTGGACAGTTTTCAATATTTTGTGGGTTAGACATCCTATCTGATTCTATGCCCACTTCTCAAACATTGCAGGGACCTGGAAAAAAATAGATTTAGAATAGTTTTTTTTTCCTCTGAGATTTAAAAATATGTAAAACACGATGTCTGCATTTCTCAGCAGTTTGAATATTGAGTCTGTGTGTGTCAGAAAGGTTATATTCATGGGCATTTTCCTCCACAAGCAAGCCAACTTCCTGAGGGAAAGGACTTATGTTGGTTTTAGTTTAGTTTAGTTGCTCTCTCTTTTTCTCTCTCTCCCTACCTCCGTGTGTGTACGTGTGTGTGTGTGTGTGTGTGTGTGTGTGTGTGTATTATATGTATTTGAGTTTGAATACATACACTATCTGTGTGCTTGTATGTATTTATGTGTTTGTTGAAGCATGCAGACAACAGAGGTCAGAGGTTAATATCTGTGTCTTAACCAATTACTTCTCTCTATTAAATTTTAAGACAGGATCTTGCAAATGACCCTAAAGTTCGCTGGTTTATCTACACTGGCTGGCAGCAAGCCTGAGGGATATCGTGTCTCCCCTTTCCTGGTGCTGAGATCACAGATGTGCATTGTTTGCCTGACTTTCTAAAGGGGTCCTACAGACCTGAAGGCACATCCTCATACTTACAAGTGAACATATTATTGGCTGAGAAATCTTCATAATTCTTTTTCTTTACTTTTCTTACTTTGAGACGGGTTTGTTATGTAGCCCAGATTGGATTTGAACTCTGTATCTTCCTGCCTCAGCCTCCAGAGTGCTATGACTAGACGGGCTTCGTGGGCTGGCTTTAGTTGTTCACAGAGGTATTCCAAGTAGCTAGGACCACAGCTGGCATGTGCTCACTATTACATATGCTGACTACATGATTGAAAGACGTGAGTAAATGGGGGACTTTTTTTTTTTTAAGACCAAAGACTGTCAGGAGAGACAGTTTTAATTCTGGCCTAGTCACACCTCAATAGGGCTCTAAGCTCATTGATAAAGCATATATATATTTTTGAGGGTTTTTTTTAAATCTATAGATACAGTCTGCTGAATGTCCACGTTGATAATACAGGTATAAGAGGAACATACAGAAGTAATGTAAGTTAGCAAGCAGATACTGGAGACCATTTCTTTCTGACCATTAATCTTTTGTATATACTACTGTTTTCATGAATTCTTCTTGATAAGTCTTTTGAAAATTAAGATATGTGCCCAGTTCTTGAAGCTACATGAGTCACTAACAGAAAATACATACTGAGTTCTGGGAGACAGGAAAGTTTACAAACAAAAGAAGCAAGGAAGAGCCCCACTCTGAGGAATTCTGAGGAAACCTTGTAAGTCTGATTATTTTCAGTTGCTTCCTGGATAGTTACATTTCTAGACTTTTGTCATCTTTCAGAGTTATTTATGTTATTCAATCTGTAGACATTCACAAGGCTGTAAGACTTAGGTATGGTGAGAATTGTGGCTTTGACAATGGTTACTTGCTTTGTGCACAGTAACATTACAAATGCGTTAAATTCACATGCCCAGCAGAAATCACAACTATAAATTTCCTTTGCCAGAAAAAATAAAAAAGAGACAGAAGCATTTATTTCCCTTTACCTTTTAAAAATATTTAATCTTTATAATAGTGAAGAAATCATTGCTTTTTTAAAGCAAACATGTGGAAGTTATTTATGCAGATGATCATGCAATGCTAGCAATGTAATCTTATTTAAAAAGAAAAGAAATGTAGTTGGTTTATGCATACGAAGTAATTGAGAAAAATCAAGATAAAAAAAATTGAGCCTTCTTTAGTTCTGAATACTTAATGTGTTTGCTTAGCCGTCTTCCCCTGCACTGCGAGTGGATACATGGCGGTGGGGAGGACCATTGTAACCAGGAATCCACACAGCAGGAATCCACACAGCAGGAATCCACACCAGGAATCCACAGCCAGGAATCCACACAGCAGGAATCCACACAGCCAGGAATCCACACAGCAGGAACCCACACAGCAGGAATCCACACAGCAGGAATCCACACAGCAGGAATCCACACAGCAGGAATCCACAGCAGGAATCCACAGCAGGAATCCACAGCAGGAATCCACACAGCAGGAATCCACACAGCAGGAATCCACACAGCAGGAATCCACAGCAGGAATCCACACAGCAGGAATCCACAGCAGGAATCCACACAGCCAGGAATCCACACAGCAGGAATCCACACAGCAGGAATCCACAGCAGGAATCCACACAGCACTAGCTGGTACTTAGTACTCCTCCTCTGTCAGGTCATCAGAAGCCTCCGGTGTTATCTCAGAATGAGGTGGCAATTCTCTCATCTCACTCGCATATTAATAAACTGAATGAGAGATGCATAGACCTTGTGGTTTTCAAGGGCCAGTAAATGGTAAAGAGATCTAAACCTTTAATTCTACAACCTTGAGTGTCCCTTCTCTGACTGGATGGACCTACCTGGCAATCAGTAGCTACACACTGACAACAATTTCTGCCCATAAAGTTCAGTTTAGAGTCGCCCAGCAGGCAGAACATGCCCCACCCACAAATATACGACCACAGCTTTTCAAATGCAAGTTGATACTTGTTCTGATTCTCATCCCTAAGATTACCAGGTTTTTTGAGGGGTTTGTTTTTTTGTTTTGTTTTGTTTTGTTTTCATTTTTTCTTTTTTTCTTTTTTGTGATCATTGTGCTAAAGAGATCTGAGAGTTGGCTGAATCATGAGAAAATAGAACAAACCTGAATGTGATGTATTTTCCTTACATATTATCAGTGTTAATATAATATCTCATTTCTGATCTGCTGTGATTATAAAGATATAGAGGATAATACTGAGTCAGGAAAAATACAAGGGAAAATAATCATTTATTAGATGCTTAAGTTAGCCAAAACTATTTGCACTTTATTGGAATTAAGTACCTATAACATTCATTAATTCATTCATTGAGATTGTGATGGAAGAACGTTCAAGTTTGAGATCCATATATACTAGTGAACTAGCCCCAACATAGGGCTATGCTTGGGTCCAAAAGTGGACATGGAGATGGCTTTTGGCATTGGTGACAGCGATGGAGATGAAGACAGAGATGAAGTACAAAGACAGAGATGATGATGGAGGTGAATTTAGAAACTGTGGTCTTTGGATGAAAAATGTCCACCATAAGCCCATGTATTTGAATACTTGGTCCCTAGTTTGTGGCTGTATTTGGGGAGAATATGGGATCTTTAGAAGGTGGAACCTTGCTTGAGAAGTGTGCCAGTGGGAAAGGGCTTAAGGAATCTACCACTCTGCCCTCCTTCCAGATCACTCTGTCCTTCCTTTGTACAGTTTTGATGTGATCTCTTAGCTTCTCCTCTGGCTGCCTGCTGCCTGCTGCCATCGCAAAGTGGCTGAGAACCACTGTTATAAACATCTTGCCCCAACTGAAAAATAAGTTTTTACTTGTCTAGCCTACTTACCTTACTAAAATAGAGCTTGCATGAAGAATCTGATTATTTTGTTTTCTTTTCATCATCAGTGTCTGGACAATGAGCTAACATAGAGTAGGCATAGATTCTGGCTGTACAGATGAATGAACCAATGAGAAATAAATACTTTGTAAGTCTTGCGCTGTTCCTCAGGGCGAGGGTACATGATAAAAGATACTGCTGTTCTTTTTGATAATCCTGCAGTCCATCCAGTATGAGAGATAGATAAAGGATCAGAAAGTCACATGTTTGATATGAAAGTCACAGAGACTCAAGGCGTGCCTTTGGCATGCTACCATCCTCACACAGCCACAAGAAGGGAGACAGGGCACATTGGAAAATGTAAAAGCTCCTAAGAGGATACATGAGCAATATAGCATATATAGCTAAGTAGGGAGTGTGTCCAAGTGAAGAGAAACAAGAAAAGAGGAAGAGGGAATGAAAGAGGAAAGTAGCACAGAGAAGTCTAGTAATCTCTACATTTTAGCTTTGAGAAAATGGAAACTCAGAAAAGTATGTGACCTACTTGACACACCAAGGCAAGATTCAAATTCAGGTTTGCTTGGCTCAAATGCTTCATCTCTTCCATTATGCTACATGTGTGACATGGACTAGAATCTCCTAGCATACCAAACACCTCCTCTACTATCTGCAAATACTCTATGTTACAGGACTAGGTGTCTGTGTATCCAGTGCTGGCTATAGAGACAGCATATATATATATATATATATATATATATATATATATATATATATATATATATATATATATATATATATATCTTACACTACCTCATAGCCCACCTTGGCCATATTGTGTAGACTTCATCTGTCTTTTCTGGCTAAAGAAACTACAATTTGCCTAAGTTATTGGAATTTTTCCTCCTCTCTATTTAGTGATTTTGTGTAATCATCCTCTTCCCGTACTCTAGAGTTTTCAGACTGCCCTTTATCTCTGTGTCCTCAGCAGGTATCTCATTTAAATGGGACACAGCAATCTCCACAGCTAACAAAAGGCGTCCCCTTCCAACCTGTTTTACAAACTAATGATGTTCATTGCCAAGAAATGCTCTCTAACAGATTGTATCCATCAGACAATCTAAACGCTTTCCATCAGCTGGGACCTCGGGATGTTTTTATATGATGGTGATCTTACCAAGAGCCTTTAGGAAGCTCTTTTTGACTATGCTCTTTCATCAAATATCAAGGTACCAGGGTTTGAAGAATTTGGGAATCAGTTTTGGCCATTTTTTATAGAAGTCCTTAGTCATTTTGAGTCTCAGTTTTTTAATGTACAAAATAAGAACAGTAATAGTAAACCTGCCTATTTCATAATTTGTGTTGGGGTATATGTACATGTGTGTGCATACATTTGTGCTAGCCTTTGTGTGCGTGTGCATACACACACACATACATACACACACACACACACAGACACACAGACACACAGACACACAGACACAGACACACAGACACACAGACACACACACACACACACACACACACACACACACACACGTATGTGAAGGTCAGAAGCCAACCTTTAATATTTTTCTTAACCACTTTAAGACAGGATCTATCACTGAACCTGAAACTCACCATTTCGGCTAGCCCAGCTGGCCAGCAAGCCCCTAAGCTCTGCCTGTCTCCACACCTTCCATATTGGGGTTCCATGCATAGGCAACTGCACCCAACATTTTGTGGGGGTTAGGGAAGCAAGCTCAAGATTATGGCTATTGACATTAGCCCAGAGTTATACCACAGTGTTTGTTGGGATTGCAACAGCTGGGGCTGCAGAAAACAATTCATCTTGATGATTGGTGCACTGTGATGTTCTCTTTTATCTGGAGACTACTCCAGGTCAATAAAAAGGCTCTTCCAACAAAAGACTCAGGATTTCAGCCTTCTTCACACTTGAGTCACTGGTATCTCAGCATATGTCTCTCAGACTTGCCACCCTGAGGGAGGCACATCAGCTTTTGAATGTCAGGGTTTGAGGTAATGCTCCTCACCCTAGTTTGTATTCTGTTGGATAGAAACTGTATGTCTCTCTTCTCTTGGTGATATCACTTTCTTGGCTTGCTAGGATGATACAGAAAAGCTATAAGGAGAATTAGAGGTCTCTACCACATATGGCTCCACCCTACGCTGAGCCAAGTTAGGTTTCTTTGCATATAAAGCAAAAGTAATAGTTTCTCCCCTATGATGCCATTGTACATATCAAACAGTGAATGCAAAACACTGAGTGTATTATCTGGTGCCAAATTAGTGCATAGTCAATGTCATGCAGTATTTTCTTATTGATGATGAGCTTAGCCTGGTAGTTATGTTAGAGGTTGATTGCAACACTTCAAAGCTTGGACATCCTTCAGCATAGAAACCAGTGTCGTTTCCAGGAAAATTTGACCTTTTCCCAACAACTACTGAATGATAACCATCTTGTTATGTCCAAAATTGCCTCCTCCTGTGAGGCCAACTCTCCTTATATAAATATGTATTTATCCAAAGTCCAGGCGAGATTTGCAAGGTGAGATTTCAACTCTAGTAGTGTCACCCCCTGAACAAGACAACAGTCTATACTTAAGCAACTGCAGTTTGCATTTGAAGCCATCTGAAGTTCTCTTGTTTTGGTAACTCAATAGTTAGTAAGTTAAAGCAGATGCACCTGGAAGGCAGTGAAACCCTCAGCTCTGGCCAGTGATTCAAGACTATCAATGCTCATCAGGGGAGACCAGTTCGTCTTCCATGTCTCTCCCGGCCATTGTGTGGCATTAAATTCTACCCTTTTGTGGAGCCTGCATTTGCAACTTCTCTGATCTTAAGAAAATGAAATATAGAGTGGGATCAATTTCCATCCTTCCATTTTCCCACCGGGAGAGCTATGAAAGACAAACACTAAAGGGATAAAGGGGTCAAAGGTGGCATTTGAGGAGAGCATCTATCAGATGGTGGGTTAGGGAACAGTATAATGACTTCCAGATTTTATCATGTATTTGGCCCTTTGCTAATGGACACCTTAGCCATAATCCTCTTATACTGATTAGCCATTATTCCTTTTATTAGGCCAAGTTATTAAGAAAAATTTTAATCACGGAGTCTTTAGATTATATATAGTGTCTGGTGAATCAGGAGGAAACACAGGGAGAGGAAACAGCTTGCTATAGGGAGAGGAAAATGATAAGCCTCCTTGATCCCCAAGAGGAGATGTGGTGAATTACTGTGGAAATATTTTGCAAGGCCCCAGGCAAAAGCACAGACTCTGGGAAGACATATAGCTCTCCAAAACCTTTTGCTGGGTGAATCCATAAGGGAGCTACAACTTATGAACTCTCTCTAATTGGTCTCTGTTAGTCTTCCTTCCTAGTACTGAATTTAAAATGGAAAACCTGGGTTTAAGAAAGCAAGTAATATTTTATGTCTTTGTGCTCTTACATTTTTGGCAGATTGTACACCAAATGTGTGTGTGTGTGTGTGTGTGTGTGTGTGTGTGTGTGTGTGTGTGTGTCAGGGAAGTGGGCTAGATGTGTTTATGTATATGGGGGCTGAGGGTGTAGAGGTGTGAGCAGGTAGGGAGCAGGGGGACCTATGTGTAAATGGGGAATTGTTGGAGTAAGGGGTGGGTGAGTGTGTGTGTATGTGTGTGTGTGTGTGTGTGTGTGTGTGTGTGTGTGTGTGTTTAGTTCAAATCTGTCTTCTCTCTTGTCACTCCTTAAATGAATTCCGCTCCTTTCTCTTTTTATGTAGATTATACTCCCATTGAACAATCTGAACACTTTGTTGTTGTTGCTCGGTTGATTGTGGGGATTTTTTTGGTTTTCTGCAGTGCTCAGGATGAACCAAGGGCTTTTGCACTCTAAGCAAGTGCTTGACCATTGAGTTTCACCCCAGTTCCCCAACGTTGTGCTTTTCTCACCTAAGTCCCTGCCATCACTAGCTTATTTAAATACTAAATGATATATTTAATTTGCATCCCCATAAAACAAACCAATATACCTTTATGAGAAAGTGCTTTGTTGTGATTTCTTCAGGGTCTAATGCTGTCTCATGCATGAAAGATGCTAAATACTTAATGAATAAATAAAATAGCTTACTAGACTTGTTGCTTTGATTTGTATATATAGTGTACCCATCCCCAATAAAGAGTCATGCTCTGGAAGGGTGAACTCCAGGGTGGTGGCAATGAAAGATGGGTAATACGCCTTGAAGACATGGGGCTGAGTGGGACAAAATCATGACTATCCCTATGAAGAGGCCATTGCTGAGCTCTTAGAGTGAGCTTTTAGAGTTCCTGGAGAGTAAGTAGATCTCTACAGAAGATCAATGCTGGCCCCTCCATGGTCTCTTGATTCCTGTTATGTATATGGACTTCTCTTACATGCTCTTCTCCCGTATGAAGCAGAATTGTAAAACAGAAATCTGGGCTACCTGAGCTAATGAAACCTATATTCCTTATAAAGTACCACACTTTAGATATTTTGTTATGGCATCACAAAAATGGAGTAAAACAGTCTGTGTGGGTTATGACAAGGAATTGGTTCCAGGACATGCAATTTATAACAAAACCATGGAATAAAAGTCCTTTATATACAATAGCATAGTATGTATACTATTTTGTACTCTAACTCATCTACTGATTGCTTTTAATAACTCTTGCCATGTAAATGCCATGTACTGTATTGTAAGGGAAAAATGAAGGGCAAGTCTGACATGCTTAGTACAGACTCTATCATGGACTGATTGCACAGCACACATTAGCAACAATGCAGTTTTTAATCTATGGTGGACGATATCTACAGCATCTGCCCACAATGTGTCTGATCATGTCTATTTACAGTGGCTGAATCTTGTTAATACAGAGCCTGAGGAAGAAATTATTTGCAATTAAACTGACATAAAGAGGGCAGAAAGGATGCTGTGAGTGCACAAATGAGAGAGTTCTTAGCTCCCTGAAGTGGAACAAAGGGAATCTTCCTGGGCTATAAGTATAAATAAGGGATACATAGCGGAGGGAGTCCTGCCCATTCATAAGCACTAGGTCAAAGGCCATGAGCAAACTGAGAACCTGTGAGATGTCTAAGAGATCCCAAGTCAAGAGGCTGTAAAGCACACATGGAGGCACATGGCAGGGAGGTAAGCTGCCCTGGGCGTGGATTGATGTACCAAAAGTTGGAGCATATGTATGCTTATGTGCACATGTATGCTATGTGCTTATGTCCTGGTGAAGGAGAATGTCACAACCACTCAGGGTTGTAGTCAAATCTGATGAATGGGTGAGAATGATGCAGAGCAGAGTTGATAAGAGCCAAAAGTAGACTAAGAAAGAGATGAAAACTGCAGACTCCAGAGGCAGAACCAATGGTGAGGTTGCTCTCTTCTTTAAAATCGTGTGTTTTATCTCCTTGCTCCCTTTTTGTATGATAGGGAGTTTTCATGTTTTTATTTCACTGAGGCAGGCTCTTTCAATTACTCTGAGTATTCTAGGACACAAACTGCAAAATTGGAATCATAAACAAACAAACAAAACCCTATGGCCAAATGTTAGTAATAGAGTCTATTTGGGCTGACGTTCAGGCGCAACTTCAGGAGTAGGAAACTAAGGGACCCACATCCTCAAATACAAACCGGAAACAAAACATGAACAGTAAGTGGCTATAAACTCTCACAGTCCAATCCCCGGAGACATGGGGACATCATTCCTCCAGCAAGGCTGTCCCTACTCATAAATTCCCCAGGTAGTGCCACCAACTGGGAACCAAGTGTTCAATTATCTGGGCCTATGGGGAACATTTTCATTCAGACTACAACATTAGTTACAATATTTCAACTAGAAAGAGGAACAGGCATGTGAGGGCTGCAGGAGGTAATGTTGCTTTATAACTAAAAGCCAAGAAAAATTTTAGATATGTTTTAATGGATAAAAATGGACTTGGTAATCATCTATTACTTACTGATTTCAATTTGTATCGAACTTCTCTTTAAAACACAAAGAACCTAGGGAGAAATTGTTGGTCAACTGGGGATAATTGCCCTGTGTGTAGTAGTAGCTAAGTAAAATTGTACCAAGTAAAAACAAAAAGTTCTCTTTTTAAATCTGTATTCTTAATCTTTAAAAATATAATAGAACTTTGTTGCCAATATCTATTTATCAGAGAGTACATATCATGAATGTCCTTTTGGGTCTGGATTACCTCATTCCGGATAATATTTTCTAGTTCTATCTATCCGAGACCACCCCCGGCCCCCTGCACATATGTAGCAGAGGGCTGCCATGTCTGGCCTCAGTGGAAAAGGATATGCCCATTCCTGTAGAGATTTGATGCCCAGGGTTGGGGATATGGAGGAGGGGCTGCCCTCTCACAGTCAAAGGGAAGAGGGAATGGGGGAAGAACTCTGCAAGGGGAGGGGTCAGCACTTAGGATGTAAATAAATAAGTAGATAATTTTTTAAATTTATAGTAGAAGCCAGACATTATGGCATATACCCTTTATCCCAGCTCTGGGACACCAGAAGCAGGAGACTCTCTATGAGTTCAAGGTCAGCCAAGTTTACATAGTGAGTTACCAACCGTGGCTACATAGTAAGACCTTGTCCCCTAATTTATTAGTAAATTAATTAAAACAAAAACACAAAAGAGACTTTTCTTCCAACAAAAGGTTATTTAAATGGAGACTATACAATAGGGATATAACTCATTAAAGTTGTGATTATGCTGGGGTTGGCGTCTCAGAACCCTATTCTCTGTACATTTGCCTACACAGAAGCTTCTCATAGCAGTGTGTGGGATGTAAAGTATTTTTAAACCATCCTTCATCCCTCCATAGAACATAATTTTGAAAAGACCGCCTCTAACCATCACGTTGAAGTTCTCCACTGTTACTGATTCCCAAATCTATAGTAGCCTCAGCCATAGCTGTTCTAGACAGAATGAGAACAGAAAGAAGCCAAGTGCCACATTTGTTTACTACCACTCCTTTGACCACAAACCAGAAGACCAAGATGAGACATAGGCTAGGTGGGAGGTAGGCTGAGTGGTAGGTAGGCGGGGCGAGAGGTGCCCTGGGTGGGATAGAAAGCAGGTCAAATATATGTTTAACATGACTTTAAAAGAGCAGCTCGACCTTTACCCATTTTGAAACAACGTTTTTGTTTTGGAAAAGTGTGAGAATAAAACAGAAAGACTAACTGACTTAACTTGCACGGGTGGGAGATTGAGACATGCAGGAGTTCCTGTCCATGGCTCCATGGCAAGGCTGGAGTGCTGTTGGATTTCCATTTCCTGCAGTCTTTCATCCCTCATGATTTGACAGACTGCCCCTTTCCAAGAACTTCCCTCTACGAGACACTTCAGAATGGACACCTCAAATCTAAAAATCGGAAAAATTAAAATGTTCCAAAACGCCAGGGTTTTTGAGCACTGACCTAAAAACAAAGAAAATTCTCCACTTGACCTCAACTGAAAGGCTACGGTTGTATAGCAGTTTCTATTAAAGCTTTCAGTCTTGTTAGGACACAAACCAGACTTTGAGGAGAAGCCTTCATATCCAGGGCAGAAGCATTCCATCCTGAAGGGAAGCTCAGCAAGTAAACCACTCGGGAAGTAAAACCGACCACATGAACTACGGCCCTCCCTCCCTCAGCACGACGTGCCAGCTATAAGGCCTGGGACACTACTCACTCTGGGTAGCTGAGCTACCCAGAAGAGTCTTAGAGTAGCCACGAAGCTTGAAAGGAGCAGAGGCCAATTGAGCATCCTGGAAGAGGCTCCAATACCTGAGATGTGAAGTAGAAACTTAGGGGTTCTTTGGAGAGTCAGTTAGGTTGGATGGTGTTTTGCTGGGTCAAACGTGGAGGAATGGTTTCCTGGCGTGGACACAGTTGAAAGACTAGAGCAAACTCATGAAGGAACATTTTATAAAGCAGGCACAGGAGAGAGGATGTTCTGCTAAAGCAAGCACGTGAAAGAACACATGGTGAGGGTTTCTTTGCTAACAATACCCTTGTATTGGCTTTACTTCCATTTCATAATTGAGCTGCACTTGTCAGAACTCCATAGAGAAAAACACTCTGAAAAACTTCTGGTGGTGTGCTGCAGCTTCTGGCTGCTTCCATGGACTCAGACTGATTGACAGAGTGATGTCAACTGTGACAGACACACATGCTGAGGCAAGACACGTGATGAGACAAGACCAATAAAAGACGCATGACGGTTAGAGAGATATAAATAGGATTCAATGGACAGTGATGGTGGTTGAGCTTGGCTTGCTTCTAGAACTAGCTGTACAGCACTTGTTGGTCTCATGCCTTCACTGAGAGAGGCAAAGAGAAAAACTTTTCCTGGTGTTCCTGTTGGTCCCTCCTACTGTCTTATGCCAAGGTCTCTATTAGGTAGCGACACTGCTACGGATTCCTGTTTGCTTTTCCAACTCTGCTGAACTGGACTGCTGGTATATGAAATGTTTGAATGGATCTAGCTGCCACTGCTGACCTGTGAACTGAACTGCCGATTTCAAGACAACACAGATGGGAATTGCGCCAAAGAACTTCTCTAAACAGGTCCCAGCTTCTGTGAGCTATCACTCATGCTAGGACACATTTGTGTGACACAGCTGTCCTTGAGTTATTTGGGCTCCTTTAAATCATCAATCACTCATATTCTTAATTTGTATAAGTAACATAAATAAAATTCCTTGGTTCATGACATTTGGTGATTCCTTACTTTGGTCTGCTGTCAGCTCCCTATCTGGGATGATAGATATTTGTTTCCACCTTCCCAGGAAAAGTGTCCAACAGGAAAAATATGTATACACTCCTAACAGTATTGTCTAAAGTTTATTCTCAGGCTACATGTATAACATGTGTATTTAACATGATGAAATTCATGTTTACACTTTAATTCTACCCTGAAATAATACTCTATGTATACAAAAAAGTATTTGAAGTTGTATACAGCAAATTCCAAGAAAGTAATCTGGGTGAGCTGTCCAAGCTATTCAGCCTCCAGAGACCTGACAGAGGGATCTATCCCAACAACTCTCTAGAAGAGTTCTACTCCAGAAGAGAAATGGACACATAAGGCTGTCTTAGGGTTGTTATTGCTGTAAAGAAACACCAAACCCATGGAATCTCTTACAAAGGAAACCATCTAGTTCAGGCTGTCTTACAGCTTCAGAGTGGTATGTAGGCAGAAATATGCTGGGGAAGGAGCTTTGAGTTCTACACCTTGATCCAAACACAGCAGAAGACTGTGTGCCACACTGAGTGTAGCTTGAACTTAGGAGACCTCAAAGCCTACCTCCCCAGACACAGTGACATACTTCCTCCAGCAAGGCCACAGCTACTCAAAGCTACACTTCCTAATAGTACCACTCCCTATGGACCACACATTCAAACACAAGTCTACGGGGGTCATTCCTATTCAAACCACCACAAAGGCAAACTATGAATTTTCATTTCCTATAGAAGACCTACAGCATCAGAATGCTAAATATTTCTATGTAGTTAGGGATACCAGACCAGCACAGTGTGAAAGAAGAACATGTCCCTCCCCTGGGTACTTAGCTGAGACATTTATGGCAAGAGACAGATAAACAAGACAAAAGAACATACATGCGGTCTTTGTGTAACTCAAGTTTTACATGACATATGAGCCTTCAGTAATGAAGACTCAAGAAACAAACTTCTGTTTCTATGCTAAGTTTAATAAGGATCGATAGAAGTGTGTCCGGACAAATATGGGCACAGTGATCTATTGGGGATAAATGGAGGGACTTTGTGGATTTGCATCCCTCATGGCATCTGTGACACTGTGGGTGTCTCTTCCCTCTGAGTAGGCGCAGGACAGTTCTGGAATGAAGTTTCAAGACTAAAAAGTCAGAAAATGTTCTCACAGCCAGACTCGGGGAGAAGGAAGATGAGGTCACAGGGACCATTTTACCCCTGCTATCGTCTCCAATGTCAGGTCTCCTATCTGGAGATAACCTACTCTGAACTTCATCAGCACCTCTATTCATACACATCTTCCTGGTATGCACTCACTTCTAGTCATAACCCAGAGCATCTTTTCAAGCATCTTCTATATAGCTTAAAGTAATCAAATTGATCTCTCTCCTAACCCCTTCCTCTCTTTCCCTTCCTTCCTTTCATTCCTTTCTTCTTTTATTCCCCCTCCCCCTCTTTCTGTCTCTGTCTCTCAACGCCTTCTCTTATACCATGTTGGCTTTGGTTAAACGAAAGAACATGTTCTTTCTTTAATGAAGTTGAAGGTCAGTATTTTCATTCCCAAAGTGGAGTCCTGTGTATAGAGAGAGGAAGTGAACTGAACACAGTATTTCTCTCTCTTATGAATTTACCACATGTTGTTGCAGAATGATTCCCTAGACTACCAGAAGGTGACAAGAACTAATACTTCACTGAAGAAATTTAAAGAAATATTTATGAATGTTCCAGAAACCTAACCCAGTTTGACTCATCCTGATTCATTAAGGCTTAATTCCCCCATATAAGTTCAAAATAATAAAATAGAAAAATCCAAACAGATAAACATGATTAAAAGTACATCTTTTCTCTCATGAAGTTAAACACTTCATTCTTGCATCTTTAGTTTATAGTGGCAAAACAAAAGTTGACAATGCTGGCTCTAAGCAAATATATCTAAAGGCAAATAATTTGAAACTTACTGTACTTACTATCAGCATCTTGATATTCCTCAGAAATCAAAATCAATAGCAGAGGAAATTACACTGTGCTGAACATGTTCAAGTCATATTTTTATGCATTATAAATTGGAAGATATGTACAAAGTCCCACAAGAATTTCAGAATTTGTATTGGAAACCATTCTGTGAATTCCATAGAACACTTCAAAGGTACAATTTTTTTATGGGTCACTAAGGACTTTTATAGAGCCCCATAAAAGTTCCATTTCCATAAAATATCATGTTAATACATTTCCAGTTTATTTATCTTTGTGATTTTCCTCTAGCTATAACCCAGCAATCACGGAGCCTTATACTGTTTATGTTACTGTTGTAGAGTTATCAAGATGCAGGTCTGTGGATTTGTGGTATTTCATTTGCCCCCTTGAGTACCCTGCAATCCAAAAATAATATTTGAAATGGCACCGAGTCACAGGCTGGTGAAGCTTTCAGCCAACATGGCCATTTGTTGGGAGCAGATCAAAATAGACTTTCAACTATTTCTAAATAAAAAGAATGCACAACTTCTGTAATTTCAGGCAGATTGCTCAACAGTTACTGTATCGATTAGTGTCTCTATTTCTTTCCCTGAGTTTGCTATGATGTCATTAGCCAATATTAGAACTGTAGACGCCTACTTCTTCCTATCATGCAAAGCAATAGTAGGCTTGGTCAGCCAGAGGAAACAGGATACAGAGTATCATGGTGCTTGTTCATATGCAACTTTGTGTTTTGGATGTCTTTCTATAGTCCCAGATTGCTTCCACCTGGGATCTGACCAGGGTACCAATCTACAACTAGTTGTGGAAGGGACTGAAGATCACACTTGGGCTTACTTCCTGGACCGTAAGTAACTGGAAATGGTCTATACATAGGAATAATGGTATGGGAAGCTTGTGTCACTATCTCAAGGTGATTGTGCCTGCTGTGATGACAGTGGTGGAAGGCAAGATCAAAGACAGCAGCAGTGAGTGGGCTTTCTAAACAATCCTCTCATACACATCACTAGTACAGGGTGGGTGCTGCCTTCACGGTGACCTAGAGTCATGTAAGATACAATTTCTAGCGATTAAAGCTAAGGATGCCAGGAGGAAAGCACCCTGCTGTGTCCATAGGATCTCTAAAGAGTTTGCGTACCTTATATCTTTTAAAGAGGCTCATTTGTTTTCAGCAATGAAGGATAACAGTCCCCTATACTCAACACTGACTGAGTCCATGACTGTCAGCAGTAGGCAGGCAGGTATGGCACTGCATCAGTAGCCGGGATCTTACATCTGATCCACAAGCAGGAGGCAAAAAAGAGGGAGCTGACTGGGAATAGTATGGACTTTGGAAACATCAAATCTGACTCCCATTAACACACATACTCTAACATGCTCACACCTAATTCTTCCCAAATGTTTCCATCAACTGGAGGCCAAGTATTTAAATAGATGAGTCTAAAGGGACCATCCTCATTCCAACCACCAGCTACTAAAACATGTTTTGGCAGGGGGTTGTTAGTGGAGCTCTAGAGGAGGCAGCAGTGGCCTAAGAAGCTACCTGGGCATTAGACCTGTGTCCTCTCACAGAGCCTGGGCCTGTTTGCCACTGGGATCTGCATGTTGTCACTGCCTACTGACACCCAGGAAAGCTCACAAACACACTCCCTGAGACATCTAAAGAGCACATGCTATGATATTGATTATGATATTGATTATGGAAATCAGGTGAATCTCAGGAAGGGTCTGTGGAGTTGGAGGAGCCCCTTGGAGAAGAGCACAAGGGGAAGAAAGCAAGGGTCCATCACAAGCCTCCCATCAAACCTGCTAGAGGGGGGCTGATGCCTATAGAAGACCCCTAGAGTCTGTGCCAGCTCTGCATTTTAGAGGGGAGCTATAGGTTGGCTCTGACTGTCCTGAGCTTCCAGCAGACACCATTGCTCTCCGCCTCTGCAGTGTCCACTACTTCCATTCCACACAAGACAAGCATTTGAAGCAAGGGTATAAAAAGATGCTCTGATCATTTCTGGCATGAAGCTCAAGATGTCTCAGTATTACGAAGCCTAAAAAACAAAATCCAGTTTGCCGTTTTATCATATTCATGAAAGGACTGTTGATATCTACTAAAATTAAGAATTGCATGGGATTGTATGATAGATGTGAGCTCTATGGCTTCAGAAATGTATCCAACAGGGATGGCAAGCACCTTGCAAACATGAAAAAGCAAGTAAGATCTTCAGAAATATGCTTTCCATCAACCCAGAGACAGAGAGGGAAAATAATTTCTCACAGGATAATTATGTCTTGTGTGAGAAAGCAGAGGGAATTCTCTGTAGAGTAACAGATGAGGATTTCCCGAAGCATCACTATGGTAGCCAGCCAGAAGTATTCCAGGAATGCGTGATGCTGAATAGGGTGAGGGTTTTAATGGAGGCAGGAATTCCTTTAGAGATACTCCCATTGTTTCCACTTTCATTTAACATAATTACAAAAATAAATGGCCAAGGCGACCTATGGGAAATGTATAGCTATGTTTCTATATGCAATAACTATTATGAGGGAGAATAATTTTAAGTTTTTCCAGAAATTCAAGTACATGTCTATAAAATTCAGTTACACAAGAGAATCAGCTGAAACATGTTAACATCACTAGGGTACTTTGGAAAAGTTGCTAGTTATAAATTTAACATTTAAAACATAATCATTATTTTTACAGAGCAGTCAGTCATAAGTGGAGAAATGAAAAGATACTACTTATACAGCAAGGAATATTTACAATAAACAAAAGAAACACAGACCTATGTGAAGGGACCCTTGCCAACTCTGTTGAGAGATGTTCAAGATAAATCAGGTACATGAAAAACACTTTCTACTTAGGACAAGTCATTCTTGCAATGCTAATTCATTAGTATCACTACCCCAAAAAGATATACTTCTAAGACTTTAACAAAATGTGACCTTGACCGGGATATTTCTTGAAGAGTAATGGAAACTATTGACTATTAAAACTATTAAAACATTCTGAAACATATTAGCAATGAAACTAAAATGACAGATCATCACAACAAAATACTCTAGAATTTGACCTGAACTTACAGTTTGTGATATGTTGTGTATATTTCAAGTGGAGTTTCAAATAGGAGAGGGAAGTAGGGACAGTTGCTGTCCATTTTAACAAATAAATATAGATGAGGGTTGTTTTGTTTTGTTTTGTTTTGTTTTGTCCCATTGGTAAATCAAAATGAACGCCAAGGCTGGAATGCAACTCACTCAGCATATGCAAAGTCCTGGGTTCTAACCCTGGGCTGCAAACAGCAACAAAAGCCAAGAATGAAGTCCACATGTATGAATTATTAAATATAAGGTCTGAAGTTTGAGCTTAGTAGTATAGCACTTGTCTAGCATATGCAAGGTCTTAAGTTAGCATAGTACACATGTGTACAAACTCACACCCACTATAGGTTATCAAAGGAGTGTATGAGATTTTCCTTTATTAGAATCTTAATGGAAAAACCATTTTAAAATATTATACAGGGGCAGAAAATGTTGGCACTCACCTTTAATTTCAGCATTCAGGAGGAAGATGCAGGAGGATTCTAAATGTGAATTGTAGTGAGTTGTAGGCCAACCAGGGATACAGAGTAACACTGTGTTCCAAAAGAAAGCAAAATAAAGAGGCAGGAGGTGGGGGTGGAGGGGCAAGAAAAGTTGATAACTAGGATCTGTGGGTGGATGAATGGATGAATGGACGGACAGACGGATGGATAGATGGATAGATGGGCTAGAGAGACAGACTGTAGGTAATAGTGTTTCCTACATAAACATGAAGCGGCTATGTGTGTCTGTAACCCTATCATTGTGGGCAGATAGAACAGGATCTTAGAAGCTTCCTGGCTGGCCAATCTAGCCTAAAAGATGAGATTCAGGTTAACTGAGATAATTCCCTACAATGATTGCCCTGAAGGACTACCAAAGCATAATCATCACTGGGGAGGGGTGCTTGTGCATGCATATGCATGTGCATATGTGTGTGTAAAAATACAACATCAAATGGCATGCTCAAAGCAGTTCAAATACCTAATGAGAAACAGTTAAATATACAGTTATGTTATTACAGCAAAGATACCAAGGAACTGTTTAGCAGTGAGTGGAGGTGATCTACATGGTTGGAAGGACTCTGGGAGGAATGGCTCATTTCATTTTCATATCTTGGCACATGTAGAATGTAAGTGTGTGTGTGTGTGTGTGTGTGTGTGTGTGTGTGTGTGTGTGTGTAATGTGACTGGTACAAAGCACAGAACATTATCTTCATTCTTGTTTTGAATGGCTTCATTAAGGTACAACCCACTTATTGTGCAGTTCATTCATTTCAACTGTTCTTTGGGGATTTAGAGACCCTTGCAGAGTTGGGCAACTATCACCACAATTAATATCTGTCTCTCAAAATAAGCCCACTATCAGTTGCTCGCCATGACAACCCTATCTCCCACCCTACTTTTTTTCTATGAATTATCCTATTCTGGCTGTCTCAGATGCCTGTAGCATACAACATATGATATTTTACAACTAGCTTCTTTCACTTAACATAATGTTTTCAAGTCCACCACAAATGTAGTCAGTATCAAGATTATTCCTTGATATTGTTGAATAATATTCCATTGATGAAGGTATACCATAATCTTACTCATTTCATTGATGAAATTTGCATGCTTCTACATTTTGACTGTCACGACATTGTGAATATTCGTGTGTGTGCTCTGTGCGTTTTTGTCTTCCACTTCTCCTAAGTATATACCTGGGAGCAAAATTTCTAGGTCACATGAAATTCTGAGTAGCTGCTGAGGTGTTTTCCAAAGTGACTACAGCATTTCACAGACCTACCACAGTGCCAGAGACTTTAATTTCTCCAGCCCTCACCAGCACTGGTTATCATCTGTCCTCATTTCAGCCTATTTGTGAAACATTGCCTTATCGTGGGTTTAATTTGCATTTCTGTATGCATGGCACTCCTCTTTCCATGCACTTATTGGCTGCCTTTGTATCTTTGGAGATGTATCTCTTTAGATCTTTTGCTCATTTTCATACTTGGGTTATTTATCATTTTAGTATTGAAGTGTAAGAATGTTTTGCATATGTTAGGCACATCTCCCTTCCCAAATATATGATTTTCAAATATTTACTCATTCCGGGAGTTGCATTTTTATTTTTTCCGTGGACTAATTTGCAGCACAAAAGTTTTAATTTTGTTGAAATCTGTTTACCTACTTTTTCTTTTGTGCTTTGTGTTATATCAAAGAAGGTGTGATCCAAACTGACCAGGGTTCACTTCTCTATTGTCTTCTGTGCCTTCCTATTACATTAAGTCCAGATCCATATATATATATGTTATAAGTAAAACATCATATCCATGATATGTATCATATGTATTAGTTTCTTCCATATCACATAATATAGACATATCACACTTTACACACACACATTCACAGGTATAGATTGCAATATGATTTTTAAAAGAAAGAAATCCCATCATTTCTGATTAGATGAATGAAGGTAGACAATGTTACATGAAACAAGGCAGGAACAGAAACACAAATATAACATTATCTTACTATGTGGGATCCTTAACAAAATGTAGACAGGTTAGCAAGGTTAGCAGAGTATGGATAGTCAGGGGAAATGTTGAGCTGCAGGTACAGTCTCCACTAGACATGAGAAATGAGCTTGGGGAAATAGGTTGCAGAACATAATGGCTATAGTTGATACATTATATGCTTAAAAGTTACTAAAGGAGCGGGTTTTAGATGTGTGGGATATGACATGCCTGCCAATTAGCTTAGCTTAATTATGATACTTTTTTCTTTAATATATATATATATAGTTTTTCAGGACAGGGTTCAGGGTTTCTCTGTATAGCCCTGGTTGTCCTGGAACTCACTTTGTAGACCAGGCTGGCCTCAAACTCAGAAATCCACCTGCCTCTGCCTCCCAAGTGCTGGGATTAAAGGTGTGCACCACCATGCCTGGCTCGATACTGTGATTTTTTAACATTGTATGCCACAAATGCCTATGCATTTTGTCAGTTAAAGCTCAGAAATCCTGGGGGAGAAATTCTATTTGAATTGAAAAGGCTCAACTTGAAAGGCTAAGCCTTCCTCCCCTCCTCCCTTGTTTCCATTTAAAATTTTTATAGCCAATGTTTTTTAATTAAAAAGGGTTTTTTACCCCACCCTTATTACTTACATACACAGACAACTAAATGTAGTAGAAAATAGCTTGAGAGAATTATTAAAGAGTTTGTATCCCAGTCATTATAACTATAGCTGCCATTTACTGCGTGTTTGCTCTACAGTATGTAGATGATGTCATTCTTAAAATTCAAACCACCTGTCTACCAGATTAGGTAACCAAGGCTAGAATGATTAGTTATGTCTTGGATGCTATACTATTTGCTAGTGGCAGCTGTGGCATCCAAAGCCAGGTCCACCTGAGTGTAACCTCTAATGATATCTTACAGCCCTGCTATAGATCCTTCTTCCCAGAGGGTGAAATCCTGGTGAAATTCTGTAAACACTGTGTTCAGGGGCACACATAAGTACTTTTGCAGATAGATCACAATTATTTTCCTCAGATCAAGGAAGATCAGTTAGCACATTCTTAGCTTGCTGGATGTACTTCAAACCGGAACCCAGCTCACTTCTGCAAGGCTGCTATTTGTCACCACAGGCAATCAGAGGTAATGGCAGGAAACCGTGGCTCGCAGCACAAGCCTTCTCTCTCTCATGTTGTAGACTTCATGTTAGTCTCAGGCAGCTACTTTTTAGGACTATTGCTGATCAAGGAAGGAAATATGACTTGGAGAATAAAAGGAACTTTTTGTTTTCCCTCTGGGAGGAGGTGCAGCTGCCTCCCCACCTGTGTTATTTGTTCAGCCATCTGGACCAGTCCTAGAATCTGATGTCAATCAGCCTCCAAAGTACATGAACAATGTTCCAAAGCATTGAAAAGAAAGAATGACTGTGACTGTGGTAGATTAAATTGTGGGTTAATTCCTTCACCCAACAGAAGAGGCATTGTGTTGACTCTGTGTATGCCTCCTTGGCTGATAAAAAGGTCAAAAGAAACATCTCTTATATCTGAGACATTCCTCATTACATACATGACATAGTGAAGGTTTTATTATCAGCAAAGTCACAAAAGCATGTGTATGAGGACTGGGTTGACATCAGCATTTTACATCACAAGGTGCAGCCTCAGAGCAAAGGTGACACTTTTCAAGTCTAAGATTTCTTGCCTATAAAATGAAGATGCTAATGACAGACATGAAGTATCATGTGGCGTTTAAGGACTTCAAAGATATTCATGCCAGGCTTCAAACCCTTCTTTCTTTGTCCTTTTGAGCCTCTCTAAAACTCAGCTTTTTCTTCAACAAATGAGCTCTAATATAAAGCATTCTTGAGGATAAAGTAAGATGACATGTAGAAAGTTTATAAAAATTGAACCTGCCTTCTATTATATGCTAACCACTACAAGAAAATATATACATATATAATTTTATTGCCAGTGCTATTGCTGATACTATATCAAATAACTTGTGTAGTATAATCCCTGCCATAAAATATGTTTGCTTCATTAGGTCTCTCTCCCACTTTATGGTTTGAGAAAGCATATCCCATGATAGTCAAAATGTAAGCAGGGAAAACCTCTGGCTCATTTTTGTGACTTTTGGTGTAACTGTTTTATTTCCTTCTCCTTGGCAGTTAACATGGGAATTTGACTCTTGTTCCTCAAATCGCACAATAGACAGCACACCTTCCCTTAGATCAGAGATTCCCAGAGCAGAGGTTCACTGGCTTTGATGGCCAGGAAGTGGCACACCATTTTCGGACTTGCAGACAAAAATGTACATTTTCAATGTACATGTAGAGAACAGAAGCAGAGACTGTTTTTGTCAGGAGAAATTGGCCCTTCAGAATCTCTCTGCCAGCTGATTTTACAGCACTCCAGCTCTTCATGTCTGGCTCCGCACACTCTGCTCAGACTGGAAGTGAGATCTAGTCTCTGGGAAGTACTTGCCTGGCAGGCAGGCAGGCAGGCAGGCTGGCTGGCTGGCTGGCTGGCAGCAGCAGCACACATTTTATAAAAAGCAAGCGTCAGGAATGGAGATGTCAACTGCTGTCCCCGCACTGTTTCTTTCCACTTTTATTTTCTATTCTGAAACTAAATTAGAAACACCAGAAGTTCCTCTGCAAATAAAAGGTTAAAAAAAATAACGAATTCTCAGCTCTGATTAAAATGCATTGGGCCAGTGCAGCTTAAACTCCCTTATGAGAGTCATGGGAAACCCAGAGATAATAACTCAAACGACTTTCCTGGGTAGGGGAAAGTTCCTAGATCAGATGCCATTGGGTCAAGGGCATGTGAAAGTCACCCTTTCCAAGCTATCTGTGAGCGTTCATTGACTAAACTTGGAGACACCTTTGTACTATATCTGGGTACTTGGGTGAGGAGTTGTCTTTTTTTCCTGCTTTCTCTCTATTTTAGAACACCACAGCAAACCCCAATAACATGAAATATTGTGGGAAATGACCATGGGTCCATATTAACTGCCCCACTCTTGTGGCAAAGTGCCTTTGTTATATCCAAAAGAAGCAATGCGGATTCAGTTGGTTCATGGAGAAAAAGCTGAGGCCAATTACACTTCAAAATGAGCTGTATTAGAAGAGAGAGCATTCCCAACTATGGAGGCCATAAGGCCTGAAGGTAACGGAGCCATTAGGAGGGGTAGAGAGAGGATTGTATTAAAGACAAAACAACATGGCCTTAAATGGTGAAATAAAAAAAGCCTCCCTTTAAAAGACAGAAAGGAGCTTCATTAGGAGTGGTAAACAACTGAAGTAAGAGGAGAGAGAGAGAGCCACAGGAGACAGTGTAACCAGAAGACACAAAATGGACAAAGAAGTTGTCAGAGCAATATTGTGTAAACAGGAGAACAGCTTCAGAGAAATCTCTTACTTTTATTATGACTTTTCCCAGAAGGTAGCAAGCCTGTCCATGACTCAAAGGCATTAGAGTCTTTTAGGGGAGCACCAAATATAAGCAAAAACATTTATTTGCAAGTCCCTGCTACATCCATAGGAAGGAAAGACCAGAACTTCAGGGAAGACATGGCTTGATGTTTCACTTATACTTTTGAGAGCTTCATACATATATGCAATGTATTAAAATCATGTCCACCTCCTCCCATTTCACTATACAATGCCCTCTAGACTCTCCAACACTGAGAGAAAGAGAAGAGGCACCCGTGAAAGCTGTGATCTAACACACTTTGATCCATTGTTCCCATGATCCCTCAAACTTATCAAGGATAACTGCTCCAACTCTCAGAACTCGCCAGTCCATGTAGGGACTGCCTCAACAATTCCCCAAACCAAACGTTTTCCTGGGGACTCAAATTCTCATAATATTTTGTATATTTAAATGCTCAGTCAGTTCAGATGTAACTGTGCCTTTTCCTGGGTGGAGCAGAGATCTCAGAGAAGCAACTGTTAATACATATTTGAAAGAATGAAGATATGGAGAAGACTTAGAAGGAATGTAATAGTTGGTCTTCATTTTCAATTTGGCCAAATTTGTAATCACACAGAAGGCACACCTCTGCATGTGACTTTAAGGTAAATTTAGGTAAAGACTGCTCTCTGAAAACAAGTGGTACAGTCCTAGAGTCTAGTGTCCTAGACTGATAATAAAGAGAAGAAAATGGAAAACAAGCAGAATCTCAAAATCCATCCTCTCAGCTCCTAAGCCTGGGCACATACAGCCAGCTGTCTCCTGTTTCTGCTGTCATGCCTTCTCTTCTCTGATGACTGTATCCCCTCAAACTGTGAGTCAAAATAAAACATTATGCTTCCTTATGTTCCTTGTGTCCTGTTTATGATCTATGTGACCATAATAGAAAGAAAAGTATCCAGTATAGAAAGAAATCCAAATCTCTGAATTCCAAAACATCCTGGATGCTGAATAGCCAAAGGCTCTTGTGGGGAAACAGGATAAAGGAGCAGATATTTGCCGTTAGGTTCTTCTGAAGACCTAGGGATGTAGACCAGCTTTTCATGTATAAAGCCATAGGTTCACTAGCAACATTGAAAAACAAAACAAATGAAAAACAAAGACGTACTGAAGACAGTGTTGTTATACTAACTATATTGACTACACTTTGTAGCACTAGCAAAAATACTTTGAGGGGCTGGGAGATGGCTCAGTGCATTCAACGCTTGTTGCTTAAGCATCTGGAATGGAGTTTGTATCCCCATCACCTGTATAACTGCTGAGCAGGCATATCAGCCTGCCTATAGTCCCTGTACTCAGGAGATAGAGACAGAGAGAAGCACGACACTAGACAAATCACTGAGCTCTGGGCACAACTGAGAGACCTTTCCTTGACACATAAAGTAGAAAGCAATCAAGGAAGGCATCAGACATCAGCCATTGAATGCTGCACTCATAAGACTATGCTTGCAAACATGCATACTTGGGCAACCCACACACACGCACACACACATAGTGCATATGTGGCAAATTTAAAAGAGAAAAGGGATTTAAAAAAAAAGAAAGGAAAGAATGAATGGATCAATCGAGAAAAAAAACGACGTACAAAAAGGAGGAGAGGTATATCTAAGCTCACAGCTCAGAGGGACTCATTTGTGGTCACCTGGCTCTGTTTCTCAGGGATATGAAGGCAGTGCATAGTGATGCTAGGAACAGGAGGGAAAGAAAAAGGCAATTGTGCACCTTGTTGTGGCCAGAGAGTAGTCAGACAGGGAGGGAGCACAGCAAGACACAGTCCCTACTTCTTCCAGCTAGACCCCACCCCCACCTTTTGCAAACCCCAACTGTACCATCACACACTGATTGCACCAAGGGATTTGTTCATGAGGTCAGAGCCCTCACTATCAAACTGTCTCTGGAACACCCTGGGGTGCTCGTTAAAACCTTCAAGGCATTTCTCAAGCCCGTCAGGCTGACAGTTACAATAAGCCATAATGGGAGGTCAAGGGAAGTCTCTCTATGGCTATTTTCCTTTCTTAGCTGCGCACCTAACTTTCACTACAAAAATATAGGTGTTAGGTCATTTGCACCAGATGGATGATAAAGTCCTACCCACTCCCCTCCCGGTACAATAATTGCTAAAAGTCAAAGATGATTACAACTTTTAGTTCATGAGCCTATCTGCTTCTAAAGCTCTTTCTCTTTGTGTTTTATAAGGAAATCATACAATGGGTATCCTTGGAAAAATATGTTGTTTCTACAAGGATCCCCTTCTTACTCTTCTAAGGATGTTTTGTGAGCCAAAATATGGAAAGAACCTCCATTTAGTTGCAAGAAGAGCACATTGGAAATGCTTTCAAGGTTTGTCAAACTCTATTACTGAGTCAAGGGCCAGCCTCTGTCCTTCAAGTTTTTGGAATGCTATAAATTTATTTAACATTGAAGTTTCTAAAGCACTTTCGTCTCCCTGCTTAGAGCCAAATACAAGGCAAGCAACACCTTCATGTTCTACATGAAGATACAACTTCAGAGAGGCGAGGTGACTTGCCCAGGGTCACACAGCTAATAAGAGTCACAGTTGATTGAGAGGTTAAATCATCACTGATTTCACTGACTGCTCTTGCTGCCCTGCTATAATGGCCTCAAGTTAGAGAGAAGAAAGGACAGAAAGAAAAGAACAAAAGGAAGATGCAGGAAGCAGGAAAAGTATGTGCATGCTCACTGGATCAACCCCCGTTTTTTAAAACCAGATGAGAAAAGTCTTCTATGCTTTAAGGCCCTCACCACTGCTATATAATATGAAAGATGATTAAACACCTGTAGAAGATTTCATTGCCCAGCATTCTGGGGCCATAATTTAAAAGTAATATTATTTTCTCTATTAATAGCCATTCCCAATGATGTTTCCTTTTCAAATGAATGCAGATGCCAGGTAATTTGGAAGAAGCCAAATAGACCAGGAGGGATAGCTCAGACTGCTCATTCAGCAGACCTCTAATTTGAAAAGAGAGCTTTGGGGATGCTTACAACCACCGTGGCCTCTCTTAGGGTCATTTAGATGTACACCAGCTACTACTTAAGAATAACATTCCCTATTTTGTAGCCTCCAGAAAATCTCCTGGCTACTGACAATTGCTGGCTAGGATTCCTGTGTCACCATCTTTCACCGAGTTTCTCCTCCACTATCCAGTCTTCAAAAACATTTTTCTTAAGCATGACTTTTTGTTCCAGTATCGACAGGGGAATTAGATAACACATTTTGCTTGTAAATGCTTAATGATCATCATCATTATGGTGATTTGGGAAGAAGACTGCAAACTTCCTTAGTCTAAGAACCAAGCTTAACACTCAGAGATCACCCCTAGATCTCATACCTTCTCCAAGTTGCATCTTTATTCTGCAAGAGCTGAGACTGTTCCCCAACACCTCTAGGGTAGTGGTTATCAACTTTCTTAATGTTGCGACCCTTTAGTACCATTCCTCATTGTTGTGGTGACCTCCAACCATAAAATTATTTTTGTTGATGCTTTATAACTGTAGTCTTGCTAACATTATGAGTCATAATGCAAATTTCTGTGTTTTCTGATGGTCTGAGGCAACCCTGTGAAAGGGTTGTTTGGGGTCCAGATCCACAGGTTGAGAACTTCTGCCTTAACACCTTTGACCTAACTTCCCTCAAGCACAACAAACCTCCCCCAGACTCCTGGATTTATGGCTAATTATTTTTACCTCTTGTAATCAGAGATATAATTGTTTTAGCAAAACTGGAAACAAAGGAAATAAGTGTCCTTTCTGACACTGAAGTGTTTCTGACAAACGGTTTAAATTAGAGTGGAATTCCTCAGTGCAAGGAATATTTCATGGTGAATTCCTGACAGGTGTTTACATGTATCTGACTGTCCTGTCACTGTCTTCTTTTGGTTAGAGTTTCTATTGCCATGATAAAGCACCAGGACCAAAACAACACGGAGAGGAAAAAGGTTATTTCTTCTTATAGTTTGTGTCCACCATCTAGGAAAGTGGTAGCAGGAACACAAACAGGGAAGGAACCTAGAGACAGGAACTGAATCAGAGGTCATGGAGGAACCCTGCTTACTGCCGTGCTCCCCATAGCTTGTTCAGCCTGTTTTATTATACCATCCAGGACCAGCTATAGTTAACCAGACCCTCCCACATCAATCACTAATCAAGACAATAATCATTACTTGCCTACAGACCATTCCCAGGAAAGTAGTCTCTCAGTTGAGCCCCTTTCTTCCAAATGATTTGGTCTTGAGTCAAACTCTCATAAAACCAGCCAGCAAATGCCTGAATTTGCCTTTAAATCACAATACAAATGAAGAGCTTATAGAGTCAAGGGACTCCACATACATCCTGTCTTTGTTTTCCAGATATAGGGATTACAGGTATACCCACCATGTCTGGCTTTAACATACTTAAAAATGATTTTATTGTAAAATACACATACATAAGCCATGCAAAACAATTTGTTCCTTTTCTCTCTTCTCTATCCTTTGAGGTCATCTTTGCCCTGCCATTCCCCAGGCTTTTCCTGCCAGCCCTAATATGTGGTATGTAAGTGTGCTTTCAACCTCAGGGTATCCAGATGCCACTGCACACCAGGCTGGAAGAATGAAGCAAAGCCCTGAAAGGGTGGAGTCTGTAGGATTCCAACAGGTGGCAAGGGTGTTAGGAGATTTTAATGAAACAGCTCTCTTAGAAGAGTTTAGCTTTTTGCATACCTTTACTCGAGGTGGGCAAGGGCTATGTATGAACCTTGAGAAGAGGGGAAGAGTTTTCAGGGTAACTGTAAAATCATTGGCTAGAGTTTGAAGTACTGTGAATGCCTTGTTTGTATGGAAAGGTATTCTGGGAATCTCAAGTACTTTCTGGGTGGGTTCTTATCAAGAAAGAGGAGGTTGAACTTGTAGTTCTGCCAAGGACTTCTCGACCTTCCTCAGGTAGAGTATGGGGCACCAGGCTCCCCAAGAGGAAAGGCTTGCTGGTAAAGGGAGTACTCCATTTAGTGCCAAGCTCAGAGGAGCTATCCAGATGTGGTATATCAGAACCTTAATTAGCAGGATTTCCCACACACTAGTGGATACCTTAATCTAGAATCTAAGTCAGAAGGCTCTGTTTCCCACCCTCTCCCTCCAGAACCTGCTTATAGATCAGTTTTTAGATCAATTTACACAAAAGCCTCCAATGTCCACACGCTATGGTAGCTTATATCTTTACTTACAGCACTTGGGAGACTGAAGCAAGAAGATGAGGAAATGGAGGCCGGACTTGGCTTTAGAGCAAAGCTGAGGCCAGCCTGGACTACGTGAGATCCTGTCTCAGAATGGTAAAACAAGAAGGACTCCCAACTTCAGACATCCCTTTGCTGATTTGAATTGATCTTCTGGGTTTTCCTTTAAGTCTATTTAATAATTCCCTCTTCTTCATTCTGCTTTCTAGGAGAAGTGAACTCTTTAACAGCATGTTTGGTTATTGATTTTTTAAAGTCTGGCTGGTTGATCCTTATTTCTCACATTCACTTTTTCTTCCTGGACAGACTACCTTCCTCTTCCTTCCTGATGGCAATCGCATCATCCCAAGTTCTCTGATCTTTACGGAGGCCCATTGTTCTATGTGATGTTGACCTTTCTGCTATGTACTAAGGTCCTTCTCTTTCAGTCACTAGTGTCTAGTGAGCTTGCCTGCCAATTATATTTGATAATGGAAGGCAAATATAGAAGAGTCATGAATATGAGGCTAACCTGGGTTACCTAGCAAGATCTTGCCTCATAGATTAGGTAAACTAATTTACAAAAAGAGAGATACATATAAATCTATTATAGTATATATAGATCTTTAAAAGGATAAAAGAATGTTTTGAGGAGGCTGATAGTTCTAACCATTAAAGTTCACTGTCAGATGACTAAGAGACAAATGGTAAGTGATAATGTCATCATGGAGGCATGTAGCTGCTTCTAGAAATCAAGAAACAAGATTAAGTTTCTCATGTACAGAGTTTTGTTTCATTCTCTATGTGGAGCCCAACTCTCCATGAATATTCTCCTACATGTTGGTTACCTTGAGTCCCAGCATCCTCCAATGGGCATACTTAGTGTTTCCTATAAAAAAAAATAAATAAAACTATGCACTGGACATTTGCAAGGCATCACCAAAGGTAGCTATTTTTTCTTTGAGCTTCCCCCATTGTCTCAACACCTTGTCCCCAATAGCTTCACCATCATTAGACCCACAGGGGAAATGGATATACAGCCATTTGGCTCACCCCTTGCTAGGCACTGGCATCTTACCTCTGCTCCATGTAATCTGTTCTCATCCCTCCTTTCCTTCCTCCATTTTCAAATGCTAGTTATTGTTTTTCTTCTGTTGCTCTCTTCCAATCCATATTCTGCTGCCTTCTCTCTACCCTTTCTTCACAGTCCTCTTTCAAGGCTAGTCTTAAACTCAGAATCCCTCTACCTCCACCTCCTGAGAGCTTAATGTTTCATAATGTCAACTTCCTCCAGCTCTCTTGGACTAAAGACCCTCTATTTTTTTTTTTTTGAGACAATGGGTGTAGTTAGTTTGCTGTTTTGACTGCGAAATCCACTCTTATTAATAGCCAATTTTTCAACCCAAAACCAGAAGTTAAAGAGTCAATTGTTCAAAGTTTCTTATGGTTTAAAAATTACCTCATATTTAAACCAAAGTAGAGAGAAATTCTAGTTAATGTGCCCAGAGATCTAGGGAAAATAAAAAATAGCAAACAAACAAGTAACAACAACAATAAAACATGCTCAGATAGAAATGTATTTAAACTACCAAAGACATTTATCAACTCTATCTGTATGAGATTTGTCTGGACACCTTTTGAAAGTTCAAAGACTTTTGATCAATTCAAGCTTCTATCTCAACTTATAATTTAAAGATTATCATCTTCATTTTAGAGAATATTTCCTGAAAGAGTTTCTTGGAAGCTGTAACAGGTTCATCCACTTTTGAACTATAGTTTTGTTTTTAAAAAGGAACCATCACCTAAACTCAGAACATTTTCATAGCAGGCTGGCCTTGAACTCAGAAATACACCTGCCCCTGCCTCCCAAGTACCATTTGTCTATTCTTGATGGTACAGCACAAGCCATTGCTGTTCTGTTCAGGAATTTTTCCTCAGTGCCCATATCTTCGAGGCTCTTCCCCACTTTCTCCTCTATAAGTTTCAGTGTCTCTGGCTTTATGTGGAGTTCCTTGATCCACTTAGACTTGAGCTTTTCTAAAAGAAGATAAGAATGGATCAATTCACATTCTTCTACATGCTAACTGCTAGTTGAGCCAGCACCATTTTTTGAAAATGCTGTGTTCTTGTCACTGCATGGTTTTATCTCCTTTATCAAAGATCAAGTGACCATAGGTGTGTGGCTTCATTTCTGGGTCTTCAATTCTATTCCATAGATCTACCTATCTGTCACTGTACCAGTACCATGTAGTTTTTAATCACAATTGCTCTGTAGTACAGCTTGAAGTAGGGGAAGGTGATTATACTAGAGGTTTTTTTCTTGTTGTGAACAGTTTTTGCTATCCTAGGTTTTTTGCTATTCTAGATGAATTTGCAAATTGCCCTTTCTAACTCTGTGAAGAATTGACTTGGAATTTTGATGGAGATTGCTTTCAATCTGAAGATTTCTTTTGGCAAGATAGCCATTTTGCTATATTAATCCTGCCAATCCATGAACATGTGAGATCTTTCCATCTTCTGAGATCTTCTTAGCACAGGGTCCCCAATGAAAGAGCTAGAGAAAGTACCCAAGGAGCTGAAGAGGTTTGCAGCCCCCTAGGAGGAGCAACAATATAAACTAACCAGTAACCCCAGAGCTTTCTGGGACTAAACCACCAGTCCAAAACACACACACACACACACACACACACACACACACACACACACACATATACATGGAGGAACTAGTGGCTCTAGTTGCCTATGTAGCAGAGGATGGCCTTGTCAGTCATCAATGGGAGGAGAGCCCCTTTGTCCTGTGAAGGTTCTATGCCCCAGTATAGGGGAGTGCCTGGGCCAAGAAGTAGGAGTGGGTGGGTTGGGGAGCAGGGGAGGGGGCAGAGGATACAGGATTTTCGGAGTAGAAACTAGGAAAGGAGATAACATTTGAAAATGTGAATATAGAAAATATCTAATAAGAAATTTTTAAAAAAGAAAAAATATTTTTAAAAAGCTATCAGCAACCTTTAAATCAAAGGTTAATTTTGATTCTGAAAGATTTTTACCATATCTTAAGCACACAGAGGCCTTTTTTTTCCCAGAACACATAATAACTTAATAAGATAAAAACTGTATTTTTTACCCTGTAAGAACTTTGACATTCATTTTCTACAGTCAGAACAGCTGCCTTGTTATTTAGCCCAACCTCTTCCATTTTCCAACAGGAAGTATGTGCCTTGCAGTATGCACATTAAGAGCATCCCTGTTTGTGGACAGTATCTCCTCTGAAGAGAACTTTAAGGACCTGGTTCTCAGGTGTTCACCATTAGGCATTTCTTGGGTTTGGTCATGAAACTTTCAATTAAGAATGCAGACATACCAGACACGCCTTCAGCTATATCTACTCTAGAAAAATTCAGTTTGATGAGTTCAGCTGAGCCTTAACACACAAGAATAGATAGAATGATACAGGCACCAAACCCAAGAAAACGATCGTGCATGACTGCAGGAAGGAATGCTGGAGACTGGACCCCTCTGTGCTGAGAGTCTAACTTCCTGCCTCTAATGGCAGTGAGCCATTTCACTAGAATAAAGGACACAGATATTGCAAGAAATCCAACAGAAACCTCTAATAACAGCAGTGCCCAAGGCTATACTACACAGTTTTCATGTCTTGTTCCTTTTTTTACCTCCAGTATCAATAATCCTGTGGATCCTAACAGGTTGAGAACAAGCTACAATTTATAAAGAAGGAAATTAGGTGCCAGGAATACAATGTGACAGTCCCAGGATTGAAGGGCTATGATAAGTAGCAGGTCCAGCAGCTAAGTTTCCAGAATGTAATCTAAGGCACTTCTCCAGACAGTGATTAGCAGCCTGTGAGGAGATCTATTGAGACTTTCTGCACATTGTGGGTTTCTAGTTTATTCCAAAGGTCTCCTCATTCCACTTGGACATGCAATGAACTGAAGCCTTTTCTGTGTATGGATGATCAGAGGCACACTTGAGGAACAAAAGCAGGTAGGGATTGTCTCCTAAGGGAGCCATCACCTCCACCCTCCTTCCATTGCACACCAGACTGCTAAGCTAGAGCAGAGACAACAAACCCATAGTCTGATGACAGAGACAATGAAGACTGGAGACAAGAAAAGCAATCACCTATAGGCTTACCCTTGACATGGAAGCTTATCAACAAAATCAACAGGCTGCTTTACCAACCTCCACGCAACCAACCATATTGCAGGCCTGACATGAAATGACAGAAAAGCAGAAATTAAATTCAGAAGGCAGTGCTATTAGGGAGGTCAAGGATATCAGTCACTTGTCCACACCATGTCTGCTGTCCCTTCCATAAACAATGTCAGGTCACAGATGAGGGGATGCTCTTCAGTTGAGCCCAGTGTGTTCCCTGGTAGCAGCCTCTGTTCTTATTGATCTTGTCCACACTTGCCAGGACATCCTTCTGTCTTAAGTACCTGGTAAGAGGGCTCTGGGGATAATCTCCCTCCCAGAAGAAGAGCATGCTACCTGCCTTTTTGTAGACTGTTAATATTCCTTAAATTTCCTTTAGATATGACTGTCAGTGCTTTTCACAGTGTAATTATCTCAAAGGTTTTGAAAGCTTTCTACGTGCACCTAAGTCCCACCCACCATTTTTTAACCATGGGACTCAGAAGACAAAGAGAAGTCCTTGGAGCTGAATGCTTTCTTAGGAACCAAACCCAGAGTCTGTACAGGAGCACTTCTCCAGCAAAAATTTCCCACCAGGGCCATTCGGATGCTCACAGAAGTATGACTACTCAGGTCTCACTGTAGTGTCTGTTTTGAGAAGGTGTTGTACTGATATTCCTGGATGAGGAGTCTAAGGCAGTCTCTTAATGGTGATATTTTCCATTGGGTAATAAACTGTTTCCCTTGTCCAGCCTACAAGTTGCTAAACTTCTGTTTTCTTCTACTTGCACACTTGCGTTTGTAATGTTTTTATTCTTCTAAGAGTGCACAGAAGGAGCAGCTCATTCTATCAGTGTTTGGTCTCAGAGGCTTCTTGTCAATCACAATTTATTACTGATATTTTCTGTACTCTGAGTTCCCACAGAGGACAGTATTGCTAAGTGGTTTGTCTGTCATGCGAGTAGATAACCACTTCTTATCCTTCCCCAGTGCTTCCTTACTGCCTCCAGGATCTCAGGGTCAGTGTTTCTCATTACATTTCTATTGGTACCAGTTTCTGTACTATTCAATGCTGGATACATGACAACCAAAATGAAATTCTCAGTGACTAAAGTAATGAGTGGGTGGGAATTCCCCTGCGCAGCAATCTGCTTGGTGTAGTCCTGGGCTTCTGCTTGAACTCAGATTTCTTCTGTTCTCTCATTCTCTTTGTATCTGATACCTGGGTCATATTTGTTCTCCTGGTGAATAGCAAAATGGATGTTCCAAGTGCCATGTGGAAGATACAGCTGTCCATTTCCACAGCTGTGCATGTCCCTTGGAAGAAAGAGAAAGGACATTTTTCAATAAAAGCAATCAATTATAAAAGAGTAAAAAAGTAAATAGAATACATGCTTATATAAAAACATCAGATGTTACCCTGTAAATATGCATAATCTCATGTCTTATGTCTCAGTTCACAAATTATTTTACAAAAAATAAAACTATTTTCTTTACCCCAAAAAGAGTTAAGACAAATCATAAAGTTTGGCATGAACCTTATAGTGATGTTTACATATGATTATTGAATATATTCTTATTGCTGAAGTCTTTAAAACTGATACTCAATAATTATTCCATTACTTTGATGTTGTCTCTCGGGGGTAAAGGTTTTCAAGTATAAAAGCCAGAGTCATAAAGCTGTTGGGATGCATGATGATCTCATGCATCCCTTCTAAGATGGATTTTCTGAAACTGTAATGAGAAAATAGAGCTATCAAACATTTGGTTGTATCACACTTATCTAGGGATTTCAAGCAAGCAGGCATCCACATGAGAGTATGTGGTGTTTGTCTTTATGGGTACGGATTACTTACTTGCATTAATTATTTTCAGCACCTGCCATTTACCTTCAAGTTTTTCCTTTACAGCTGAATAATAATCCGTTGTGTATGTGAAACACATTTTCATTGTTCATCTAAGCTGTCTCTATTTCCTGACTGTTGTGGATAGAGCAGTAATGAACACAGAGAAGCAGATATCTGTGTAGTAGGATATGGAATCCTTTGAGTATATGCCCAGGTGTAGTATTGCTGGAATATCCTTGCTGCTTTGCATAGCGGCTTTACAGTTTGCACTCCCAGCAACAGTGAGGAAGTGTCCCTTTTTCCTGTGTCCCTTTTTCCTACATTCTCTCCAGAGTTTGTTGCCATTTGCTATTTTTAAAATTATTTTATTTTATGGGACATAATTTCCTTCTTCCCTTTCCTCTCTCCAACCCCTCCCATATACCCCTCCTTGATCTCTTTCAAATTCGTGGCCTCTTTTATAAAAATTAATTGCTGTTCATACATATATGTTAATATATACTTATTTATTCCCAAATTCATAGATACAATCTGCTCAGTTTGTATAATGTCCTTTGTATATATGTTTTCAGGGCGGATAACTTTTGGTACTGGATAACTAACTAGTGTCTTCTTTTCTGGGGAAAACTAATTCTTCTGTTCATAACATTTCTTTGTTGCCTGTAGTTCTCTGTGTAGGGTTAAGGCCGTGTAGGCATTCCCCCATCGACATTATCCGTGTATATTGTGGTCCTCGTTCAGCCCATGTTTAGGCAGTTGTGCTGGTAAGACTGTGGATGTAGCTTCTGACCTTGCTGGAAGATATCTCTTAGCCTTAGGTGTGGGGGTTGCATTGTAGATTTATCTGCTGGGCCTGCTGTCATTTTCTTTTATAGCTTTAGATATTTTAATTGAGGTAAGATGAAACAAACTCTCTTTGTAGGTGGGAGTCAATGAAGAAATAACAAATGCATATATAAATTACACAAACTATGCTAAGTGCCACAAAAAAAAACCCAAGATGGTAAAGTATATTCACAATGTAGGTAAACTTCACTTAATAATATCAAGATATGCCTTACATACATGAGAGGTATGTAATTTGTTCGTGCATTTATTATGTAGCTGGCTTTGTGTTTTTAAGAAGGCATTTTTTTAAGGTTCAAGGAATAAGGAACTAAAATCAAAATTATACTGGGAAAATGACATTGACTCTTAAGAAACCAAAATGTGTTCCTTGTGACCATGACCTGCGAGTGTGTTATAAAACCTTGCCAACTGAGACCATGTGGAAATGTCTTGCACAGTGAGTCTTAGGAGCATGACTTATTATCTTATTGCATTATACCTCTCTTGATTATAACATAGTGATTCCTGTTATGACTGATTAAAAGGAAAATCCCCATTAATTTTTCTTTTAATTGCTGAACTTTTATATATTTCATTAACTTGTCTGGAAAAAATTACTACACACTTTGGTATATGAAACATAGATCCAGTGATTGCAGTAAAGGCCTTAGACTACAGCAGTGAAATAGCTCAGCTTTGCACAAATGAACAGTGTTCACTATGGTGGGAAAGGGATGTATCTTTTCCTCACACATCCTAGGTTTGTAGCTAGGGCTCCTGGCAACAAGAAGAAAGCAAATAGATTTACTTGATGTAAATGTTATGTGACCCTGGAGACTTTATAAGGACATGAAGACCCCCCCCAAAAGAATAGGTAAACTCACCAAAGTCTTATATTTGATAAAGAAAGGAATAGTGAAAAAGAAATATGATCGGCAAAAGATATAGGACCCAATGGCACCTAACTGGGAGAAGCAGCAAGTGTCTGTTCAGAGTCTTCTCTCAATGAGTCTTCAGAGAAAATACCATTCCCTTCAGCCTTGGGCAGGTAACATTTTAGGTGAGAACTGTGTGACCTAGTCAGGGGATGAAGAGAAATATGTGAACAGTCTTTTCTTCTCTGCTATGCTGTCAGATTCCTTCAGCTTAAAACACTCAGTATGCCATATCTTGAGGCAGAGTAACCTAAGACAATCACCATCAGTGATGAAAGTTAAAACATCAAATCAAAGTTGTAGCAAAGACATGTGTGTGGAAGCTGTATTTATCATATAAAACAAAATGAGTGTGTGTATGTACATGTGTGCATGTGCATATGTGTGGGTTCATATGAATTGCACAAATGTGCATGTGTGGGGGCAGGTAAAATAGAACTGGGTTTCTCTGAAATTTAAAGATTTCTCCACAGAATAACAAGGGAAATGGGACATTGTATGACAGTATACAAATTTATCTTTAAAACAAACAAAAAACAAAAAACAAAAAACAGGCTTAAAGTGAAGCCCATTCATTTTTTCAGACTCCAATCTGATTGGACTAGTGGCTTGTCCAGGAGCTATACCCACAATGCAGCCATAACCTGGGATCCTGAGCACTTAGTGGAACTGAGATGCATTGGTTTCTGAAATTTACAGAGACCTGAAATGCATATCATAAAAGCAATAGTCCTTCAAACATTTCTTTACTGTAGAATGGCCTATCTTGCTGTAAACACTTGCTAATTATTGCACAGTATTTCCTGGGAATGATTACAGATCAGCCCCTCTCTCCCTAGACTCACCTCTATCTTCAGCTGAGACAGAGTTAAGATTACTTGGAAGGTGTACTCTTCACATGTTTGTAGAGAGGAAAAAGTAAAATGCTTTCCTTGTTTCTGTTTCAGGACTCGTGATGATACTTCTATAACAAAAGGCAGTTCTGAAGAGAAACACAAAATAAATACTGTGCGTTACATGACAAGGGAGTCTTCAGAAACTAAAGCTTCAGAAACTAAAGTTTTCATATCTAACTCTCAAAGAGAACTATGTACTTTGTGGTTATATCTAATGAAGACTGGACAGTTGTATGTCTTTCTAATTAGACAAAGAGAGGATGGGAGCCAATTATAAATCGGGATGGGGAGGAGGACAGTCTTCCTGTGTTTCTTGATGTCTAACACTTCTCTCTTCCATACATATGCTTGCTGCATGGGGTCTTTACGAGAGGTCTGAGAGACAATACCAATGCTGCACTTTTCCAGATTTTCTTCTACTGGCAAAGGTGCAATTGTATTTCCTTTTTTCTTCTTTTTTTTATTAGATTTTTCTTTATTTACATTTCAAATGGTATCCCGAAAGTACACTATACCCTCCCCCCCCGCCCTACTCCCCTATCCACCCTCTCACACTTCTTGGCCCTGGGGTTCCCCTGTACTGGCACATGTAAAGTTTGCAGCTAGAGACACGAACTCTGGGGATACTGATTAGTTCATTTGTTGTTCCACCTATGGGGTTGTAGACCCCTTCAGCTCCTTGGGTACTTTCTCTAGCTCCTTCATTGGGTGCCCTGTCTTCCATCCTATAGAAGACTATGAGCATCCACTTCTGTATTTACAAGGAACTGGCATAACCTCTCTTGAGATAGCTATATCAGGATCCTTTCAACAAAATCTTGCTGGCATATGCAATAGTGTCTGGGTTTGGTAGCTGATTATGGGATGGATCCCTGGGTGGGGTAGTCTCTGGATGGTCCATCTTTTCCTCTTAGCTCCAAACTTTGTCTCTGTAACTTCTTCCATGGGTATTTTGTTCCCTATTCTAAGGAAGAATGAAGTATCCACACTTTGGTCTTCCTTCTTCATGATTTTCTTGTGTTTTGCAAATTGTATCTTGGGTATTCTAACTTTCTGGGCTAATATCCACTTATTGGTGAGTGCATATCTTTCTTTTGTGATTGGGTTACCTCACTAGGGATGATATCCTCCAGATACATCTATTTGCCCAAGATTTTCATAAATTTATTGTTTTTTTTTTCTTTCCTCTCTTTATTAGATATTTTCTTCATTTACATTTCACATGTTATCCAGAAATTTTCCCTTACCCTCCCGCGTCCCCGCCCTGCTCCCCTACCCACCCCCTCCCACGT
>LR750436.1:300554-420580 GCA_902729485.2 Mus minutoides
TGCGCTGGAGCGGAGCGGTGTGGGCCGGAAGGGAAGGAGTCTGCTCTCCGCCCTCTGCCTGTCTATCTCCCGCTGCAGATTCAAGTCCCACGAGTTTGGACGGTGGTCCGGAGATCGCTGTGAGAGCTGGAAACCTGGGTGGGTGCACGGCCCCCAGGCCTTGCGCCCTGCGCTGGAGCAGAGCGGTGTGGGCTGGAAGGGAAGGGGTCCGCTCTCCTCCCTCCGCCTATCTCCCGCTGCAGATTCAAGTCCCACGAGTTTGGACTGGAACAGATGTGTGTTCCTCTTACCAGTGGTCCGGAGATTGCAGTGGTCCGGATCGCTGGGAGAGCTGGAAACCTGGGTGGGTGCACGGCCCCCAGGCCTTGCGCCCTGCGCTGGAGCGGAGCGGTGTCAAATTTATTGTTTTTAATAGCTGAGTAGTACTCCATTGTGTAAATGTACCACATTTTCTATATCCATTCCTCTTTTGAGAGACATCTATGTTCTTTCCAGCTTCTGGCTATTATAAATAAAGCTGCTAGGAACATAATGGAGCATGTGTTTTTAATACCAGTTGGAGCACCTTCTGGGTATATACCCAGGAGAGGGATTTCTTTCCAATTTTCTGAGGAACCACCAGACAGATTTCCAGAGTGGTTGTACCAGCTTGCAATCTCACCAACAATGGAGGAGTGTTCCTCTTTCTCCACATCCTCTCCAGCATCTGCTGTCACCTAAATTTTTGATCTTAGCCATTCTGACTGGAGTTAAGTGGCATCTCAAGGTTATTTTGATTTGCATTTCCCTGATGATTAAGGATATTGAACACTTTTTCAGGTGCTTCTCAGCCCTTTGGTAATCCTCACTTGAGAATACTTTGTTTAGCTCTGTACCCCATTTTTAATGGGGCTATTTGAATTTATGGAGTCCAGCTTCTTGAGCTGTTTGTATATGTTGGATATTAGTCCCCTATCAGAATTAGGATTGGTAAAAATCTTTTCCCAATTTGTTGGTGGCCTTTTTGTTTTCTTGACAGTGTCTTTTGCCTTACAGAAGCTTTGCAATTTCATGAGGTCCCATTTGTTGATTCTTGATCTTACAGCACAAGCCATTGCTGTTCTGTTTAGGAATTTTTCCCCAATTCCCATATCTTCGAGACTTTTTCCCACTTTTTTCTCTATAAAATACAGTGTCTCTGGTTTTATGTGGAGTTCTTTGATCCACTTAGACTTCACCTTTGTACAAGGAGATAAGAATGAATCAATTCGCACTCTTCCACATGATAACTGCCAGTTGTGCCAGCACCATTTGTTGAAAATGCTGTTTTTTTTCCACTGGATGGTTTTAGCTCCCTTGTCAAAGATCAAGTGACCAAAGGTGTGTGGGTTCATTTCTGGGTCTTCAATTCTATTCCATTGATCTATCTGTCTGTTGGTGTACCAATACCATGTGGTTTTTATTACAAATCCTCAGTAGTGCAGCTTGCAGTCAGGGATGGTGATTCCACAAGAGGTTATTTTATTGTTCTGAATAGTTTTTGCTATCCTAGGTTTTTTATTATTCCAGATGAATTTGCAAATCGCCCTTTCTAACTCAGTGAAGAATTGAGTTGGAATTTTGATGGGGATTGCATTGAATCTGTAGATTGCTTTCAGCAGGATAGCCATTTTGACTATATTAATCCAACCAATCAATAAGCATGGGAGATCTTTCCATTTTCTGAGGTTTTCAATTTCTTTTTTCAGAGACTTGAAGTTCTTATAATAAAGATATTTAACTTCCATAGTTAGAGTCAACCCCAAGGTATTTTATATTATTTGTGACTATTGTGAAGGGTACTTTTTTCCATAATTTCTTTCTCAGCCTGTTTATCCTTTGTGAAGAGAAAGGCCATTGATTTGTTTGAGTTAATTTTATATCTAGCTACTGCACTGAAGCTGTTTATCAGGTTTAAGAGTCCTCTGGTGGAATTTTAGGGTCACTTATATATACTATCGTATCATCTGCAAATAGTGATATCTTGACTTCTTCCTTTCCGTTTTTTTATCTCATTGATCTCCTTTTGTTGTCAAATTGCTCTGGCTAGGACTTCAAGTACTATATTGAATAGGTAGGGAGAAAGTGAGCAGCCTTGTCTAGTCTCTGATTTTAGTGGGATTGCTTCGAGTTTCTCTCCATTTGGTTTGATGTTGGCTACTGGTTTGCTGTAGATTGCTTTTATTATGCTCAGGTATGGGCCTTGAATTCTTGATCTTTCGAAGACTTTTATCATGAATGAGTGTTGGATTTTATAAAATGCTTTCTCAGCATCTAATGAGATGATCATGTGTTTTTTGTCTTTGAGTTTGTTTATATAGTGAATTAAGTTAATGGATTTCCGTATATTAAACCATCCCTGCACCCCTGGTCATGATGGATGATCATTTTGATGTGTTCTTGGATTCAGTTTGCGGGGATTTTATTGAGTATTTTTGCATCTATATTCATAAGAGAAATTGGTCTGAAGTTCTCTTTCTTTGTTAGATCTTTGTGTGGTTTAGATATCAGAGTAATTGTGGCTTCCTAGAATGAATTGGGTAGAGTACCTTCTGATCCTATTTTGTGGAATAGTTTGAGTAGAGTTGGAATTATATCTTCTTTGAAAGTCTGAGAGAACTCTGCACTAAACCCATCTGGTCCTGGGCTTTTTTTGGTTGGGAGACTACTATTGATGACTGTTTTTATTTCTTTATGGAAAATGGGACTGTTTAGATCATTAATCTGATCATGATTTAACTTTGGTACCTGGTATCTGTCTAGGAAGTTGGCCATTTCATCCAGCCTTTCCAGTTTTGTTGAGTATAACCTTTTGTAGTAGGATCTGACGATGTTTTGGATTTCCTCAGGTTCTGCTGTTATGTCTCCTTTTTCATTTTTATTTTGTTAATTAGGAGATTGTCTCTGTGCCCTCTAGTTCATCCGGCTAAGGGATTATTTATCTTGTTGATTTTCTTAAGAACCAGCTCCTGTTTTGGTTGATTCTTTGAATAGTTCTTTTTGTTTCCACTTGGAAATCGATCCTGATTTTCATTATTTCCTGTGGTCTACTCCTCTTGAGTGAATTTGCTTCCTTTAGTTCTAGAGCTTCTAGGTGTGCTGTCAGACTGCTAGTGTATGCTCTCTCTAGTTTCTTTTTGGAGGCTCTTAAGGATATAAGTTTTCCTCTTTCACTTCCTACATTGTTCCCCATAAATTTGGGTATGTTGTGGCTTCATTTTCATTAAACTCTAAAAATTCTTTAATTTCTTTCTTCCTTGACCAAAGTATCATTGAGTAGAGTGTTGTTCAGTTTCCAGGTGAATATTGGCTTTCTATTATTTATGCTGTTATTGAAGATCAGCCCTAGTCTGTGGTGATCTTATAGGATGCATGGGATAATTTCAGTACTTTCATATCTGTTGAGGCCTATTTTGTGACTGATTATATGGTCAATTTTGGAGCAGGTACCATGTGGTGCTGAGAAGAAGGTATATTCTTTTGTTTTAGGATAAAATGGTCTGTAAATATCTACTAAATCCATTTGTTTCATACCTTCTGTTAGTGTTCATGTGTCTCTGTTTAGTTTCTGTTTCGAGTATCCGTCCAATGGTAAGAGTGGGGTGTTGAAGTCTCCCCCTATAATTGTGTGAGGTACAATGTGTGCTTTGAGCTTTACTAAAGTTTCTTTAATGAATGTGGCTGCTCTTGCATTTGGAGCATAGATATTCAGAATTGAGAGTTCATCTTGGAAGATTTTATCTTTGATGAGTATGAAGTGCCCCTTCTTGTCTGTTTTGATAACTTTGGGTTGGAAGTCAATTTTATTTGATATTAGAATGGCGACTCCAGCTTGTTTCTTTAGACCATTTGCTTGGAAAATAGTTTTCTAGCCTTTCACTCTGAGGTAGTGTCTGTCTTTTTCCCTGAGGTGAGTTTCCTGTAAGCAGCAAAATGTTGGGTCCTGTTTGTGTAGCCAGCCTATTAGTTTATGTCTTTTTATTGGGGAATTGAGTCCATTGATGTTAAGAGAAATTAAAGAAAAGTAATTGTTGTTTCCTGTTATCTTTGTTGTTAAAGTTGGGATTCTGTTCTTGTGGCTGTCTTCTTTCAGGTTTGTTGAAGGGTTACTTACTTACTTTTTCTAGGGTGTAGTTTCCATCCTTGTGTTGGTGTTTTCCCGTGATCCTTTCAAGGGCTGGATTGATGGAAAGATATTGTTTGAATTTGGTTTTGTCATGCAATACTTTGGTTTCTTCTTCTATGGTAATTGAGAGTTTTGCTGGGTATAGCAGCCTGGGCTGGCATTTGTGTTCTCTTAGGGTCTGTATAACATCTGTCTAGGATCTTCTGGCTTTGTAGTCTCTGGTGAGAAGTCTGGTGTAATTCTAATAGGCCTGCTTTTATCTGTTACTTGACCTTTTTCCCTTACCGCTTTTAATATTCTGTCGTTATTTAATGCATTTGTTGTTCTGATTATTATGTGTTGGGAGGAATTTCTTTTCTGGTCC
The DNA here is from genome assembly GCA_902729485.2 of Mus minutoides. Taxonomy (NCBI): domain Eukaryota; kingdom Metazoa; phylum Chordata; class Mammalia; order Rodentia; family Muridae; genus Mus; species Mus minutoides. The sequence goes on from LR750436.1 coordinate 305,063, forward strand.
AATCTATTTGGAGTTCTGTAGACTTCTTGTATGTTCATGGGCATCTCTTTCTTTAGGTATGGGAAGTTTTCTTCTCTAACTTTGTTGAAGATATTTGCTGGCCCTTTAAGTTGAAAATCTTTATTCTTATCTACTCCTATTATCTCTAGGTTTGGTGTTCTCATTGTGTCCTGGATTTCCTGGATGTTTTGAGTTACGATTTTGCATTTTCTTTCATTATTGTGCTTATATTCTCTATGGAATCTTCTGCACCTGCGATTCTCTCTTCCATCTCTTGTATTCTATTGCTGATACTCACATCTATGGTTCCTTATTTCTTTCCTAGAATTTACATCTCCAGAGTTGTCTCCCTTTGGGTTTTCTTTATTGTTTCTACTTCCTTTTTTAGGTTTTGGATGGTTTTGTTCAATTCCATCTCCTGTTTGGTTGTGTTTTCCTGTAATTCTTTAAGGGATTTTTGTGTTTCCTCTTTAAAGACTTCTACCTGTTTAGCAGTGTTTTTCTGTGATTCTTTAAGAGCTTCTACCTGTTTAGCAGTGTTCTCCTGTATTTCTTTAAGTGAGTTATTAATGCCTTTCTTAAGGTCATCTACCAGCAGCATGAGATATGATTTTGAATCTGAATCTTGCTTTTCAGGTGTGTTGGGGTAACCAGGACTGGCTGAGGTGGAAGTGCTGGGTTCTGATTATGGTGTGCAGTGTTGGTTTCTGTTGGTAAGATTCTTACATTTGCCTTTCGCCATTTAGTAATGTCTGGCGTTAGTTGTTATTGTTGTCTCTGGCTAGAGCCTGTTCCTCCTGTGATTCTGTTAGCCTGTATCAGCTGTCCTGGAAGTCCAGCTCTCTTCTGAGTCTCAGTGGTCAGAGTACTCTCATCAGGCAAGTTCTCCTTTTCCTGAGAAGGTGCATAGAGGTCTGTCCTTCAGATATGCCTCCTGGATGAAGATGAAGACCTGAAACAGAGCCTGTCCCAGAAGATGAGTTGCCTCTGCAGTTTGTGTGCTCACCTGCACAGACTGGTCTCTGAGGTTCCCAAGACACAAGATGGCTCCCTCACCTGCTCTGGCTGTCAGAGACCTCCAGCGAAGACACCTCTCCTCTTGTGGAAGGTGGCTGGATTTCTGGCGCCCGAACCAGGGATCTATCCAAGAAGCTGTGTCACTTCTGCCTGTCCCAGAAGCTGTGTTGTTTCTGCAGTCCATTGGCTCACCTTCCGCAGCCTCTGAGCTGATCTTGTCAGGCTGGTCTCAGAGGGACCCAGGAGACAAGATGGCTCTCTCACATGCTCTGGGGGTCACAGCACTCCTTGGCAGGCACCTCTCCTCTGGCAGGGAAGGTGGCCAGATATCTGCAGCCCAAAACAGGGCCTGTCCCAGAAGCTATGTTGCTTCTGCTTGTCCCAGAAGCTGTGTTGCTTCTGCAGTCCGCTCACTCACCCTCTGCAGTTTGTAAGCTGATCTAAGTGCACTGGTCTCAGAGGGATCAGGGAGACAAGAGGGCTCCCTCACCTGCTCTGGGGGTCACAGCCCTCCCCAGCAGCCACCTCTCCTCTGGCTGGGAAGGTGCCCAGATGTCTGGAGCCTGAAATGGGGGTCTATCCCAGAAGCTGTGTTGCTTCTGCCTGTCCCAGAAGCTGTGTCACTTCTGCAGCCCGCTGGCTCACCCTCTGCAGATTCTGAGCTGATCTGGGCAGGCTGGTCTCAGAGGAACCTGGGTGACAAGATCCCCATAGTGTTTCTTGTGGTCCATTATGATAGAGATTGCTGATCAGGAAAACACGACCCTAGAATGTCAAGAGAGATCAGCTCTCAGGGCTCCCTTCTAATGGCTGTCAGTTGCTTAAGCATTTATATCCTCTTTGTCCTATAGACCTGAGAAACTGAATTAAGACTTGGCAAAATATAATTTTGGTGAACACACGAGTTAACTCCAAATAGCCTAGCCTTCTTGAAGCTGAGCTTCCTAGACAAGAAAAGGGGTTTTCTTACCTGGCTGCCAAGATTATAGCAGGGGCTCAAAAATGACTGGCAAATGCCTAGTCAGTAGAAATGCAAATCAGACACTAAAAATAGCATTTCTCACACACCTACCTAGAGGACAGAGGACAAAGCTGTGAGAGCAAATTGCTCTTGTGCTGTCTTCTTTATTGTGTTGGCCTGAATGACATTCCAAAATGCTCAGGGACCGAGCATGCTCCAGGAGTACTTTCACTGAATAAATCCATTGGTTATAAGCTGTAGGGAGAAAAATGAGAATCATTTGATTAAATGTATTGTTTCCTAAGCTCAGAGGACATTTCAAAATAAGCATGTCCTATTAAAAAAAAAAAAAAAGCACCAGCTAGGCAATTATATTGTTACCTTTTTATCTGTCATTCTGGCTTAAATTGTCACCTTTCAACTTCTTTCCATTGAGGCCCCAACATCATTTCTTCTCTTCCCATTAAATAACATAACAACACCCTTTACCATTGAATTGTTAATATCAGTAATTTTAAATGAGTGAGGTTTTGGTACGTGTTTGATCAGAAAAATCCATATTCTGCTCTTCATTCAGTTTCCTGGGGTGCCTCTCCCATGTTCAAATTTTAGCCATAATTAATACTGAAAACAATACAAATTACCTAAAAATAGGAAGTTATGTCCCTCAATTTTTCTCATTTTTTATCAAAAGAGGAATATCTGTTTCAAAAAAGATATAAAAGCTTGTTGACTGTAGGTTAGTGGCAGAGCCATGATCAAATGAAAACACAAGGTTTTACTAAATTTTAGATTACCACTCTGAGTTGTTACAAGAGTCCCTAATCAATAAATAAATTAACTACCTTCCTTTCCTCTTAGCAGTGGGTGTTATTGGGTAATAAACTGGTGCATATAGTGAAACCCAGTGACCGAGGAATAGCCGACAAAGGAAAGAGTATAGTTTGAGGCGTAGGCTACTAGAAGCAGATGTGATGGTTTGAATGGTCATGAACCTCATAGGTTCATATACTTGAATGCTTGGTTTCTGGTTAATGGAGCTGTTTGAGAGGAATAATAAGGTTTGGCCTTGCAGGAGATGTATCATTGAGAATCAACTTTGAGGTTTCAAAAGAACGTAATAGGATCAGCCTCTCTCTCTCTCTCTCTCTCTCTCTCTCTCTCTCTCTCTCTTTCTCTCTCCCTCTCTCTCTCCTGCCTGCTGATCAGGATGTAAATCTCTCAGCTACTGCTCTAGCACCACACCTGTCTGTTTCCTGCCATGACAATCATGAACTAATCTAACACTGTAAGCAAACCTCCAATAAGTGCATTGTTTTATAACAGTTCCCTTGGTCATGGTGTCTCCTCACAGGAATAGCAACCCTAATTCAGGCAGTATCAGAACCTTGGAGAGTGACCTCATTGTGTTGATCAGCTTTCTGTTATGGTAGAAAACACCAGAGAGGTTAACTCATGATGAAAAGTGTTTGACTCTTGTCTTCAGAGGCTTCCACCCTCGCTTTCATCTTTATGCTGAGGGTCTTTGATGAGATGGAACATTGCTGTGAGGACACATGGCAAAAAACTGGCTCACCTCATGACATAACAGAAGCACGGAGTCAGTAAGGGGGTGGAGCCTCAACACCACCTTTCAAGAGCATCTAATTCTCTTCCAGTAAGCTCCAGCTCCTTAGGTTCACAGTAGTGCCACAGGCTGGAAACAAGGTATTCAACACATGAAGTGTGTGTGTGATTCAAACACAGGCTTACTTATTCCAAACACATCACTTTATAAATGAAGGAAGAGCAGGCAGGTGAGATAAAGTGATGAATAAACAAAACCAAATTCTCCTCAGAGCAATCAAATGTGTGAAATAGCAGCCTTCTCTCTTTGTCTGTTCAAATTAGGTACAGAACTCAAAATTTCAAGTCTGAAGTCTTAGTTGATTGAGTCATCACATGAATTGGGTATTTTCCTAATGTCTACTCGAAAGCTGTGCTCTGAACATGCAGACTCTGTGTCCATAGGAAAGTCAAGACCAGATCCTGTTCCTCCGGGGCACCCACATTGCTCTTAGCACAAATGCTCCTCACTTTTGTGCTGAGAAGGTTGTCTCCCTGCAGTGCCATTGGTGCTGGTTGCTCTGTCCTTTTAAGGAGACCATCATCTGTTGAGTGAGCATCAATGGTTTGCATCACTCTGAGCCAAGTGCTTCAGGGAAATAGAAAACTACAAAACCAGACGTCTAGGGATCTTGCATAGAATTGGAACATATGTCTAAGAGATGGATGAGGTCAAGGAAACATGTACCTGAAAGTCTGATATAGAACCTAGAAGTATCTTTATATTTTCTCTATATTACACATGTAAAATGTGAATGGGTTTTAAATATAAATATATGAATAGATTAATATGTACCTGAATGTATATGTGTGTGAGTGCACACATATTAATATGAAAGTAGGACACTATTACAGGCCTATAAAGGAGAAAGAAAGCTACATTCTAGGAAAGGGGGTAGCATACATATGCACTTGACATTGGTAATACCCACCATAACTCCATCATTAGACAGGGAATGAATCTGTTGAGAGCAGGGGGGGTTCATGGCAGGGGATAGTTGGTTGGATATATTTTAGTGAACAAGAATACCAGGCTGAGCCCTTATGCTTATTAATTTACCAGAACAATCTGACTCATTACCATCTGTGGTGGTTTAAATAAGAATGACCCCCATAGGCTCAGATACTTGAATGCTTGATTCCCAGTTGGTGGAATATTTGGGAAGGATTAGGAGGCCTTGTTGGAAGAGCTGTGTCACTGGGGATGAGTGCTGATGTTTCAAAAGTCCACACTATTCCCAGGTAGCTTTCTTTTCTCTGCCTTGTGTCTGTGAATCAAACGTAAGCTCTCAGCTGCTGCTCCAGCAAAATACCTGCTTGACTTTTACCATGTTTTCCATTATATTGTTCCTAGACTTTAGCTCTCTAAAACCAAGAACACTGAATTACATGCTTTCTTTAATAAATTGCCTTGGTCATGTTTTGCCATGGCAATAACTCAGACATGATCCTATGGTTAAGTGAACTCTTTATGGTAGAAAGTAGAGAAGATAAATTGCCCATTGACCCACTAAAATGACACAGAGCCAAGCTATTACCAAAATTCACCCTCAGCTTACATTGCTTTTCTAACTCTGCTATATGAAGGAGTCTGTTCCAAAGACAGCACAGAAACTGCTAAAATGTTTGGGGTTTGATCCTTATATGAATTTGTAAGCCTTCCCTTTATTCTTCTCTCACTCTGAAAACTACTTTGGCCAAAATGGACTAAGAAACACACTTGACAAAGGAAATCCTCTCTAGGTAGAGGATATGAAAATGGATCTCATGGATGCACTAAGAAATAGAAATATCAAGGCTGGACCCTCCAGTCAGTGTACCACTGCCATGTGACTGATCCTGCCTGCCCTGGGATAACCTTGAAAGATCATAAGTATAGCCTGAGAGGAATAGGAAAGAGAGGAGAGAGTGATCAGACAGTCACTGAAGGATGTGGCTTCATCTGTGTATTGATCTAATGTTAACTACCCACTAAGATCAAAGAAGAAGATTGTATATGCAAGGTAGACTTGGCATCAAGCAAGGCCAAGGCAACAAGTTCCATCATTATTGGAGATCTGCATGCAGTGTGAGAAAGAGCATGCTCAACAAGGATATCGAAGAACTTTAGCTGTCAAGATATGAAGGAAAAGCTTGATCAAGGCCACTATTGCCCCAACACCGTGAAGTTAGCCATCTTTATTAGTGTCTGAAAATGGATGTGGATAGTTTAGTTTGTGGCAGAGTCGGGTGGTATATCCCCCTCTACTGAGCTCAAAATTCTAGCAGGGACATAAATGTAGTGCAAGAGGATCAGCAAAATCTAGACCAACCTTGCCTACATTGCAGGACAATGGAATAAATGGTGTCCTAAGAGTCTCCTGCCACCCTCTTTGCTTGCATGTCATTTAAGATCTGCTAGCAGTCATTTTCCTCCCATGGACCTACGTCTTCCTTTTAGTCCAGTATGTGCAAGCTCAAAATATAGGAAGCTCCAAAAATTCTGATAAGGTGACCTCTTCTCTCTTCTATGCAATTCCCCAGCCCACAAACCCCAGTGAGAACTGCCTCTGGACATGTCATTTCAGACTCTCCTGATCAGGTTTGTTCTTCTGTAGCCCACCTCTTCTGTGTGCTGAGAAGGGCATATCCTCTGTGTGCTGAGAAGGGCATATCCTCTGAGTCTTTACAGTCCCAGTTTGTCTCACAAGCTTCAGGAGAATAAGAAATGATCCTCAAATTCAAGCCTCTCCTGCGTCTCCCTGCACAACACAGAGACATAGACAGTAAGTCTCACCAACCTCCAGCTCATGGGTGAGGGAAAGAGAAGATTTGTGAGCTATAAGTTACCACTGGTCTAACCTAGCAGTGAGTGGGAAACATTCCTGACCTGTTGTGACTTTGTAATTCATTTTATTTTAGTCCATATCTTGATTTCTAATCCATAAATTCCATGTATCAAAGCTAATGACTTTGACTTTTCACATGACCCCCATGTTTAGCATCAAGGTTGAGGTGCTAATGTGTGTGAGTCTGAGATGGGTTGGATGACTGTGAGACAAAGTCATCAAGTACAGTGGACACACTGACATTAGTTCTTAGGGCAACTCCATGCCAGTGAACCTGTGGAGAAAACTACATTGGAATCTTGACATCCTTCTTATAAGTAAATAATTTGCCTTCCCTGATACTCAAGTCATGCCTTGGACAAATAGCACCAATAGGAGGACATCTGAATGTTGAAGAAAATGAGTTTTTGCTGTTCTACATTCATATAGCACTGCCTAAACCAAGTTCACATCCAGGCTTGGTACTCAGATTAAGAGAAATTCCAGAGCACAGTTAAGCATGGCACCACCAGGGGGCAGTGTAAAGTTGTGTCCACTAATCATTTCTGTCTTGACCAAAGTAAAATTCAAACCTCACAGCCTTTCTGTCTTGCAGGAGACCCTCATTAAAGCCCATAGACACCATTCGTACTTCCAAATTGTAGAGATAGTTAGTAACCATGAAAAACACCACACTCCATTCATTGCAACACAGATTTCCTCCTCAACCAAATTTAGTTTCAAAGGAGCCTTCCCTCATTTATTTATTTACTTTTTAATTTATTGTCTAAGATGACTATTTCTCAAAGATTTCAAGATCTCAAACATGAATATATGATTTCTAACTATGTAATATCCCTGTCCTAAGCTATAAATTTTTTAAGCAAAACTTTGATTTCCTGTTTCTTTCAGAATTCTTCCTCTAATCTATATTATTATTTTTTTAAAGGTACCCAAGGGCAACAGGGTTAGAGTGACAGCCACATGACTTTTGTTCAGTTCTTGCCATGTATCAAGCTTTTGGAAACAGGGGTCCATAGGTAACTCCAGGATTCTGTGAGCTTACAATCCTCCAGGGACCCTAGGAAATGACAGAGGAATCAATGCCCCAGTCCCTGGAGACCCAGCAAGGAAAGACCTAGTCAGCTTCAAAAGTGGGAAAAGAAACCATAGAGTCGTTTTGCAAATAGGTGCAGCTCTTGTAAGCTAATGTCCTCAGGATCTCTGGATTTGGGGTGAAAGTCTAAGTCAGTTTTCTGTCAGTTCCATCACTGTTGAGTAGGGCATGTCATGTGCATATCACAAGAGCAGTGCAGTCTGAGTTAATGACTGCCCATTAGGAAGAAAGACTTTCCCCTTGTACTAGAGTTTTCATAACTTCCTTAATATTTTCTCTGGGTGATTTCACAAATAGATGCAACATGAGGGTAGGCCCAAGTGAGCAACCAAGGTAGACATGCTGAGAAGTTTAGAAGAGTGTTAACTGTTTAGACGGAAGCAGCAATGCAATGACATCACCATGTTATGAACCGGGCACAGCCTCCTTATCTAATGTGTCCATGTTCTAATTTATTCTAGTTAGCAAAACAGAAAAACAGCCCTTATATTTTTGGAAAGGTTTAGGTAGGCATTTGCAGACTTTGAATCCTGATTCGTGGTTTGTTATTGACTTTGGAAAAGTCATTAAAGCTCTTGTTTCTTATTTCTCTTGAGTAAAATAGAAGCCATAAAATGGACCATCTCCCTGGGATGCTGAGATGAATGTCAGGAATGGAAGAAATAGAAATACATTTCACAAATGCAGATTAGAATTAAAATGCTGAAGCAGAGCCCCAGCAAAGCGCCAGGCATCCGGTCTTACAGAGGAGTAGTCTGACCCTCTGACCACCTCCATTGTCTGTGTATTTATGCAAACCCCAAGGACATCATCCAGCCGCTGTCGGCTTTGAACCAAACTGACACAGTCTTTACAGGCAAGGAGGAAATAGCGTGTTTTTCATGTTCTTCAGGATGAGGGATAGCTGAAGTTCATCAAACTGATGATGAAACGAGGAGTTTAGGGAGCAACCTGGATTTATACTTAGGAAGAAAGCAGTGTCGCTATGTGTGAAGGGGAACACTGTGAGCACCCGTCCTCTATAGTCTCCGCGTAACATGAAAGCAAAAGTTAGTCTGCTTGTGTTGATTTATTGACACAGAGTTCACTATGTAGCCCTGGCCAGCCTGGAACTTGCTATGTAGACCATGCTGGTCTTGAATACATAGAGATCCTCACCTCCACCTTTCTCTGCCAGAATTAAGGCCATGAACCATCACTCCTCGACAGCTAATTTATAATGTAATGTACACTAACAACTGTCATAGGGCCTAGCCAAGTGGCCACAAAGCAAATAATTTGTTAAAATCATGGTGGAGCTGTATCAAGTGGTTTGCTTGAAACTGCTAATCATAAAAACAAAAGTCCTTTAAAAACTTCATTTACTGTAAAGTTACATTATAATATAATCGCAAAATAGAGATAATTTTAAATCTCAACTCATGGCAACATTTTAAAATTTTCAAGAGTGAGCTGGTTATGGAGGCACATGCTGATAGCATGCACTGAAGAGGCAGAGACAGGAGGATTACAGATTTGAGGTAAGTCTGAACTAACTTGTAGGAGCTTGGGAGATGAAATAATAAACAAAACATTTGCTGAACACACAGGAGTTTGACAGAGGTATGACAGAGGTGTCTCATTGGTGACAGAGGAGTTTGACTCCTCAGCACCAATGTAAAAGTCAGATGGTCTTGGCATGTAGTTGCAGCCTATGGAAGATAGAGATGGGATCCCCAGAACAAGCTGTCCAGCACAGCTGGCTGAATTGGCAAGCTCTAAATTCCAGTGCAGAGAAATTAAGGAAGATACCAGACAACCTCTGGCACCCTCCTCGAATATGCATGTGCAAATGTGTTTGCAAACACACACATACATACATGCACAGATATGACAAACGTGTGCTAAGGTCAACAAAATAATTTTTTGAGACGAGGACTCTGTCAATGTGAATTTTAACTTTGATGTGTGTTGTGTCTAGAGGTCAGGCTTTCCCCCAAGCCTGAATGCACAGAAAGTAAAGGCAGTGATCTGCTGTTACACTTACAATGTAGCATTTCAGCTTAACTGAGGTTGCTCGCCTGGGAAAAAGGTAGTTTCCATCAGACGGATTGTGTCCTTATTTACTCTTAAGCATCCACAATAGTTTCAAATGGGAAGGCAAGATTTAATGCCAATGAATGAGAACCCCAGTTACTCCTCAGAAGCCCCATGCCGCCTGAGACCTGCAAAACAGCAGAACTCAGTAAACATGACTTGGAGTAGTGAGTTCAAGGCTCTTTCACAATAGAGAAGCCATGTTTGAGGCTCTTATCAAATCGTATAGTTCTACTGTGAAACAAAAAACAAATAAAAAGTGCCTGGGCTGTCTCTGTTTGCAGAAAGTGTATATTCTCCCAGATTACCATAAGTCCCCAAAAGAGATTGTGAAGAGGAAAATAAAAATGATTAGCACTCAGCAGAAAACACTAGATCAAAGAAAGCTATTTCAATAGCTGTATTTGTTGGTTTGAACCCATATTCAATAAAGACCTTTACTAATCATCTCTTTTAGCTACTTTGGATAACTCATATCTGATGAAAAATAATACCTGAAATCTTGGGAGAAGTGCAGGTTGCTCTCTCATGTAATTAATGTATTGTGGGAGTTAATTTTTACTGCAAAAAATCATTTGTAGTGGGTAGTGACAAAGAGAAGCACAGGCTGGATGGCTCCAGGGGGACATTTGCTGAATGAGACACCTCTGTCATACCTCCTTTCCTCAATGGAATATAATTTACACTGAAGTCCACATACACAAAGTTATCAGTTTCAAACCCTTGGTTGTCTGATGCCATTTTGGTGGTGGTCTACACACAGAAGAAATAAAAGCTTGGGCTATCAGCAGCCATGTGTCTTCTACCAAGGACTGTGTTTGGGGGCCCAGTTTCTCTTTCAACCTTGTTTTATGCTCACAATAGTGAGAGATATGGGGAAAGCACTGTGGGCTTGAACCTGGAGTGGATCCTCACTTGGAAATATTGGCTGCAGGTGTTCACTGTTACCTGAAGCTGGAAGAGAAGGAGACAGGGTTGTTTTCTTTTCTAAAAACAGCCTCTCTCCCCATATTCTGGAACCTGTTTGTGTCATTGTCCCTGGAACATCTTTTTAACGATTTCCATTGTTTCTGTTTTTATTTTCCTTTTTTTCTTTCAAACATGAGTAAAATCATGTACATTTTAAAAGAAAGGGGTAAAAGGTTCAAAGGAGGTCAAAGACCTCAAATGCAGTCTTCCCCAGGAATCTTTATCTCCTAGTGATGTATCTGGCTTTCATGAACCTTATGGCTGGACCCTATCCCTGAATTATCTTTATTTCCCAAAATGTAATTCAATGAAATTAAATGTTGGTGCAGAAAAGAATCGCAGGAGATTTTCTGGTCTTTAAAATCTCTGGCACTCTGTGGCCATGTGTGTTTTCCCGAAACAATTTGTTTTGAGTCCCCCCCCTCTTTCTCCTCTGCCTCTCTCTGGGGCCCAGTGCCAATGTGAGCACAGGCAAGGCTAGTGGAGAGTGGTAATGTCTCAGTTTCTGGAGTGAATCTCTGTGTTGTAGACAGGTATCTACAGCCTGGGTTTTATAAAGAGAGAGCTGGGCCTTGGAATAAATCGTCAAGGATTTCTTCACATTCTCGGGTCCTTCCACCATGTTGGACAGTTAAACACTAGTTGGTTTCCTAAAATACTCTGCTCTGAATTTAATTATAAACAACAAGGGGGAGCTCACTTCAGCAGCACATACACTACAATTGGAACAATACAGAAAAGATTAGCATGGCCCCTGCACAAGGATGACAAGCAAATGCATGAAGCATTCCATATTTTTTAGACCATTGGGACTCTGAGAGACTGAACTACCAACCAAAGAGCATACTCAGGCTGTACCTAAGCCTTCCCACACACATGGAGCAGATGTGCAGCTTGGTCTTCATGTGGGTCCTGAACAACTGGAATGGGGGCTATCCTAAAAACTATTGCCCAAATGTGGGCTATGTTCTTCTAGCGGTGATGCCTTGTCTAGCCTCAGTGAGAGAGGATGCACATACCCTTGCAGACTTGATGTGCCAGATTGGGGGATGCCCACTCAGAGGAGAAGAGGAGGGGGAATAGTGGAAGGACTGTGAGAGGGAGCGATCATGAAGGGGACAGTAAGTGGAATGTAAAGTGAATAACAAAAAAACTAATAAATAAAAATTAAATAAATAAAATGACAACCAGGTTAGATAAATAGTAAATATATAAAAAATGATAAAGAATAACAAAGAAAGTATAGGAATCTGAAAGTATAAGCCATTGATTAAATCAAACTAAAACACTAAAAACAATCTCCAGATTCTGCAAGCCAGCTAATTGTTCATTTTTCCAATTTGTAAGCTATTCACACACTGAAATTCTAATTTGTAATCACTATCTTATAGTTACTTATATAAGAAAGTTTGACTATTTCTCAGATAATAAAAGAATTTAAATGTCTAGTTTGTTAAATTGATAAATACACAGTTATTAGATAAGAGAGAAAATAGAATAAGAAATGAACATTTCACTTAACATCTAAAAGATGAAATTAATTTTAAGAGTAGATTGGTTGCTATCACTAGGTAAGAATTTTGACATATTTCTATTTTAGAGCTTCTTGAGTTGACTTTATGTAATAAGTGGTAGTGGATATCAACAAATCATTTAATAGTCTTTAAGAATTTTCTTAAGTAATGCATGCATTTTCTTGAATTCTACAATGATTTCTCAATAAAAGCCATTCACCAATAACTGTAAATAAATGAATGAATGAGTAAATAAATAATACATGACAAAGGAGAATGAGTTAGCAAAGTCTGACACATTCAAAGGTCTTCGTGACCCCTCACCTTTTGTGTGGGCAAACCAATCACTGTAAAGAGAGCTTTGAGTGCATTGAGGATAGTTTTATTATGTGAGCAAAGACAGAAGCATGATTCTTTTTTTATTAGATATTTTCTTTATTTACACTTCAAATGCTATCCCAAAAGTTCCCTATACCCTCCCTCTGCCCTACTCCCATACCCACCCATTCCCACTTCTTGGCCCTGGCATTCCCCAATACAGGGGCATATAAAGTTTGCTAGACCAAGGGGCCTCTCTTCCCAATGATGGCCGACTAGGCCATCTTCTGCTACATATGCAGCTAGAGACATGAGCTCAGGGGGTACTAGTTAGTTCATGTTGTTCTTCCACCTATAGGGTTGCAGACCCCTTCAGCTCCTTGGGTACTTTCTCTAGCTCCTCCATTGGTGTCCCTGTGTTCCATCCTATAGATGACTGTGAGCATCCACTTCTGTGTTTGCCAGGCACTGGCATAGTCTCATATGAGACAGCTATATCAGAGTCCTTTCAGCAAAACCTTGCTGGCATATGCAATAGTGTCTGGGTTTGGTGGCTGATTATGGGATGGATCCTTGGGTGGGGCAGTCTCTGGATGGTCTATTCTTTCATCTTAGCTCCAAATTTTGTCTCTGTAACTCCTTCCATTGGTATTTTGTTCCCCATTCTAAGGAGGAATGAAGTATCCACACTTTGATCTTCCTTCTTCTTGATTTTTTTGTGCTTTGCAAATTGTATCTTGGGTATTCTAAGTTTCTGAGCTAATATCCACTTATCAGTAAGTGCATATCTAGTGACTTCTTTTGTGACTGGGTTACCTCACTAAGGATGATATCCTCCAGATACATCCATTTGCCCAAGAATTTCATAAATTCATTGTTTTTAATAGCTGAGTAGTACTCCATTGTGTAAATGTAGCACATTTTCTGTATCTATTCCTCTCTTCAGGGACATCTGGGTTCTTTACAGCTTCTGGCTATTATAAATATGGCTGCTATGAACATAGTGGAGCATGTTTCCTTATTACCAATTGGAACATCTTCTGGGTATATGCCCAGTAGAGGTATTGCTGGATGTTCTGGTAGTACTATGTCCAATTTTCTGAGGAACTGCCAGACAGATTTCCAGAGTGTTTGTACAAGCTTGCAATCCCACCAGCAATAGAGGAGTGTTCCTCTTTCTCCACATCCTTGCTAGCAACTCCTGTCACCTGAATTTTTGATCAAAGCCATTCTGACTGGAGTGAGGTGGAATCTCAAGGTTGTTTTGATTTGCATTTTTCTGATGATCAAGGATGTTGAACATTTTTTTAGGTGTTTCTCAGCCCTTCGGTATTCCTCACTTGAGAATTCTTTGTTTAGCTCTGTACCCCATTTTTTAATGGGGTTATTTGAATTTCTGGAGTCCAGCTTCTTGAGCTCTTTGTTTATATTGGATATCAGTCCCCAATCAGATTTAGGATTGGTAAAAATCCTTTCCCACTCTGTTGGTGGCCTTTTTGTCTTCTTGACAGTGTCTTTTGCCTTACAGAAGCTTTGCAATTTCATGAGGTCCCATTTGTCAAATCTTGATCTTACAGCACAAGCCATTCTTGTTCTGTTAAGGAATTTTTCCCCAGTGCCCTTATTTTTGAGACTTTTCCCCACTTTCTCCTCTATAAATTTTAGTGTCTCTGGTCTCTTTTTCATTTTTCTAACCTTTCTCTGAGTTTGGCTATAGAGTCCCTAATTGCCCCTGAATGATCTATATAGAAGCAGCATTCTTCCATAAGGGCTGCACAACATCCTCCTTCTTTGAGGAATAATAAATCTAAGCCCCACCTGTTCTGTAAGACTACTTCAGAAAGTGAAGTCAAAGATTCTTCTAAATGACTAATTGACTTTTCTAAAGCATTAATGTCTGCTGTCATTGCTGCATGCAGTCCTTCTAGACCTTGTTTTAGTTGCTGGGGTCCAGTTACTAAGGCAGCAGTCCCCGTACCTACCCCAGCTGCTAGTCCTATGCCCATAACCATTGCAAGGGTGAGGGAGATAGCTTCTCTCTTATTCCTGGTATTTTTGAAGTCATAAGTGTCTAGGACTTTGCTATCGGGGTGGTAGTATATCCACTAATTGGGACTAATTGTGTTAACACACAAAAATCTTTTGACTGATCAAAAACAGCTGTGGCAAAGCATGAAGTCAATCTGGAGCTGCAAGCCCACCAATAATGGTTACCAAGCCAAAGATATTGGTTTGTATAAGAAACAGGAATAGTCCAGGTATGGTTGCAGAGGTGTCTATGAGGAGGAGGTACAACTCCTATGTATTTTCCTGATCCTGAAATTTCTAAGAATAGGCTAAGGTGAGAGGGGCAGATGCTTGCATCTGAAGTCATAATAATTGATCCATCTTTTATTGATTGATCCATGCCGCTCCTTCATAATAAGGGGGCCCAGTTGACAAACAAAGCCAACATGAGGTCGCAGTTTGGGATTTGTAACATTGAGAGCCTCAGAAGCCCCTTGAATGAGACTAAAGAGTCTTTTACCAGTAGTAGAAGGCAGGTTGGAGGTTCCTGCACAGGAAATGAGTGTCCTCTGGGGTTGTGGCTTAGGATTCGTGGGAGGAGAGTGGGGTGGTACTTGTCGGGGGAGGAGTCTCCTGTACTACACCCAGCCCAGTAAGAATGGGAGGGCTCTCAACCCTGAGAGGAATGTGGAAAGTGAAACCATTGTCCCATCCTTGCATGTAAATTCTTAGCCCCCAGGTGCATCCCTTAGGCCAATCAGTAAACTGCTTCCCTGGATTTGTAAAGGTCATATTAAGGGAATCTACGCCCTTATTTCTCCTAGAGATGGCGATCAAATCCCATGAGGACGTGGGCTTCCAATGGGCATCTCCGGAAGTCTCACATCCCCACTATTTACAAAAAAAAAAAAAAAAAAAAAAAAAAAAGTGTTCTAGTCCCCCACACCTATGTACCTCTGACCTAGATCTGCCGTCTCTGGGACAAACATAAAAGGAGGTCTGCCATAGTTTTTCCTGTGAGGCTCTATTTTTACACCCCGGGTGGCCGGCTATGTGCTGGCCCTGGGGAACTACTCCTTGGTGAAGAGACCACTTTTGTAAATACACTTCTTCAGAGGGTATTTCCTCAAGAGTCAGCGCGGGAATGTTCCAAAAGTCTAATCCTGCTGTCAGGGCACAGATCTCAGGAAACAAAGAGGGCCACCAAGTTCCTAGAGGGGCAACCTTGGTGGTAGACCAACAATGTCCCCAGTTTGTGATTATACCTGCCAGGTAAGAGTCATAGGCTGATGGGGGTTCTTAGCTGTCAGTGAGGGGCAAGCTTAAGAGGATCATCAGTCTGCTCCAACTTCCTGGAGTCATCTTGGGCTGCAGGAGGGGCTGCTTTTACGTGGGACTCGTGGATCCAGGCTGGGATGCCATCAACTTTGATAGCAGTGGGGCTTGTCAGAAGCACCACGTAGGGTCCTTTCCATCTGGGTTCAAGGTTGCCGGATAGGTGGGGCTGGACCAGGACAGGATCCCCTATTTGAAATTTATGTGGCACCATGGTGGTTCCTGGTTCATACATCTTTTCTGACCAGTTCTAGGGCCTTCAAGCGAGCTAGCAAGGGTTGGGAAAAAGGGACATCAGGGTCAAGCATTCCCTCTGCCTCTGGGGGGGGTGGGGGGGGGAGTCAGTTCCCCATGGAGGAGTTCAAAGGGTGTGAGTTTAAATGTCCCTGGAGGTTCCGTACTCGGAACAAGGCGAACGGTAGGAGAGCTGTCCAATCTTTCCCGCAGGTCTCTAAAGCCAATTTAGTTAAGGTCTCTTTTAATGTTCTATTCATCCTCTCTACCTGTCCTGAACTCTGGGGTCTATATGCACAATGTAATTTCCAATTAATCCCCAGTTGATTGGTCAATCCCTGTCTTACCTGGGCAATGAAGGCGGGGCCATTATCCAACGAAATTACCTTAGGGATGCCGAATCTTGGGAAGATTTCCTCTAATATCTTCTTTGTCACAGCATTAGCAGTCTCCTTCCTAGTGGGGAAGGCTTCGACTCACCCTGAAAAAGTGCCTATAAAAACTAATAGAAATTTATTAGCATATTTGACTAGTTTAAGTTCAGTAAAATCTACTTCCCAGTATGCCCCGGGCCAGTCGCCTCTTAGCCGCTTTCCAGGGGCATTCTTGTGGTGCCTGGCATTGGTGAGGGCACAGGCTTTGCATTTATCAACAATATCCTGGGCAACCTCGAACTGTTTTATAACGTAGTAGTTCGAGCTCCTAACAATTTCCTTGAGCTTCTTAGTTCCCAGGTGAGTGAGCCGGTGTATATTAGCTAGATATTGTTGCCCTTCCTTGGTGGGCAAGACTGAGCGACCATCTTGGGTCTTAGCCACTCCTTGGAGAGTATACCCAGATATCTCAGGTAGTTTATCAGTTCCTGATCCTCTGGAGTGTAGTTAAAGCCTACATTTCTGAGTTCATAATGGTCCTTAAGTTCCTTGTTTTTCTCTTTAGCCATGAGAATCATAGCTCCTTGAGCCGCTTGTTTGGTGGCTAGGTCAGACATCTGATTTCCCTTTGCTATGGCATCTTGGCCTTTTTGGTGACTGGGGCAGTGTATGATGGCCAGTTTTTTTGGCAGGTGTATGGCTTCTAATAGGCTCAAAATTTCTTCTTTATTTTTAATATCTTTCCCAGCAGATGTGAGTAGCCCCCTTTGCTTATAGAGTGCCCCATGTACGTGAACAGTGGCGAAAGCGTACCTGCTGTCTGTGTAGATGTTGATATTCTTTCTTTCTACCAGTCGCAAGGCTTGGGTGAGTGCGATCAGTTCTGCTTTTTGGGCTGACGTCCCTTCAGGCAAGCTGCTGGCCCAGATGGTTTGTTTTCCATCGACCACTGATGCCCCTGCTTTTCACTTACCTTCAACCATAAAGCTGTTACCATTCGTGTACCAGTTGGGGCAACCTGGCCATGGCTGGTCAGTGAGATCTTTAATAGTTCCAGTTTCTTCTGCCAGGATGTCCATACACTAGTGCACTGGTAGGGAGTCGTCAGCCTCCTGTAGCAAAGTGGCAGGATTCAGGACAACAGTGGACAAACTGCACTCTCTCAGTCAGTAAGAGGCTCTGATAATGGGTCATGCGAGCATTAGTCATCCAGCGATCAGGCAGTTGTCTAACAATGCTTTCTAAGGCATGGGGGTATACTACTATAGTTTGTTGACCCAGAGTCGGTTTATCAGCATCTTTGAGAAGTAGTGCCACAGTAGCAATGGCTTTTAGGCAAGATGGCCATCCACTGCCTACTGGATCTAATTTTTTTAATAAGTAGGCCACAGGTCTTTCCATGGCCCCAGAGCTTGGGTTAGGACCCCTCTCGCTATCTATCCCAGCTTTTTCATCTACATAAAGAGTGAATGGCTTGGTCAGGTCTGGCAGGGCTAGAGCTGGTGCACTGAGCAAGGCCTTTTTGATCTCTTCAAAGGCCCTCTGGTGATCAGGGGTCCATGAGAAAGTCCCAGTCTCTTTAGTAAGGGGGGGCGGGTGTAGAATGGGACAGCCAGGGTGGCAAAGCTTGGGATCCAGAGCCTACAAAACCCAGCCTTGCCCAGGAACTCTCTCACCGGCATCGGGTTTGTTGGGGTGGGAATTTGAGTCACAGTCTTTTTCTAAGCTTCTGTCAACCATCGCTTCTCTCCCCTGAGAGTATAACCCAAATAGGTTACTTCTGTCTGGCAAATCTGGGCTTTCTTTGCAGATGACTTGTTTCCTAACTCACTCAATTTTGCCAGTAATTTCTCCATTCCCAGTCTGCACTCTTGCTCAGTGGTGGCAGCAAGAAGCAGGTCATCTATATACTGAAGGAGAGAAATTTGGGGGTTCTCTGACCTGAGCGGCGCCAAGTCTCGGTGGAGGGCCTCATCAAAGAGAGTAGGAGAGTTCTTGAATCCTTGAGGCAAACGTGTCCAAGTTAGCTGTCCAGCTTCTCCCGAATCTGGATCTCTCCACTCAAAAGCAAAGATTACCTGACTTATGGGATATTGTTTTAGGCAGAAGAATGCATCCTTCAAGTCCAGTACCGTATACCATCGTCTGTCAGGGGCAAGAGAACTGAGCAGATTGTAGGGTTTAGAGACAATAGGATGAATATCTTGTACTCTTTTGTTAACTTCTCTTAGGTCTTGCACTGGCTGATAATCATTAGTGCCTGGCTTTTTAACTGGTAGCAATGGAGTGTTCCAGGGAGACTGACAAGCGACCAGAACACCTAGTCCTAAGAGCCTTTGAATGTTAGGTCTGATGTCCTCTCGGGCCTCTTTGCTCATGGGGTATTGTCGTACCCTGATAGGTGTTGCACCAGTTTTCAGCATCACAATGATGGGGGGGGCACCCTTTTTACCTCTCCCATACCCCCAGTCTCTGCCTAAGCTTGAAGATATCTCTCTAACCAGGTCCCTTCCAGTACTTTTCTCAATAGGGCTGGAGGCTCATATAATCTATATTCTTCTTCTAATTTTAGAGATAAAATTATAGAGGTAGTGGCTCGCCAAGTGACTCTGGTTCCTTCTGAAGAGAAGCTTATTTGGGCTTTTAATTTGGATAGTAAGTCTCTTCCCAACAATGGGGTAGGGCATTCAGGAATGATGAGGAAGGAATGTGTTACTTGGCTTCTTCCTAGATCAACTTTCCAAGAGTATGATTTCTAACCAGTAGCCCCAATTACTATGATTTTCTTGTTCCTCAATTTCCCTAGTGGCTCCTTCAGGACTGAAAACTCTGCTCCAATATCAACAAGGAAATCCTTGGGGGTCCCCTCCACCGTTAGGGTTACCCTAGGCTCGGGGAGGGGGTCTGAGCCCCACCTCCCCTAGTCATCCTCCTCTAGAGTGAGGATCTTGGGAGGTCTGGTTTCTGTCTTTTTCTTGGGACAATCTCTTTCCCAGTGTCCCTTTTCTTTACTGTATCCACATTGATCCTTATCTAGAGGTGGTCGTGAAGGTCCTCCGGAATTCCGAGGTCTTCTCGGCCCTGTGTTGCCCAGGTACCCTGTCCTGTCTATTTCCTCCACCTTTTCTATAAACTTCCTTATCACCTGCAAATGTGGCCAAAATTTTAGTTAAATTTCTTTCCTGCCTTCTATCTTGTCAATCTTCTCTTGCCTCAGCCTCTTTCTTCTCTCTTTCTCTTTTTTCTTCCTCGGTCTATCTCATGGCACTTTCTCTGCTTCCTTAACCAGATCCTGCAAAGACAACATTTGCAGACATTGTAGCCTTCTCCTAATGTCAGAAGCAGACTGCCCAGTTAAAGCCATGGCAATTGCTGCCTGCTGGCCCTTTCATATAGGGTCAAAGGGAATGTAGCACCTGTATGCTTCTAAAAGGTACTCTAAAAACACAACTCAGGGCTCCTTTTCCTCTTGTAGGATTTCTCTTACCTTGGCCAAATTGGTGGGGTGCCTGGCAGCCCCTCTCAGACCTGCTACCAGAGCCCAGCAGAAGATTGTCAGCTGCTCCCTACCTTCAGGCTTGTTAGGGTCCAAGTCAGGACGTATCAGAGGGAAGCCTGCATCTATTTCATTCTGGAGTTGTGTCGGTTGTACATTAGCCCCTGGTACATTCTTTCGTGCCTCCAGCAGAATCCTCTCCTTTTCCTCTGTAGTGAAAAGAATCTGTAAAAGCTGCTGACAATCATCCCAAGTGGGCTGATGAAGAACATGAGAGATTCCACTAGATTAGTCAGGCTAGAGGGGTTTTCAGAGAAAGGGGCATGGTTTGCCTTCTGATTATAGAGATCAGACGAGGAAAAAGGCCAGTACTGAAGGGGTTGCAGTTGTTCGGGGTCTGCTGGTGGGGGGCCGTAAGTACGTAGAGGCAGCATTGTGGTAGTTGAGTCTGGTCCTTCTGAGTCGCAGCCCACGTCTCTGACCAGCAGAGACAATGGAAAGAACTACACGGACAGGTCTCACGCAGCTGCAGCCACTTCTCTTTATTTGCAGGTCTCATGCAGCTTCCCCAGCTTCCTTTATTCTGCTTCTCCTTTATTCTCTTCTTTCCTTGGACTGCCCACAATTTATCCTCTTCCATTCACTCACGTCACCTCAAACCACCCAATCATAGACGCACACGCCCAAGGCAGCATGCAGGATAGGCTGATAGGATGGTATCGCAAGGCATTACGCCATCTCTCCGGGGAGTTACACGCGCTGCTTTTATTGCACATGACTGAGACTGGGATAAACAAGCAAAGGTCATGGGGCTTGGCATAGAGCCAGTGCCCCATCTTGGCTCATGTGGCCGCGCCCACTTCCCACACCTCTGGGCTCTGGGATCATCAGCTTCAGATTCCAGCAGCTGGTCCCTCTGCTGCTCCCCCAACAGCACCCTGTGGAGGAATCTGAGGGGGTATCGGTTGGGGGTTTGGGGGTGGGGTGTTAAGCCATCCTGAAGTTTCCTCTATTTCTGGATAGACTAAAGGAGGACCCGAGGGTTGCGTTTGGGCCCCGCCATTTTTGCCTTAGTTTTTTTTCCTCTGAGTCACAGAGAGCTAGGACTCGGGATCACGGCTTATTCTTCTGAATCCAAGGCTTCAACCAGGACGGGGATCCTGTGCTAGGTTTTCCCAGACCAGAATGTAGAGTGATTGGTCGGGGTCAGACACAGGTCTCTTCTGCAAAATAATATCTTCAAAAGCAGAAATCACAATTAAATCAAGAGTGCCCTCTGGTGGCCAACCAACATCAAAAGTTGGCCATTCTGAAGAGCACAAAGTTCTCCAGGATCCCTTTCTTACATCTACAGACAGGCTGTGAACCCTAGTCTTAATTTCAGTCCAATGCTCGAGAGTCAGTCTAAGGGGAGTGCTAATAGTCTGTCCCGTTGTCAGAGTCACGTACAGAGAGACAAATAAGACACACAAAGTAATTACGGCGACTGCCACCAAAACCTGCCTTCCAACACCAAGTAACAGAAGGAGAAAGCCGATTTGGCACAAAATCTCCCCTCCCCAGGAGGGATTTAGGTTCCAACTCAGCACTCAATTGGGAAATTTCCAGATGTTCCTGGAGCTCCCTCAGGCTTCCGGGGATGTCTCCCAGGGTAGAAGCCAGTTACCCCTTGACATATCTGTCATTAACCCTCCATTCCATCCCAGACAGGAGTTCATTGCTCTCACAAGCGCAGATGACTGCAAACCAAAAGTACCAAATTCAGACAGAGCCAGCAGACAAAGACATAGACAAAGACAGACTCTTACCTCCAAGAGGGGTCTCTGAGGATTGGGGGGGGTCACAAATCCCGGACGAGCCCCCACATGTAAGTCCCCTGAAACAAGTCCCAAGATGAGCTGGCACCGCAATAACTTGAGAAAAACTGTACTTGATGAAAAACCGCATGAGGTTTATTCAGAAGTCAGCTAGCTGAGGCTGAGCTCCTTACCCGCACGGGGCAGAGGAGTTCGACCCCTAGCAGCCTCTGTAGGGGGTTTTTGAAGGAAAAACCAAAGGAGAGGTGGGGGAAACAGGATCACAAGGAATTGAGTAAATACCATTAGAGTTACAGCTTGTCTCTGGCGGAGCTGTCTTTGATAAACATTCCACAGGAGATGGGAAAGTCGAGTAAGAAACATTTAGCTCATTTTATGGCAGGCAACATTTAGTTCATTTATGACAAAGGGGCCATAGGCTATCTTTTGGTAAACACTCTTAGTCTCTTAGGCTGGGAGTCACCTGGTTGGGACATCCAGCAGTTATCTGTCAGGTAGGAGAACAAAAGGCTACCTGCTGACTTTGGAGAAGGAAAGGGCTTCTTCGCTGTCTATATTTCTAGGGATCTGGGAAGATAGGCCTGGGAAGGGTTTTAAGTTCTTCAGGCCTGAGAAATGCTTTGATATTTAGTTGGGGTTCCACAGGGCAAGGAGATAAGAATGGATCAATTTGTGTCCTTCTACATGATAACTTCTAGTTGTGCCAGCACTATTTGTTGAAAATGCTGTCTTTTCCCCACTGAATGGTTTTAGCTCCCTTGTAAAAGATCAAGTGACCATAGGTATGGAGATTCATGCCTGGGTCTTCAATTATATTCCATTGATCTACCTATCTGTTGTTGTACTAGGACCATGCAGTTTTTATCACAATTGCTCTGTAGTACAGGTTGAGGTCAGGCATGTTGATTCCACAAGAGGGTCTTTTATTGTTGACAATAGTTTTTGCTGTCCTACGTTTTCTGTTATTCCAGATGAATTTGCAAATTGCCCTTTCTAACTTAGTGAAGAATTGAGTTGGAATTTTGATAGGGATTACATTGAATCTGTAGATTGCTTTCAGCAAGATAGCCATTTTGAATATATTAATCCAACCAATCTATGAGCATGGGAGTTCTTTCCAACTTCTGAAATCTTCACCAATTTCTTTCTTCAGATGGTTGAAGTTTTTATAATAAAGATCTTTCACTTTCTTAGAGTCAAACCAAGCTATTTTATATTATTTGTGATTATTGTAAAGGGTGTTGTTTCCCTAATTTATTTCTCAGCCCATTTATCCTTTGTGTAGAGAAAGGCTATTGATTTGTTTGAGTTAATTTTATATCCAGCTACTGCACTGAAGCAGTTTATCAGGTTTAGGAGTTCTCTGGTGGAATTCTTAGGATCACTTATATATACTATCATATCATCTGCAAATAGTGATATTTTGACTTTGTCCTTTCCAAATTGTATCCCCTTGATCTCCTTTTGATGTGGAATTGCTTGGCTAGGACTTCAAGTACTATATTGAATAGGTAAGGAAAGTGAGCATCCTTGTCTAGTCCCTGATTTTAGTGGGGTTGCTTCGAGTTTCTCTCCATTTGGTTTGATGTTGGCTACTGGTTTGCTGTAGATTGCTTTTATTATGTTTAGGTATGGGCCTTGAATTCCTGATCTTCCCAAGACTTTTATCATGAATGGGTGTTGAATTTTTTCAAATGCTTTCTCAGCATCTAACGAGATGATCATGTGTTTTTTGTCTTTGAGTTTGTTTATATAGTGAATTACGTTGATGGATTTCCACATATTAAACCATCCCTGCATCCCTGGGATGAAGCCTACTTGGTCATGATGGATGATCATTTTGATGTGTTTTTGGATTCGGTTTGTGAGGATTTTATTTAGTAATTTTGCATCAATATTCATAAGAGAAATTGGTCTGAAGTTCTCTTTCTTTGTTGGATCTTTGTGTGGTTTAGGTATCAGAGTAATTGTGGCTTCATAGAATGAATTGGGTAGAGTACATTCTGTTTTCATTGTGTGGAATAGTTTGAGTAGAGTTGGAATTAGGTCTTCTATGAAGGTCTGAGAGAACTGCACTAAACCCATCTGGTCCTGGGCTTTTTTTGACTATTAATGACTGCTTCTATTTTTTTAGGGGAAATGGTACTGTTTGGATCATTAATCTGATCCTGATTTAACTTTGGTACCTGGTATCTATCTAGGAAGTTGTCCATTTCATCCAGGTTTTCCAGTTTTGTTGAGTACAGCCTTTTGAAGTAGGATCTGATGATGTTTTGGATTTCCTTAGGTTCTGTTGTTATGTCTCCTTTTTCATTTCTGATTTTGTTAATTAGAATACTGTCCCTTTGCCCTCTAGTTAGTCTGGTTAAGGGTTTATCTATCCTGTGGATTTTCTCAAAGAAGCAGCTCCTGATTTGGTTAATTGTTTGAATAGTTATTTTTGTTTTCACTTGGTAGATTTCAGCCCTGAGTTTGATTATTTCCTGCCATCTACTCCTCTTGGTAAATTTCCTTCCTTTAGTTCTAGAACTTCTAGGTGTGCTGCCAGGCTGCTAGTGTATGCTCTCTCTAGTTTCTTTTTGTAGGCACTCAGGGCTATACGTTTTCCTCTTAAGACTGCCTTCATTGTGACCCATAAGTTTGGGTATGTAGCTTCATTTTCATTAAAAATGAAAACTCTAAACATCTTTAATTTCTTTCTCTATTTCTTCCTTGACAAACGTATCATTGAGTAGAGTGTTGTTCAGTTGCTATGTGAATATTGGCTTTCTATTATTTATGCTGTTATTGAAGTTCAGCCTTAGTCTGTGGTGATCTGATAGGATGCATGGGATAATTTTAATAGTTTTGTATCTGTTGAAGCCTGTTTTGTGACCAAGTATATGGTCAATTTTGGAGGAGTTACCATGTGACACTGAGAAGAAGTTATATCCTTTTGATTTAGGATAAAATGTTCTGTAGGTATCTACTAAATCCATTTGTTTCATAACTTCTATTAGTATCCATGTGTCTCTGTTTAGTTTCTATTTCCAGGATCTGTCCAATGGTAAGAGTGGGGTGTTGAAGTCTCCCACTATTATTGTGTGACATGCAATGTGTGCTGTGAGCTTTACTAAAGTTTCTTTAATGAATGTGGCTGCCCTTGCATTTGGAGCATAGATATTCAGAATTGAGAGTTCATCTTGGAAGATTTCACCTTTGATGAGTATGAAGTTCCCCTCCTTGTCTTTTTGATAAGTTTGGGTTGGAAGTCAATTTTATTCAATATTAGAATGGCTACTCCAACTTGTTTCTTCAGACCATTTGCTTGGAAAACCGTTTCAAGCCTTTCACTTTGAAGTAGTGTCTGTCTTTTTCCCTGAGGTGGGTTTCCTGCAAGCAGCAAAATGTTGGTTCCAGTTGTGTAGCCAGTCTATAAGTCTATGTCTTTTTATTGGGGAATTGAGTCCATTGATGTTAAGAGAAATTAAAGAAAAGTAATTGTTGCTTCCTGTTATTTTTGTTGTTAAAGTTGTGATTCTGTTCTTGTGGCTGTCTTCTTTTTGGTTTGTTGAAGTATTACTTTCTTGCTTTTTCTAGGGTGTATTTTCGGTCCTTGTATTGGTGTTTTCCCTTTATTATCCTTTGAAGTGCTGGATTCATGGAAAGATATTGTGTGAATTTGTTTTTGTCATGGAATACTTTGATTTATCCATCGATGGTAATTGAGAGTTTTGCTGGGTATAGCAGGCTGGGCTGGCATTTGTGTTCTCTTAGGGTCTCTATAACATCTGTCCAGGATCTTCTGGCTTTCATATTCTTTGGTGAGAAGTCTGGTGTAATTCTGAAACATCTGTCTTTATATGTTACTTGACCTTTTTCTCTTACTGCTTTTAATATTCTGTCTTTATTTAGTGCGTTTGTTGTTCTGATTATTATGTGTTGACAGGAATTTCTTTTTTGTTTCAGCCTATTTGGAGTTCTGTAGGCTTCTTGTATGTTCATGGGCATCTCTTTCTTTAGGTTTGGGACATTTTCTTCTATAATTTTGTTGAAGATATTTGCTGACCCTTCAAGTTGAAAATCTTCATTCTTATCTACCCCTATTATCCTTAGGTTTGGTCTTCTCATTGTGTCCTGCATTTCCTGGATGTTTTGAGTTAGGATTTTTTTGCATTTTGCATTTTCTTTCATTGTTGTGCTTATGTTCTCTATGGAATCTTCTGCACCTGAGATTCTCTCTTCCATCTCGTATATTCTGTTGCTGATGCCCACATGTATGGTTCCTGATTTCTTTCCTAGTGTTTCTATATCCAGAGTTGTCTCACTTTGGGTTTTCTTTATTGTTTCTACTTCCCTTTTTAGGTCTTGGATGTTTTTGTTCAATTCCATCACCTGTTTGGTTGTGTTTTCCTATAATTCTTTAAGGATTTCTACCTGTTTAGCAGTATTCTCCTGTATTTCTTTACTTGAGTAATTAATGCCATTCTTAAGATCCTCTACCAGCATCATGAAATATGATTTTGAATCTTAATCTTACTTTTCATGTGTGTTGGGGTATCTAGGACTGGCTGAGGTAGGAGTGCTGGGTTCTGATGATGGTGAGCGGTCTTGGTTTCTGTTGGTAAGATTCTTATGTTTGCCTTTCACCATCTTGTAATCTCTGGTGTTAGTTGTTATAGTTGTCTCTGGCTGGAACCTGTTCCTCCTGTGATTCTGTTAGCCTCTGTCAGCAGTCCTGGGAGTCCACCTCTCTCCTGAGTCTCAGTGGTCAGAGTACTCTGTGCAGGCAAGCTCTCCTCTAGCAGGGAAGGTGCACAGAGGTCCGGCGTTCAGAACTTCCTTCCTCCTGGCTGAAGATGAAGGCCTGAAACAGGGCCTGTCCCAGAAGATGTGTTGCCTCTGCAATCTGCGCTCACCTGCACAGACTGGTTTCCTAGGGTCCCAGGACACAAGATGGCTCCCTCACCTGCTCTGGTGGTCAGAGCCCTCCCAGGTGGTCACCTTTCCTCTGGTGGGGAAGGTGACCAGATATCTGGAGCCTAAAAATGGGTCTGTCCCAGAAGCTGTGTCTCTTCTGCCTGTCCCAGAGCTGTGTTGCTTTAGTCTGCTTGTTCACCCTCCACAGTCCATGAGCTGACCTGTACAGACTTGTCTCAGAGGGACCCAGGACACATGATGGTCCTCACCTGCTCTGGTGGTCAGAGCCCTCCTGGGCAGCCACCTCTCCTCTGGCAGGGAAGGTGTGCAGATATCTTCATCCCAAAACAGGGCCTGTCCCAGAAGCTGTGTCACCAGAAGCATGATTCTAAGGGAGAGAGGCTAATGATTTTTTTTTAGTAACTGGAAGCCAAATGTAAGTTCCAGAGCTAGTATCTTGCTATGATTCTTTGTTTAAATAGTGCAAATGTTTCCAAGCAGATTGGGAGGCAATGATAAAGTTACAGTCCACTCGCACATTTAGATACATTTCTTTTTTAAAGATTCCAAACTGAACTTCTTTCCTTGGGATAGTTTTAGCTTCCTATTTCTGAGACTAACACCTTCACTAAAATAACCATTCATTCTTCCTACCCACAAATGCTGAGCAATTGAGAAAGATGCACTGTACCACATCTTAAGGGGAGAATGCAGAAGGGAAGGGGGTGGAGGCAGCTGTGTCCTTTCTGGTGATTGACAACTATAGTCTGCTACTTGATTTCTGAGGGAAGATTCAGAGAACAGATTGAAGGCGGTGTGTTTGCCCCAGGTAGTGTCCCTAATTCTGAGTAACAGACCGTGGTTTGGCCTAGGAGACTATGGGATCACAGGCTTCCTGTAACCGAAGGTACCAACAGAACTAGATTGGCTGTGGAAATGAAGAAACGGGTACGGTATGGGCAGAGCATGTTCATCTGCTGCCCGTCACTACAAGATACTCTCAAATATAGCCACCACTCAGCCCCACTGTCTCTGCACCATTCCCTCAGTACTTGGAGTAGAGCCAAGTTAGGCACCTGGACATTGCCCACCAAAGAGGCAGCCATGTGGGGTTGCGGAGGGGGGGGGAGCACAGAGTTGATGCCATTTAGTTTCCTTCAACTGTGAGATGCTGGAGCAGGTCTCTGCAATGAAGAGAATCCCCCTCTAATGGAAAGTAATTTTGAATGGTGGATCAACCCCCCTATTCATTATAGAGGGAGAAATATTAAAATATTATAGTAATGAAAATTCATATCCTCTCTGTTAACTTATTAAGATTACTACAGAGCTCACAGCATTGCTGAAAGCATGCTTAATATCTGCTAATACTCTCTAGTGTTTTTGCAATTTTAAAACTCAGTTCAGGGAAAGTACATGTCTTAGTCATTTCTCCTCTTGCTATTAAATTATCTGACAAAAGCAACTTAAGGGAGAAGGGATTGGTTTATTTCGCTCACAATTCCTCATACACTGCACTGCACTGCGCACCTCGAAGTAGATGAAGGCAGCTGTTCTCTATGTCTAGGGTCAGAAGAAAAGAGCAGAAAAAGCATCTTGTTGCTTAGTTTTCTTTCTCTATTTCTACAATTCAAAATCCTAGTCAAGGAAAAGTGCTGTCCACCATGGGTGGGTCTCCCCCAACCTTAATTAACATAATCAACATAATCCCCTACAGGAGTAATCAGAAGCCTGTTTCTTGCGTGATTCTGGATTCTGTCGGGCTGACAATTAGCACTCACCATTACAGTGTACTGTTTAATGTGTAATATCAAATGTCAAGGAATGCAACATGCAGGTTGGTGATTGTTCTAGTTTGCTTTCTATTGCTGCGATGGGATATTCTAACCAAAAGCAACTTGAAGAGAAAGGGATTTATTTGACTTATACTTTCTGGTCACAACCAATCTTTGAAGGATGCCAAAAGCAAAACCCAGAGAGGAATGCTGGCAGAACCCAGAGAGGATGCTGGCTTGCTGGCTTTCTCTCTGGCTCATGCATGCTCAGTCAAGAACCACCTAGTGATAGCGCTGCCCACAGTGGGCTAGCTTTGCTCACAGAGGTGGTCACAGGCCACTCTTATCTGGACAATTCCTCAAGTGAGATTCCTTCTTTCCAGATGATACTAGGTTGTATCAAGTTGCCAACAATAACTAATCAATATGGTATCACCTCTATGCTTTGTAGTATATTGGAGGCTCAGTTAACTCTCAAACACCAGAAGACTATAGTCAAGGTCAAAATATTTGAATTAAAATTTTACCTTATTCATAATTTAAATAATATAGGTCAGTTGAGAGAATGTAATCATTATCTATCATCTTTATTTAACAAATGGCATTATTTAAAGTACTTTTGAACTGCTGATGTCTTCTCCAACCCTTTCCTTTGTTTGTTTAGC
Source organism: Mus minutoides (assembly GCA_902729485.2). Taxonomy (NCBI): domain Eukaryota; kingdom Metazoa; phylum Chordata; class Mammalia; order Rodentia; family Muridae; genus Mus; species Mus minutoides. Next base: position 334,049 of record LR750436.1, read on the forward strand.
ATGCTTAGCATAATAACATTGGTGAGAGAAAAGGACTTAAATGGATTTTTGTTGAATGGATGATTTAACTATATAATAAGTTTTGCTTTTTGTATTTAAAAAAAAATAACTACAACACATTTTCTCACCAGAAGAGTTCATATTCTGGTGGAGACTGTAAGTGGAAATACTCCCAGACTGGAGTACGCTTGCTGTGCCAGCCCTCCCTCGTGGACCAACCTGATGCTCTAGAGATGGGGAGCTGTCTGCTAGCTCTTACCACCATCTTTGCCTTCATCAAACCAGTAATGTCTGGCAAAAGCCTAAAGTGATGTATTCAGGAGGAACTATGTTTTTAAATACTCTCCTTTTTATGCTCTTTCAATAACTTGGATGGGTGGTGGTGTTTGGTTGGTTGGTTTGCTTTTCTCAAGTAGTGTCTCATGAGGAAAAGGCTGGCCTCAAACACTTTAAATAGCTGAGGATGATCTTGAACTCCTGATCCTCCAAACTGGAATGAGAACCATACTTAAACCTTAAGTAGTGTTTCTTTTACTGTAAACATTATTCACTACTTCGTATTTGGGAAAACTTGCATGTTTTGTTCTTTTATTTTTATCTAATTTGAGGAACAAAGTTATACAACTCAGGAAAGATTATGTTATAAAAATAGATGAGTTTAGATGTCCATCAATGGGCCCACGCATAGGATACAGAGAACATTGCCTATATTCATTATAGTTTTATTCAACCAGATGAATGAATTATGCCATTTTCAAGACAATGGATAAAACTGGAGATCACTGGATAAGTGTATGACAAGAAAACAAAAATGAGAGTATTTTAGAAGAGGGGGAACAGTGGAAGGAAAGGGAGAAAGATGGCAATGGAGGCCCAAAGGATGTGAGATGCTTGAATGAATATATTAGGAAACCCATTAAACATATAACTAATACACAATAATATCTTTTTCTTTCTTTTTTTGTTTTGTTGTTTTTTGTTTTGTTTTGTTTTGTTTTTTGAGACAGGGTTTCTCTGTTTATCTTTGGCTGTTCTGGAACTTACTCTGTAGGCCAGGCTGGCCTCAAACTGAGAAATTCACCTGTCTCTGCCTCTCAAGTGCTAGGATTAAAGGTGTGTGCCACCACTGTCGGGCCAATAATATCATTTTTAAAGGTTAATTTTACAATTGCTTTTCCCATAAAGATTATGCTGTAATGGGATAACATTCTAATGGCTGGCTTGTTGTTCTGAATCACAGGCTATTTCAGTAATTTGGTTAATACAGTAATTTACAATTTAAAAAATTCATTAATTTGTACTCGGTGGTTGCATAGTTCTTTTATTTCGAGGTTGTCTGGTTTGTTAACAATAATTTGGAGTTCTGTTGACTTGTTAATATGTATCAATTTTCTCTCTCTCTTAATCCCATAAAATGGGTGACAATATTCAAACCATTTCAGGCTCTTTAGCTTTATTTAAAAAAAACGTGGTTTGTTGTTGCTTTGGGATTTTGTTGTTGTTGTTATTTTTTGGTTGGTTTGATTTTGTTTATTTGTTTGTTTGTTTGTTTAAACCAAGTGCTTTCCATAAGTTCTTTAAACAACTGAATACGCATGGCACATGTTCTTAGTCACTCATTCAAACACAACCTTTTGTGGGCTTCTACTTGACTATATTTAGTAACATAACCAAAGTTACCCCTGTTTGGGTAAAATTTAATAAAACTATATTGGGAAATTATTGTGCTTCTCAATTCTGTGCCCCAGTGAGTCTGAATTCTCCAGAATTGATTTACAGAATTATATTATAAAGGTAATTAAATAATGGGTTATAATTATTAATTACTTCATAATAAATCCCAGTAATGAGCAAATAATTAAAGCGTGCATTTCCCTGTGCTTTTTCACAGTGCATGTTTTGTACACACAATGTGGCTGCTGTATACACACAGAGTACCTACTGTATACACGCAGAGTGCCTGCTGGGGACACACAGCTTATCTGCTGTCTCCCATCTTACATTTCATGTTGCTCTTCTTCCTCTCGTACATTGGTACGCAAGTGGGGTAAAGAACATAACATCGAGGGTAAAAGACACTTATACCAATCTTTGGAACAGAAGGGAAGTGGACAGGTCCTGTGGGGAAGCAGGTGGAGTTGTGACCTGTGGAATCAGTGCAGGCTAGGGACTTGTGTGGAGTCATGAGAGTTTAGGGTGGCCATGGCCAATGACAAAACTCAAGGAAAAAGAAAGGTAGGAATAGCTCAGGATTATTTGTGTCATGCACACAACATCTAACTATTACCAACACTAACACACAGAAGCTGCTGAGACACTATGCCAGGAGGGTGTAAATTTGGGTTTGAGACTAGGCTATGCCTCTTAACAATGTGTCTTTGAACAATGTGTTTGATCCACATGAGTTCAGCAGACTCAGCTGCAAAATGACACTAACATTGATTAGCCAGTAGGGTTAAAGGAAGGATGTGGGCAGGAACCAATGCCTGGCAAATCATAGTTACTGCCTTATGTTGGTATGTATTTTATTTTTAAGTCTCACTCTCATATCTCTCTGTGTCTCTGTCTCTGTGTCTCTGTCTCTGTCTCTGTCTCTCTCTCTCTGTTTCCCCCGTGTGTGTGTATGTGTGTTTCACTTATGTATAAATGTTCATGTGTTTGAGTGCAGTGCTTGTGTGCCACAATGCATATGTGGAGGTCAAGGGACAACATTAGATGTTCATTTTTGTCCTCTTCCTTATTTGAGTTAGAGTCACATATGTTCACTGCTGCATATGACAGATTAGCTACCCCATAAACTTCCAGAGACTCTTTGTTTCTGTTTCCCATCTCACTATGGAAGTATTACAGATATGACCTACTTTATGTAGGTTTGGGCGATCTAAACTACTGTCCTCATGATTACATAGAAAGTACTCTGCACATTGATCCATTTCTTTAGCCCTTGACATGTAATTTTCAATTACCTATCCCCAATTAGTTAGGAATCACCAGATTTGATCCTCAAGAATTTTACTGCAAAGATAACCAAGCAATAGTTTGGTATTGTTCCAGTACTAATTTGAAGCAAATAGCTATGCTGTAAATATTTTATTAACCATCACTTATTGACATAGTTACACAAACATATAAAAAAAAAAAAAAAAACTCCAAAGCCCATGTGTTAGAGGTTGGGAAGTATTGGGACGTATTGGGAAGTTAACTATTTAGGGGAGGAATTTGATGAAAGGTAATTTGGGACCTCAGTTTCTCCCCCTTCCTCTTATTTCCAGGCTGCATAAAGTTAACAAGGGTTAATGTGGGGCTTCCTTTGCCTTACTCTTCCCAATATGACCCATAATGCCACCCCAAGCCCAAAGCAAGAAACCATAAACTGAAACCATACACCTTTCTTCTTCATAGATTGATCATCTCAGGCATTTTCTCACACTAATGGAAAACTAGCTCATATAAGCAAAAGAGAGACTCAAATTAGGGGAGAATATACAAAAGCAAAACAAAAACAAACAAAAAGGAAGTGAAAGTTGATCTGATCAAAATACATTGTCTACACATAGGAAATTCTCAGAGAATGACTAAAATACCTTAAAATGAAAAGTTAGATATTAAGAAACAAAGAGGCAGAAAAGAGTATGCATACAACCTCAAAATGAAGTGGTTGTAGAAACAGCAGTAGAAGCTTGAGCACAGACTGACAGAGCTGGTGGCTTGTTCATTGCTCTGTGCTTTATTTTATTGGTAATGAAGCTAATCCTCTGGGTTCAATGTCTCAGAGTCTCATACCTCAGGCCATTCGTCTCTCCTAGATTATACAGAGTATAGAGAGGACCATTTTGACTCCAAAGTCATGCTTTTAATAAATAATTAAATACAAATTTAATGTTTTAATTAATAATTCATTGAACTCAGTACAATAACTAACCTTAGTTCCATGAGTTAGCCCATGTTCTGGAAATTTGAGTCAAAACCCAATGGTGTTTTCCAATATATTTTAAATTGTGGTCAAGGAGATCTTTCTTATGTTCGTCCACTATTCCTTTCCACTTGAAATGTGATTTTCTGGATCCTAAGAGGGATTTATAGCAACAAATACCCATGGGGAGAGCACTGCTCATCTCAACAGTTGGCCTATTCTCTCTGTACCAGGTTCACTGCCATCAGCAAAATCACCCTAGCTTCTAGTCACATGGAGATCACTGATGGTAGGGGAAGAATGGAATGACAGCTTCAGTTTTCTGGGGCTTCCTAATGACCCTAGTTTTTCCCTACACAGATTTGCCTGCCATCCTCAGCCATAATTTTAAAATGTTTGAGGCTGGACAATTTTGTTTAGGCAGAATTCTTTGTGATGGTCCAGCCTCTGAATTTGTCCACAAACTCACATCATTTCCCACTTAGCCTGGGGTTGTATGACTAGCTTAGTTAGAGAATGCAGTCTCTCTGTGTGCTGTGCTCTCTGGGTCATAGACTACAGTCTTTATGTATGCTGTGCTCTCTGAGGACAGTGCATGGCATTAAGTCACAGAGGACTCAGCTTCTCTGTGTCATTCTGATTCCCAATTAGCTTTTTCTCATGTCTTCTTGCCCTTGACCATAGAAACCTGCTGGTATTTTAAAGGTTGGTCTAGTTTAGTGTGCAGTGTGTTTGCCTTGCCTTGTGCTACCCAGCTCATGTTTTGGTTAAAAAACAAAAGATGGAAAACTACCAGTTAAGAGCACTGAGTTTGAATAACCATGCATATGATTCCAATATGTCCAGTTCCACATACCAGCACTTTTTCAGTCAGTCTGAGACTCTAATTATTCACTAAGCAGTTACTGAGTGAAGACTTACAGTCTTGTTTGTATTTTACAGATGGAAATACTGGGATCCTAAGTTTGTAACTGACCATACCATACTCCAGAGACAAAGGTGGAATTGCAGCCCAGGACCCCTGAAAGTCACCCTCAAAGGATTATACATCAATCAGTCCTCTAGCCTATTGTCTTCTTAGGTGAGTCCTGACTTTTTACTGAATCATGAGATGAGTGAATGAATTATTAGGCAAAGCAATATTTGTAGAGTGTGGCTTCTGTTATTCTTCCCTGAGCTCAGGGACTAAAATGTCTGAGTCAAACCATGATGCTTTCTCATACATACTCCTGAGATGTAGCTGAATATTGCTTTATCTGTTATTTATTGATCTTGTAGAGGGTAGCATGAGCATATGTGCAATTTTTCAGAATGGGTATTATGTTACTTGACATTGATATGCCTATCTTTGTGTTCAGACTCTGGCTAGAAGCCATCATAACCTCTACAGAATAAGAAAATACTCAAAGATCATGCATGCTTTCTTTGTCCAAATTGGTCTGCATGGATGGCCTTGCAACTTTAGACCAAAAATGGCCTAGTGACGTTAGCCAGATTCATTCAGCCTGAGTTTTCACCACAAATCCACCAGTTTAATATCATTTGACCCAGAGAACCGTCACAAAGAGAACAGTTCTTACCATGGTGCCATTCTTATTTAACATGGTTCTTGGTTTATCCTAATTACTTTCTGCATAGTGGTGCCCCAAATCCCTGAGAGAACAACTTAAAGGAGGAGGGGTTGATTTGGGCTCACAGACTCACGGGGTTTATTCCCTGGTCACATAGCTTTGCCTTGTACAGAGCAACATGGCATCAGGATGTATGACGGAAGACACCTGTTCAGTTCCCAATGATCAGGAAGCAGGGGAAAATAGGAAAGAGCCAGGGACAGGACTCCCCAACAACTTGGCCCAGTAACCTATTACTTCTACACAAGCTCTACCCCCAAAGTTTCCCAAACCTCCCAAAACAGTACCACCAGCTCAGAGCCAGGAGTCCAACAATATGACCTGTATAGGAATTTTATATTGAAACCCAGACCGAAAGTCAGACACATCACAGAGCCAGCACACCAGACAGAAAGAAGGTCCTGGATATGAAGTTTTAGGAGTCATTCATAGGAAGCTATTAAGCTGCCCTTCAGCAACTTCAGAAGCAAGAACTTATAGTTTCCAGGTCAGTATCGGCTGAGACACGAAGTTCCTGGGGTGACCAGGCTTACAAAACAGTGTCTGAGTTGAGAGAACTAGAGTCTGCTTTGAGTCATCTGGGAAGTTTCAGGGCTGTCAGACTTGATCAGAAAAAAGGCCACATGTGAATAAGGGGCTCTATGTATTGAAGACTAGAGTGACTGGTTCCGTTCACTCTTCCAGAAGCTGCCAGACCTCAGAAACGGAATTGAGAGGGTTCTTCACCCTAGTGATTTACTCTGATTTCCCTTTGTACACATATGGACTCTATTTTCTACTGTCTTTATAAATATTGTTGTGACTGCCTCTGCCAAGCTACCTTTCTCACCCTAGGAAGAAGCCAAAGAGCAGACATTCCCGCATTACCTCCCACTCTCTTCCTATTAGATACAACTGCAAGGGACAGGAGCAATTTGGCGTGTCAGAATGATGTGTGTATGTGAGTCTTTAGAGAGCCAGGCTAAGCTCAAAGTCAGGGGGCTTCCATAAATAACCTGTGTCCCTCTCTGTGTGTGGTTGGGGCTGGAATGCCTTTCTCTTTAGAGTTGTCCAAGTATCAAAGATCAAAGAGTCAACCATTGCTGGATATGCTGCTCACTACAAAGCCTCCATTCTCTGTGGGAGGATTCTGGCGAAAGCAGCAGTAATTCTCTCTGGTGACTACTTGCTGATGGTTGGGGTTGGAGGGATCTCAAAGAACTTACAACTACTTTAAAGGACTTAAAAAAAATACAGATGAGAATTCACTTTCAAAGGAACTGAAAACTGGCATCTTTTTGGGTGTGGAATGTGGTAGAAGGGAGAAAAAAAGTAAAGAAATTGACCCATTACCACATGGAATGTGGTTTGAGTTGGTCAGGAGGGGGGAGAGTTGCCTGTGTAATTTACACACCGTTGGGAAAGCATTAGAGAGGGGCCTTTGATAAGCAGAGCAGAACATAGCCAGAGATTTTTTTTTTTAAGTCCCCAACTAGATAATATATTTGAAAAACACACTTTGAACTAGTTTGCTAGGGTTTGGAGTCAAAAAGTGTGTTTTAGTTTTCAGTACGATAATCACAATGCACAAAGTGAGAGCTGTTCTCTGCCCCACCCACGTGTGCCTCATGCCACACAGTTATGTGACATCTTTAATCCTCACACTTGTGCCAAAGGGGAATGTGTTGTTACCTGCCCGTTGGAGAACGGGCTCTGCATGGCTGACGTAGTGCTTGCCTCAAGGTCATGAAGTTGTTCAGTGGAAAGCTGAGCATTTGAACAGAGCTCTGGAACAGAGCATATCTGACTACCATTTAGCCTGTGGTCGGTGCTTCTGGCTTCTGTTGCAGTGTCTGGTGCCGCAGACCCTCTGGATCCCTTATCTGCGTGTGTCGAGTTCTCTGGAGCGAAGTGGGCAAAGATTCGGCAAAAGTGGGTGACAGACAGAGACAACACGAGAGGATGTGTAGAATATGAATGTATTGTGTCAAAATGAGCATCAGACTTTTATACAGAAGAAAATGGGGAAGTTAGGTGAGACACCGGCAAGATAACAAAACATTAATGTAAGTGGGGAAGGACTGGCAAGAACCAACTGGGATAAGATTCAAGGTTAACAACTGGGATCAAAAACAATTCCACCTGAGGTCAGCTTAAACTTAGGAGCCAGGGGCAAGGGCTTCATGCCCTTGTCATAGTCCACCTTCCCCCTAGGCCATTGTAAATACTTGTATCTGGGTGCAACTCAGCTAGCTATAGTTCTAGGTATCTAGTCTGGTTCCTTCTCAGGTCGCAAACTTCCTTATTCCTAGGTAGTGGTGAATTCCTGTGTAGGGCAGTGACTTAGCTATACATGCTCAAGGTTGGATCAAGGGCTGCCTAGAATCTAACTCAAACTATGAAACCTTAGGAACACTTATAATGAAGCAATATTAAAGGAAAGCACACAGATCTGTTTACCAACTATAGCCAGGACATTGGAGCGTTCTTTATACAGGATGCCACAATTCCAGGAGACTAAGTTTCCCTGAGCTTTTGCCTTGGGACTGTGTTCAGACTTTTCAGTCTGTCACGCGGGTTGGTACTGGAGTGGATGTAGCAGTCTGGCATTATGGAAGGTGATGGAACTCTTGCCTTCTGAACTTGAGAGTGTCACAGAAATATAACTATGGTTCAGGCTCAACTAGATGGTCCCCAGTCCAATGTGCCTTTCTCCTCATTGCACTGCATCACATAAGCATGCTGTGGCTTATAGACCTGCTTCATATCACAGGCACGTTTTCCATTGGAAAGTGTCCTAAATTGTATGATAAAGAAACCATGTTAAGTGGGCTAGAGAGATACCTCAGTGGCTACTATTTCACAGGACCCAAGTTTGATTTCCAGAACCCATTTGGCAGTTTGTAACCATCTATAACTCCAGTTCTAAGAAACCTGATGTCTTCTTCTGGCTTCTGTGGACACTGGCATATATGCAGGCAAAACATCCATACAAATAAAATTAAAGAAAGCCTGTTTAGGTAAACACTTGATAATCCCATTACCTCTGAAAGGGCCTGTTGGACACTGTTGAAATTACATGCAACATATAAAATTCTTGCACTGAACGAAACATCCAAAGAGTGAACATGGATGTCTGTGTGGGTGGCCTGATCCTGTGGCCATTTTGGGCAGTGAGAGCTAACAGTCATATCCTCTACAACACAGAACATAAGTAGGTCCTTCCTCTGGTATTCTCTGCATGGTGTTAGAAACCAATGTCTTATGAGTGACACTTGCCACATGCTTGGCAGTGATAGCAAAAAAAAAAAAAAAAAAATCCTGAAATGCATTATTTTAATGGCAATCATGTCATGTTTTAGCTCCCCAACCCTTGCAATATCTTCATTTTAATAAAAACGTGGACAGTATGAGCCTTTGTCCTGAGATCCAAAGCTTAAGATGACCTGAAAACCATAGGTACCTGAAAGTAAAATGGTACCTTTGTTTGGCACGTAACATCTTTCAGGTTGCTTTTTTTTTTTTTAAGTTTAGTTTAGTTTATAAAGGTCAGAAATAGAAGCAGAGAACCAGTAGATTCTTTTTTTAAAAATACTGATTTAATAGCAATGAAGAGCATCATCAAAATCCTTTGGCTTTTCCGCCTCCAAATTTTCTCGAAAGGTTTCACACATGCAGTGGAAGAAAGCGTGAGTCAGCCTTCCCTTCTCCAGACTTGAAGCTTTGCAGAAATCGTCTGCCAGGTGTCACATGGTACGGCATATGTTCTCAGCTCCGCGACAGGAAGGAAACGCGCGGTTACTGAAAAGCCAGGGAAGCGGTAAAAGCCAGGTGCCTTCACTACCTTCTTTCCTTCTCTGGAGCCTGGAAGGTTTTACTGACTCTCTGATCCCCCACCCTCACGCCCCGCGGGGTGGCAACCCCAGGTAGTGTTGGAGAGGAAGTGTGACCAACAGGTAGGATTCAGAAGCAGAATGATGAAGCATTTAACAACCAGTTCTTAAAGGTGAAGCCCGGAGGCGATGGGTCTGTTCACCCCATGAGGGCTTGTAATTTCCAGTGCAATTAGAAACTGGTCTGCAGCTGTGGAAACATGACCTCTAGTAGTCTAAGCTCCTTGGCAAAGGTGTGGAGTCAGGTAGAGAAAAATAACAAAGCCGGAAATTATAGCGATGGCCTTATATGCATAACTTCATACAATATATGAGCCCTGTGGAATGTTACAAGGGTATTTTCATCTGGAATTTGTCTTCAACAAAGTATAGAAAGAATCAGCTGGTTTTCCTAAAGGGACGGATTGCTGGGAAGTACTGTTGTCTCCGAGTTATCATTGTGGAAATGAGATTCAAATAAGATGTAGGTCTCTCTTGAAGCAAAAGAAATCGGTTACACTGTGGTAAAAGTGCAAGTCACCTGGGTGATGTGCTAAAAGTGATCAGCTCGCTCCATGATGCTCTGGGCTTCTTCACCTCTTGAAGATACAGTTCTGCTCTTCAGTGCTTGCTATTGCACTGAACTGTCAGTCTGGATTTTATATATATATATATATATATATATATATATATATATATATATATATATATATATATATATATATCGTAAGTAAAACCGATGTGATGGACTAGCTGTGGCAGACTCAGTCACAAAACGAAAGCTTTTCTAACCCACTCTTCCCTGCCCACCCACCCAATAACATGTTTCCTGCAGTATCATTCCACCCTCAGGAGGACTTGATGATGGCATTTAATTTGTGCAAAGAGTTAAAAAAGAAAGGAAGGAAGATTTACCATACATAGAGAGTTCCAGGACATCCGTGGTATCAAAAAATAAACAAAACAAACAAATAAAAAGAGTCACTATATACAGCCTGAAGAGAAAAACAGACCCAATAAACCTCCGGTTTGGCTCCATGTTAAACCTTACAAGCTGAAAACGGTCCAGAAGGGTCCTACATCTATACAGCCCCAATCCTGCTCCTGGAGCAGCCCAGATGCAACCTTGAAACAAGTGTCTTTTTGCATAGAACTCTGGGACAGAATAAAAGGAAGACAGCAGGGGAGGGATCTCTCAGTCTCAGAAAACCACACTGTTTGATGATAAGATAATGATCTCTTCCTCTGGCTTTACTAGGTAAAATTCTCCCTTGTGCTTTTGAATGAGGGATTTCCCCTAAACAATACCTGAGACCTGAGTTTAGTTCCAGTCCTAGAGACAGGTGATTAAAGCAAAGTCCGGGCTTCCAGGGGGAAGCTGAGCTATAATGCCTTTTATGATAAACTGTAATTTAGAAGCATCCTGTAAAGACAAGAAAAGTCAGGGTTTTAAATACAGCTTCAACAAAAGTTCAGCTTCATCCCATCCGGATTAAGCTGGAACATACTTTAAAAAAAAAAAAAAAAAAGAACTTTTTTGATCATCAATCACATCTTACCCCATAATAAATAGTATTGATGTTTATTACCTTTGGATTCTCCATTTGCAAATTCACTTTCTCAATAAACTATATCTTGAGTCTCAGAGTTCATAGTAATGGTGCTTTTGCAGACATTCAAAAGCTAGTACAAGGCAAAAATAAATTTGAGTTGCACAAAGCGCACTATAAATGTGTGTTCCTTTCACAGTCAGGGCAGTCCCATGCTTTTTCCCTCTCCTTTTTTCCCCTGTACTTTCTATGTCTTTGATGTTTTCATTGTGTAAAAAAAAAAAAAAAAATGGAACCCAAATTCAATGTTACTGGTCCATGGACCTAACTATACCTATGTAAAAGGGAACACTCCATGTCCTGTGGAGAAAGCAGATGGATTGGTTGAGTTTTGTTGAGGAGTAAATTACAATGCTTTTAGCTATCAGGTCAAAGTTAATGAATCAATTATACATCATAAATAAAAGATCTTTAAAGAGAATCAGACACAAAGTTATGTATTGATTAATAGTTAAAAATATCATCTAAAGCTTTAAGGAGCTATACGGATTCTGAGGACACCCATTCAAGATTCACCTATTCAGTCTCTCTATGCCCAATACAAAACATAACAATGGCTAATTAAAATGCACTGTGTTTGTCTAACAGGTTGGTACTGTCTGCTCCAAGGTTTGCTGTATGTAGTTTTTGCCCATCCTCTAATATGCAACTCAGAAACAACCTGCTATGCTGAGTACCAGTTTTAAATCATTATTTAAATGAGATGTTAGGTGGACTGTGCCTGAATTACATTGTGTTTAACATCAAAAGCAGAGAAAGGAAGGTGTTTGGGAAAATAGAAAGAAAAAGGATCCTTGGACATAAGTTTTGGGCAAGCTGTTGTAAGGAATGGAAGATGGGGCCATGGGAAGAAGCTGGGAAGAGGAAGCCTGAAGTGGAGGGAAATGAGTGTTCGTATTAACAATGTCAGGAGCCAAGACAGTAGATATGGTGCTTCCTCATATATGCAAATGCTGTGTGTTGTACTTTCTTGAGAGTTATCAAAGGAGACACCAACATAGTCCACTGGATTCAGTGGTGTCCTTTTATGTAAATTAAGTATGTTCATTTGCTTTTCTTCCTCATATAAGGTCAAGTCTCTTTGCTTCATGGATACTCTGGTAAGACACACATACACACACACACAGAGAGACAGAGACAGAGAGAGAAAATAATTAATTTAGTATTTAGTAATACTGCTACAGTAGTATTGACTACACCATAAACAGAGAATTTTTTTATTGCCCAGTGTAGAGAAGCTGTGTTTTCTCATATTCATGCATAAGGTAATTTGTCTTATAGGCAGAAAATAGAATTTGAAACTTATAATAAACAAATCATTCCTTAAACAGCTGTGGGGAAAAGGCTACAACTTCAGAAATAATCACTTGTTTCTATGCAGTTATTTGTTGGAAACAATAACCTGAAAGGGAAGCTCCTCTGTCATTAGACTTCAATGTGAGGAAATTAGAAAGTATAAACAGAAAACCCAAGCAGTAGAGAGAATTTTCTATAATGCTACAGAGACATGATAAATTGTACCATTTTGTCACTTAATGGTATATTAGATCAATACAGAATCTGACTCATGAGCTAATTTAGAAGCTTCAAGTCTGGTGGGAAAGTGTTTTTAGTATCTCAGGAAAGATTCTGAAAACTTTAGAAAAAAATAAGTGTTTGTGAAATATGGCCAAGTTCTCACTTTACACATGAAAAAATGTTCTATATCTTCTTCCTAGGAGCGAAATTCGTTTTGTGAAGTCGAGATTTCTAAAAGCAATGTTAAAAGCACATTGAGCCACTGCTGAAAAGTAACGACCATGCCATCTTGTGTGGGGGATTTTTAATTAAACAAAATATTTTCTTATACATGTCAGTGGTACACAGGTGAGTGCGCCTGTGGAGTCCAGAAGAGAGTGGCATCTCGTGGAGCTCAAGTACCAGATGCCTGTGATGTGGGGAGTACCACCTCAACTCAGATCTCTGGAAATGCAGCAAGGTCTCCTAAGCACTAATTCATCTCTCCAGCCCCACAAAACAAAGCACAGAGAGAGCATAAAACACATGTTCATACACTATGTAAGTCTTGGCTATTGTAATCATAGTTCTATTATAATGAATAGTGATCCCAAAGTAGCATATACTAGTAATTATCAAAGTTGTCCTGAACCAAGTATCTTCATTTATTTTTTATTTTTTACTTAGCAAAATCTTTTTTCTTTTTTGTTGCTTTACTTTTGTTTGTTTGGTTGGTTCGTTGGTTTTGTTTGTTTGTTGTTTTTTGTTTTTGTTTTTGCAAGTATGTCTGAACATCACTGGCATGCAGTACCAGTGGAAGCTAGAAAGGGGCATCAGCTTCTCTGGAATTTTAAACATTGTGAGCCACCATATGGGTACTGAGGACCAAATGTAGGTCCTCTGGGAGGGCAGCCAGTGTACTTAATCTCTGAGCCATCTCTCCAGATCTAACTTCTGAACTGTTAAAGACAGAAAAGTAAAATATGAAATGTGATGTGAAAGGAAACATTTTAAGGTAAAAGTAGAATTTTCTAGATCCTCCAAACTCTTTTTATAAGAGAGCAAATGTGCTTTGATCTCTTTATCATCAGTCAATAGTTACATCTCACTGCTATAATAATCAACCTGAAGGAACCAGTAACTTACAAAAACAAAGATAAATTTATTACTGATATAAAAGTTGAACCATGGTACGGTGGTTCTTTTGGAGGTGCTTTAAATAATTTTTTCTATCATGCAACCTATGCAGTTTTCATGGAAAAAAGAGCTTGTATGGCAGTCGGACATTTGTAGTCTAGAAATAGCAACAAAACTTCCACTCCCATTCTTCAGACCAGGACTTAGCATTAAAGTTGCTCTATCCTTGTAAGGTGTGCTAGAAAATGTCTTCTGCCTGTTTGCATGGAAAAGCAAAGACAGAAACAAAACAACACACACACACACACACACACACACACACACACACACACAAAACCAGTATGCCTTCTTAATTCTCCAAGATAAAGGTTTAAACTTCTCAGGATGTTCTTATCGATTCTTTACTATTATTAATTAACTTTGCTATTGACAGTTTCACCACATGCATATGATGGACATTGTCTACCATTCTTGTCTACCATTCTTTTCCATAACCCTTTTACTCCTGATAATCCTCTTCCCGACACAATTTGTTCTTAAATTCACATCTATTTGTTTTATTTTGTAAACCACCAAATTTAATGTGGCCATCTGTGTGGTCGTGAGTTTGAGACTTTTACTCCTGGGATAAATCTCATTGCCCCACTATGAGCAGCAGCATAATGGTCACTGTTTTCCCACAAGAGCGGCACTGACTGTGTCCACGTGCTGCTTAACTGTCGGGAGCAGCTAACTTGATGTGGAATGAAAGGGGAAAGCTATACTAAGGGTCTTGACTATAAAAGCAGACAGAAGTCATGGTGAAGAATGCCTTTCTGCAGCTTAAGGCATGGCCCTGTCTACATACACACTGGGCAAGCAACAAGTGCAGTAGAGAAAGCTTTGAAGGGAGAGACTCATAGAAAGCGGTGCATCTGTACCACAAAACCTGAGGGAGAAAACACAAAACCGAGCATGAATGCAAGAGTTTTGCCATGCTCACAATGAGCACGTGGAAATGGATGCTCCATGGCTTGACGTATTTGAGTATAACTGTACCCAGCCATTGGTTGACCATTGAGTCAAGCAATCACGAGGGTGATAGCTTAGGAAGACAGATTGAAAGCATAACTGAAGATACAAAAATTGAACGCAGATTTTAGTTATAGCACTGGGAAAAAAAAACAGTTTTTGAAGATTAATTCCAACAAGTTTTCTTACAAGGATCTAGTTTATAATAGTGACATATTATGTAAAATATCAGTTTTCGTTAAAACACTACAAAAAATGCAAGACAAAAAACAGTAAATGATCCATTATTACCACCTGGCTCACAAATAGGGCAGGATTTTTAGAATGTCAATTCTGCTATTGAAATACTATTCACCAAAAGACAATGAAAATGTATAATGAATTAAACAAGTACATAAGGTAGATGCACCAATTATGAAGGTTTCTTAATAGAGAAAGAGAAACAACATCAAAAGAATCAATTATCTATGCAGATACTTCCAAAGGACTATGTGTTTTGTGTAATTTTAAAAAACACACTTGCTCTCAAGAGATCGACCAGAGCTCCCTCAACCTCTTACAGCTACTTCCACCAAGCAGCCAATGACTGCCCCAGCTGTGCCCTTTCTCCTGCCCATCTTAGTCATCATGGATGGAAAACACCAGACAGCCTTAATATTTTAAAACTAGCCAGATAAGTCAATGTCTGGGTGAAGAATACCCTGCCCCATCCTCCTGGGCCTGTGTCCATGGTAGAAGCTACAAACTATAGGTGCCCTGAGACCTACATGTCTGCTGCTTCCTCTGCTCTGCCACCTGCTCTGCCTCCTCCCTCTCATCCTCTTCTTTTAATCCTGGGACTGGAAGTCCCATATTTTTCTTTTTGCCCAGCAATTGGCTTTTGCCTCCTTTACTGATACAGTCAAGAACCAATTAGAGAATCAATAAATCCCCCTACAGAATACATGCCAAATATTGTTATGAAATTATAAAAAAAGCAAAGGTCAATACAGAGAATTCAATTATTTACAGGTATATTAGTAATAATTGAATCTATCATTAAGAATACAACGTCACATTAGCACCAAAACACCAGTACTTCAGTTTTAAATCTAAATGTAGATATGGAGAAACTGATAACTTTAAAAAAAAATATATGTGAACAAGAAAAAAGCAATACCATGTTCATGGATTAGAGACTCAGTAGTGACACGATAACAGTTTTTTCCAAGTTTATCTACAGATTTAATGCATTCACAACAAGAATCTAAAGAAGTCATTAGTGATGACTGGCACATTGATTAGAAAGTTTACATAAAAGTTAGAAGATCTCAGTGATTAATAAGATATAGAAGGAAAAAAGAAAAAACAGAGAAATGACAGGACTCAATTTGGACAACTTCAACACTTCCATGAAGCTTCAGTAAAGAAGACAGCATGGATCAGTGGAGGACTGGCTGATCAGCAGAACAGGACGGGTAGGGTAAAACTCTACAGATGGCATTAATACATTTTTGCCAAAGATACACAGGTGACTCAGTGAAAGAAACACTAGCTTTTTCAACATCCAGATACACACACACGTGCATGTGCATGCACACACAAGACTAATCTTAGACAAGAGACCTTATCCTTTCCACAAAAATTAACTCAAATGGGACTTAGAGCTACATGTCAAACCCCAAACAACAAAACTATCACAAGACAGCACAAAATAGAATACTTTAATTATTTAATTTTTAATCTTAAGGAATTTAAATCTATAAGATACGCTTTTTACTAAAAGTAAAGAAGAAAGAATAAGAAACTACCCATTAGATCCCATTACTGTTAAAGATTTCTCATCTATGAAAGACTCTGTCAAGGGAGGGAAAAGGTGAGTTACATACTAAGAGAAAATATCGGAAGACACTTGGCTGATGAAGACTCACATTTAAAATGCAGAAAGATGACTTGAGGAATGTTAATCTAAGGAACCTCTTCAGTTTGGAAAACTCTGGTATATGATCTTGGAGGCTGGGCCATCATGGACATACAGGGATACAAATAGCTAGAAAGATGAGGGGGTATGATATTTAGTTTAATTTTTTTGTTTTATCATTTTGAGACAAGGTCTCAGTAAGTGATCCAGGCTGCCCTGCAACTTTCTACATATCCCATGGCAACTTCAAACCCACAATCCTCCTGCCTTTGCCTTATTACTGCTTGGATTACAGGTATGCACCACATTTGGAGGGGGATTATTAATATTTAGATATTGAAATTCTTTTTTGCAGGTGCAGCCTGCTTTCTGAGACAAACCAACAGGGAGATGCTCAGAACAAGCCCCCAAATAACCTGCAGGGAAGGAACAAAGTCAGATGATACTCAGAGTGGAACCAAGCAAAGTGTGGCCAGTAAGGGAGATGCTTAGAAACGAGACAGAAATGCCAGATACAGAGACACAGCACAGGTCATACCTTATTTTTACCCACTTGTTCTACTGGACCAGCCCTGCCTTTCTGAGGGCATGGTTGCCCAGGAGGTAGTGCCCCAACTTACTCAGCTCTGGAGGAGTCACCCAGCTACCTGTCTTTCTTCCCTGCCCTAATGGGGCCTATCTTTGGGGGCAACAATGAGTCATGAAAGAAAAGAAAACTCATACCCACTGCAGCTTCCTCTGTTTGGCTAACCTCTACACACACACACACACACACACACACACACACACACACACACACATACACACACACACACACACACACACACACACACACACACACACACACACACACACACACACACACACACACACATACACACACACACACACACACACACTTGAACCCCTAATTATACCTCAAGAACTCACAAAGCCTGAGAACAGGACAATTTGGTTCCAACTTACTGCCTGAGTCTGCTGATGTACATGCATATTATTTATTACATGGCAGATTATTCTACCCAACTCTGCCACCATAACCCCACACTCAGCATAAAATATAATTTATAAAAAGAAGAAGTAGCTCTGGGTGGCCTTGAACTCATGATCCTTCTGCCTCTGCCTCTGCCTCTGCCTCCTTCAGCAAATCCTACTGGCGCCACCACAACTATGGTCAGTTTGTATTGTATGAGAAAAGAAAAATTAAAATTTTTCAAAAACTGAAAATAAAGATAGAGAATGAGAAGAGGTAGAGAAAGAGGGGGAACTAGCTTAGAACTCAGCAAAATCAAAACAACCAACCTGACTTTGGAAAATGGGTTAAGGGCCAGAGAGACTGCTCATTGGTGAAGAGCACTTGCTTCTCTTCCAGAGGACCAGAGTTCAATTTTCATAATCCACATTGGTGGCTCAAAGCTGACTCTAACTCCAGTTCCAGAGTATCCGATGCCCTCTTCTGTCCTCTGGGGGCACATACACACCTGCAGCATACACATACACACACACACACACACACACACACACACACACACACACACACACACACACCACATGCACATAGAAATAGTTATTTAAAATGGACTTAAAAAATCTAAACTGATACCACTTCAAAGAGGACACATAAATGGCAAAATAAACATATGTAGTTCACATTTCTCACTAGGAAATTACACATTAAGACAAGAGACTATTCTGTACCTTCTAAAGAGCTCAAAATCCAATGCTCTGACAAAAGCCATGTCAGCAGGAAGGGGAAGTGGCAGGGATTCTCTTTCACTGTTGGAATGCACACAAAAATAGCACAACCATTTCTGAAGATGGCTCCTCAGTTCTTCACAGAGTTAAACTTGCCCTGCAAGCCAGCATTCACACTCCACCGTGCCTTCCCAACCAGACTGGTGATGAATGTCCAGCTCAAACCTGCACATGAAGGTTTATAGCACCCTTTTTTCAAAATTGTCAAAATTGGAAAGAACCAAGATATTCTTCTATAGTTACATAGATAGGGAAGCTGCACTATGTCCATAAACTGAGATATTATTCAGAGTTAAAGAGAAATAACTATCAAGCCACAGAAAGGCATGAAAGAAACCTAAATGTGTATTACAGTGTGTGTGTGTGTGTGTGTGTGTGTGTGTGTGTTGGGTTTGTTTCAGTTACTTTAAAATAAGGTCTCACTTTGTAGTAAAGCCATAGTCCAGGCTGACTTTAAACTCATGGCAGTCATCCTGCCTCAGGCTCCCAAGTGCTATAATTATAGGCATATGCCACAATACCCAGCTAAAGAAGACAATTTGAAAAGGCTGTTTAGTGTATAGAGTGAAAATCACTCCACAATGTGTGAAACAGAAAAATACTAACAAGTTCAGTGATTTCCCTATAGGAGAAAGGGGAAAGAGAAAAATGAGTATAGCATGGGGGGTTTTATTTATTTTTTATTAGATATTTTCTTTATTTACATTTCAAATGTTATCCCCTTTCCTAGTTTCCCCTCCAAAAATACTCTGTCCTCTCTCACCCCCTGTCCTGCTCCCCAACCCACACAATCCTGCTTCCTAGACCAGGAATTCCCCTATACTGGGGAATACAACCTTCACAGAACCAAGAGTCTCTCCTCCCATTGATGACCGACTTGGCCATCCTTGTGAAACGCCGCTGTGAGAAACTCCCACTTTCCCGCCCTCCTAGGAGAGAGAAAATGGGGGCCAGAGTCCTCCTGCAAATAACCTTTATTGATCCATATGAAGAAGTGTGGAAAAGAGACCGAGAGTGGGAAAGCGTCCCCAGAAATACCCACGTTCACATATACGTCAGCATGACGTGTGTCGTCTTGGATTGGTTGCTACTCTCATATGCCCCGGGCCTGGGCGGTGACTAATGGGCGTCAAGGCGCAGCCGCATTTGAGCTTGTATGCGTCTCTAGGCAACCGGTGTCGATGCGCGCGGACTCGGGAGCCTCGGGAGCCGCTGTGGGCGGTAACTTACGTGATTACGTCACCACGCCTGCGTACTGAGTTGTTTACAATCGTCACTAGCCGCTCCCGTTCGGGACGCGTAGCGGCTTGGCTTGGGGATGGAGCCCGCGGCTCCTAACACATCCTCACCTACATATGTAGCTAGAGCCATGAGTTCCTCCATGTGTTTTCTTTGATTGGTGGTTTAGTCCCAGGAAGCTCTGGGGTTCTAGTTAGTTCATATTGCTGTGCCTCCTAGGGGGCTTCAAACACCTTCAGCTCCTTGGGTACTTTCTCTATCTCCTTCATTGTGGACTCTATGCTCCATCTAATGGATGGTTGTGAGCATCCACTTCTGTATTAGTCAGGCACTGGCAGAGCCTCTCAGGAGACAGCTATATCAGGCTCCTTTCAGCAAGCTCTTGTTGGCATCTGCAATAGTGACTCAGTTTGGTGGTTGTTTATGGGATAGGTCCCCAGGTGGGGCAGTCTCAGGATGGTTATGCCTTCGGTCTCTGCTCCGAACTTTATCTCTATAACTCCTTCCATGGGTATTTTGTTCCCCATTCTAGGAAGGATCAAAGTGTCCACACTTTGGCCTTCCTTCTTCTTGAGTTTTATGTGTTTTGCATGTTGTATCTTGGGTATTCTGAGCTTCTGAGCTAATATCCACTTATCAGTGAGTGCATATCATGTGTGTTCTTTTGTTTGGGTTACCTCACTTAGGATGATATCCTCCAGATCCATCCATTTGTCTAAGAATTTAATGAATTCGTTGTTTTTAATTGCTGAGTAGTACTCCATTGTGTAATTGTATCACATTTTCTGTATCCATTACTCTGTTGAGGGACATCTGGGTTCTTTTCAGATTCTGGCTATTATAAAATAGGCCGCTATGAACATAGTGGACCATGGGTCCTTATTACAAGTTGAAGCATTTCTGGGTATATGCCCAGAGGTGGTATTTCTGGATCTTCTGGTAGAACTATGTCCAATTTACTGTGGAACCACCAAACTGATTTCCACAATCGTTGTACCTGCTTGCAAGCCCTCCAGCAATGGAGGGAGGACTGTTCCTCTTTCTCCACATCCTCACCAGCATCTGCTGTCACCTGAGTTTTTGATCTTAGCCTTTCGGATTGGTGTGAGGTGGAATCTCAGGGTTGTCTTCATTTGCATTTCCCTGATAATTAAGGATGTTGAACATTTCTTTTTCTTTTAATATTTTTTTATTGATCTTTTGGGAATTTCACAGCATGCACCCTTGTCCCACTGACTTTCCAGTCCTTCCATATCTGCCCTCCACTCTGATAATGCCTGTCCCCCCCCCCAATAAAATAAAATAACAAACCATTTTGCAGACCTCTGGGCAGCAACCTGCTCCTCTATCTATCGAGGCCTTCTCTGGCACCCAGATGTTGAACATTTTTTAGGTGCTTCTCAGCCATTCGGTATTACTCAGTTGAGAATTCTTTTTTAGCTCTGTGCCACATTTTTAATATGGTTATTTGGTTTTTCTGAAGTACAACTTCTTGAGTTCTTTATATATATTGGATATTAGTCCTCTATCAGATTTAGGAATGGTAAAGATCTTTTCCCAAACTATTGGTTGCCATTTTGTCTTATTAACAGTGTCCTTTGCCTTACAGAAGCTTTGCAATTTTATGAAGTCCCATTTGTTGATTCTTGATCTTACAGCACAGGCCATTGCTGTTCTGTTCAGGAATTTTTCCCCTGTGCCCATATGTTCAAGGCTCTTCCCCACTTTCTCCTCCATAAGTTTCAGTGTTTCTGGTTTTATGAGTCGTTCCTTGGTCCACTTACATTTGAGCTCTGTACAAGGAGATAAGAATGGATCAATTCGAATTCTTCTACATGATAACAAGCAGTAGAACCAGCACCATTTGTTGAAAATGCTGTCTTCATTCCACGCCATGATTTTAGCTCCTTTGTGAAAGATCAAGTAACCTTAGGTGTGTGGTTCATTTCTGGGTCTTTGATTCTATTCCATTGATCTACCTGTCTGTTACCAGTAACATGCAGTTTTTTTCACAATTACTCTATAGTACACCTTGAGGTGGGGGAAGGTGATTCCACCAAGGGTTCTCTTATTGTTGAGAATAGTTTTTGCTATCCTAGGTTCTTTCTCATTCTAAATAAATTTGCAAATTGCCCTTTCTAACTCTGTGAAGAATTGAGTTGAAATTTTGATGGGGATTACATTGAATATGTATATTGCTTTCAGCAAGATAACCATTCTTACTCTATTGAACCTGCCAATCCATGAACATGGGAAATCTTTCCATCTCCTGAGATCTTCTTCGATTTCCTTTTTCAGAGACTTGAGTTCTTATCATACAGATCTTTCACTTCCTTAGATAGAGTCACACCAAGGTATTTTATATTATTTGTGACTATTGTGAAGGGTGTTGTTTCCCTAATTTTTTTCTCAGCCTGTTTATCCTTTGTCTAGAGGAAGGCCACTGATTTGTTTGAGTTAATTTTATATCTAGCTACTTCACTGAAGTTGTTTATCAGGTTTAGGAGATCTTTGGAGAATTTGCGGGGTAACTTATACGTATTATCATATCATCTGCAAATAGTGATATTTTGAAATTCTTTCATTCCAAGTTGTATTCCTTTGATCTCTTTTGTTGTCTAATTACACTGGCAAGGATTTCAAGTACTATATTGAATAGGTAGGGAGAAAGTTGGCAGCCTTGCCTAGTCCCTGATTTTAGACGAATTGCTTCAAGTTTTTCTCCATTTAATTTGATGCTGGCTACTGGTTTGCTGTATAATGCTTTTATTATGTTTAGGTATGGGCCTTGAATTCCTGATTTTTCCAAAACTTTTATCATGAATGTGTGTTGGACTTCATCAAATACTTTCTCAGGGACTAATGAGAAGATCATGCGTTTTTTATCTTTGAGTTTGTTTATATACTGGATTACGTTGATGGATTTCCATATATTGAACCATCCCTGTATCCTTGGGATGAAGACAACTTGTTCATGATGGATGATTGCTTTGGTGTAGTCTTGGATTTGGTTTGCAAAAATTTTTCCACATTTTTTATTAGATATTTTCTTCATTTACATTTCAAGTGCTATCCCATAAATCCCCTATACCCTCCCCCTGCCCTGCTCCCCTACCCACCCACTCCCACTTCTTGGCCCTGGCATTCCTCTGTACTGGGGCACATAAACATTGCTAGACCAAGGGCCTTATTTCCCAATAATGGCCAACTAGGCCATCTTCTAATACATATGAAGCTAGAGACATGAGTTCTGGGGGTTCTGATTAGTTCATATTGTTGTTCCATCTTTAGGGTTGCAGACTCCTACAGCTCTTGGGCACTTTCTCTAGCTCCTACATTGGGGACCCTGTGTTCTGCCCTATAGATGACTGTGAGCATCCACTTGGGTATTTGTCAGGGACTGTCAAAGCCTCACAGGAGACAGCTATATCAGGGTCCTTTCAGCAATATCCTGCTGGCCTATGCAGTAGTGTCTGCATTTGGTGGCTGATTATGTGATGGACCACCCGGGTGGGGCATTCTCTAGATGGTCCCTCCTTTCATCTTAGCTCCAAACTTTGTCTCTGCACCTCCTTCCATGTATATTTTATTCCCTATTCTAGGGAGGAATGAAGTATTCACACGTTGGTCTTTCTTGACTTTCTTGTGTTTTGGAAATTGTATCTTGGATATTCTAGGTTTCTGGGCTAATATCCACTTATCAGTGAGTGCATATTAAGTGTTTTCTTTTGTGATTGGGTTACCTCACTCAGGATGATATCCTCCAGATAAATCCATTTGCCCAAGAATTTCATAAATTCATTGTTTTTAATAGCTGAGTAGTACTCCATTGTGTAAATGTACCACATTTTCTGTATCCATTCCTCTGTTGAGGGACATCTGGGTTCTTCTGGCTATTATAAATAAGGCTGCTATGAACATAGTGGAGCATGTGTCCTTGTTATCAGTTGGAACATCTTCTGGGTATATGCCCAGGAGAGGTATTGCTGGATCTTTCGGTAGTACTATGTCCAGTTTTCTGAGAAACCGCCAGACAGATTTCCAGAGTGGTTGTACCAGCTTGCAATCCCACCAGCAATGAAAGAGTGTTCCTCTTTCTCCACATCCTCGCCAGCATCTGCTGTCACCTGAATTTTTGATCTTAGCCATTCTGACTGGTGTGAGGTGGAATCTCAGGATTGTTTTGATTTGCATTTCTCTGATGATTAAGGATGTTGAACATTTTTTCAAGTGCTTCTCAGCCCTTTGGCATTCTTCAGTTGACAATTCTTTGTTTAGCTCTGTACCTCATTTTTAATGGGGTTATTTGAATTTCTGGAGTCCAGCTTCTTGAGCTCTTTGTATATATTGGATATTAGTTCCCGATCAGATTAGGATTCGTAAAAATTCTTTCCCAACCCGTTGGTGGCCTTTTTGTCTTATTGACAGTATCTTTTGCTCTACAGAAGCTTTGCAATTTTATAAGGTCCCATTTGTCGATTTGTGATCTTACAGCACAGGCCATTGCTGTTCTGTTTAGGAATTTTACCCCTGTACCCAAATCTTCAAGGGTTTTCCCCACTTTCTCCCCTATACATTTCAGGGTCTCTGGTTTTATGTGGATGTCTTTGATCCACTTAGACTTGAGCTTTATACAAGGAGATAGGAATGGATCAATTCACATGCTTCTACATGTTGACTGCCAGTTGTGCCAGCACCATTTGTTGAAAATGCTGTCTTTTTTCCACTGGATGGTTTTAGCTCCCTTGTCAAAGATAAGGTGACCAGAGGTGTGTAGGTTCATTTCTGGGTCTTCAATTCTATTCCATTGGTCTACCTGTCTTTTGCTAATACCAGTACCATGCAATTTTTATCACAATTTCTCTGTAGTACAGCTTGAGGTCAGGCATGGTGATTCCACCAGAGGTTCCTTTATTGTTGAGGATAGTTTTTGCTATCCTAGGTTTTTGTTATTCCAGATGAATTTGCAAATTGCCCTTTCTAACTTAATGAAGAATTGAGTTGGAATTTTGATGGGGATTGCATTGAATTAATTGGTTTTCCAAATTTTTACTGAGTATTTTTGCATCGATATTGATTAGGGAAATTGGTCTGAAATTCTCTTTCTTTATTGGATCTTTGTGTGGTTTAGGTATCAGAGTAATTGTGACTTCATAGAACGAATAGGGTAGAGTATCTTCTGTTTCTATTTTGTGGAATAGTTTGAGGAGTATTGAAATTTGGTCCTGTTTAAAGGTCTGATAGAACTCAGCACTAAACATATCAGGTCCTGGGCTTTTTTTGGTTGGGAGACTATTAATGACTGTTTCTATTTCTTTAGAGGATATGGGACTGTTTAGATAATTAATCTGACCCTTATTTTACTTTGGTACCTGGTATCTGTCTAGGAAATTGTCTTTTCCATCCAGGTTTTTCAGTTTTGTTGAGTAAAAGCTTTTGTAGGAGGATCTGATGATGTTTGAATTTCCTCAGAATCTATTGTTATGTCTCTCTTTTCATTTTTGATTTTGTCAATTAAGATACTATACCTGTGCCCTCTAGTTAGTCTGGCTAAGGGTTTATCTATCTTGTTGATTTTCTCAAAGAACCAGCTCCTGGTTTCGTTGATTCTTTGCATAGTTCTTTTTCTTTCTATTTGGTTGATTTTACCCCTGAGTTTGATTGTTTCCTGCCATCTACACCTCTTGGGTGAATTTGTTTCCTTTTGTTTAGAGCTTTTAGGTGTGCTATCAATCTGCTAGTGTATGCTCTCTCCAGGTTCTTTGTGGAGGCACTCAGAGCTATGAGTTTACCTCTTAGGAATGCTTTCATTGTGTCCCATAAGTTTGGGTTTGTTGTGCCAGGGACTGGGCCTAGTTGGCCCCCCCTCAATCTCTGGGAATCAGGGTCTCAGACAGATGGGCATAGAGTCGGTGAGAATGGGGTGACAAACAGACTCAAGGGAATGTGGATCTGAATGTAATTTGTCAAATTGAGCATCAAACTTTTTATACAGAAGAAAATAGGGAAGTTAGGTGACACACTGGGAAGGTACAATAAGGTTAGTAGATTATTAATTACTTTTACACAAAAAGAGGAGTGCAAACACAAAGGACTGGCAGGATACAGCTGGGATAAAATTCAGTGTTAACAACTAGGATCAAAAGCAGCCCCAGCTAAGGTCAGCTTAATCTTAGAAGTCATGGACAAGGGCTACATGCCCTTGCCATAGTTCCTCTCCTAGTCTATTGTATAGTCCACCTTCCCCCTAGGCTATTGTAAATTCCTGTATATGGGTGTAACTCAGCTATCTATAGTTCTAAGTACCTACTCTGATTGCTCCCTAGACCACAACCTTCCTTCTTCCTAGATAATGGTAAATTCCCTTGTAGGGCAGTGACTTAGCTATCCATAGCCAGGGTCAGCTCAAGGACTGACTGCCTAGGACTGGTGAAGAATCTTACTTAGCTATAAGTCAAATAGAGGCACTTATAATAAAACAATATTAAGGGAAAGCACACAAATCCATTTACCAACTAAAGCAAGGACATTGGAACATTTGTTATACAGGATGCCACAGTTCCAGGAGACTAAGTTTCTGTGAACTTTTTGCCTCAGGACAGCACCCAGGTTTTTTGGGGCCTGTCGCACCTTCCTACTGGAGTGGATGTAGCAATGTTGTGACTTCATTTTCATTAAACTCTAAAAAGTCTTTAATTTCTTTATTTCTTCCTTAATGGAGTTATCATTGAGTAGAGTGTTGGTCAGCTTCCACGTGTATGTGGCCTTTCTATTACTTACGTTGTTATTGAAGATCAGCCTTAGTCTATTTTGATCTGATAGGATGCGTGGTGGTATTTTTTAAATATTTTTGTCTCTGTTGAGGCCTGTTTTGTGGCTGGTTATATGGTCAATTTTGGAGAAGGTAACGTGAGGTGCTGAGAAAAAGGTATGTCCTTTTGTTTTAGGATAAAATGTTCTATAAATATCAGTTAAATTCATTTGTTTCATAACTTCTGCTAGTTTCATTGTGTCTCTGTTTAGTTTCTGTTTCCAGGATCTGTCCATTGATAAGAGTGGAGAGTTGAAATATCCCACTATTATTGTGTATGTTACATGTATGTTTTGATCTTTATTAAAATTTCTTTAATGAGTGTGAATGCCCTTGCATTTGGAGCATAGATGTTCGGAATTGAGAGTTCATCTTGGTAAAATTTAACTTTGATGTGTATGAAGTGTCCCTCCCTATCTTTTTTGATAACTTTAGGTTGAAAGTTGATTTTATTCAATGTTAGAATGGCTACTCCAGCATGTGTCTTGGAACCATTTGCTTGGAAAATTGTTTTCCAGCATTTTACTCTGAGGTAGACACTGTCTTTGCACTGTGGTGGGTTTCCTGCATGCAGCAAAATGTTGGGTCCTTTTTATGTAATCAGCCTGTTAGTCTATGTCTTTTTATTGGGGAATTGAGTCCATTGACATTAAGAGATATTAAGGAAAAGTAATTGTTGCTCCCTGTTATTTTTGTTGTTAAGAGTTGGAATTCTGTTTATGTGGCTATCTTCTTTTAGGTTTGTTGAAAGATTACTTTCTTGCTTATTTTAGAGCATAATTTCCCACCTTGTGTTGGAGTTTTCCCTTTATTATCTTTTGAAGGGCTGGATTTGTGGAAAGATAATGTGTAAATTTGATTTTGTCATGGAATATCTTGATTTCTCCATCTATAGTAATTGAGAGTTTTGCTGGATATAGTAGCCTGGGCTGACATTTGTGATGTCTTAGGGTCTGTATGACATCTGCCCAGGATATTCTGGCTTTCATATTCTCTGGGGAGAAGTCAGGTGTAATTCTGATAGGTCTGCCTTTATATGTTACTTGACCTTTTTCCATTACTGCTTTTAATATTCTTTCTTGTTTTGTGCATTTGGTGTTTTGATTATTATGTGACAGGAGGAATTTCTTTTGAGGTCCAAACTATTTGGAGCTCTGTAGGCTTCTTGTATGTTCACGGACATCTCTTTCTTTAGGTTTGGGAAGTTTTCTTCTATAATTTTGTTGAAGATATTTGCTGGCCCTTTAAGTTGGAAACCTTCCTTCTCGTCTATACCTATTATCCTTAGGTTTGGGATTCTCATTGTGTCCTGGATTTTCTGGATATCTTGGGTTAGTATCTTTTTGCATCTTGCATTTTCTTTGATTGTTGTGTCAATGTTTTCTATGGTATCTTCTGCACCTGAGATTCTCTCTTCCATCTCTTGTATTCTGTTGGTGATGCTTACATGTATGGCTCTTGACTTCTTTCCTAGATTTTCTATCTCCAGAGTTGTCTCCCTATGTGATTTCTTTATTATTTTTACTTCCATTTTTAGATCTTGGATGGTTTTCTTCAATTATTTCACCTATTTGGATGTATTCTCTTGTATTTCTTTAAGGGAGTTATTTATGTCCTTCTTATAGTCCTCCATCATCATCATGAGAAGTGACTTTAGATTTATATCTTGCTTTTCTGGTGTGATGGTGTATCCAGGACTTGCTATGGTGGGAGAGTTCGGTTTTGATGATGCTAAGTAACCTTTATTTCTATTGCTTCTGTTCTTCCACTTATCTCCCATGATCTGATTATCTCAAGTGCTCCCTGCCCTCAATATGTCTGATTGGAGCCTGTACCCCAGTTGAGTCAGAACTTCTCAGAGTCCAGCTTTCTTTTTGAGCCTGTGATTCTGAGATCCTGTGATGCTGAGATTCTGGTTGTGTCAGAGTTCTTGGCAGTCAAGCTTGCTCTGAGATCCTGAGATCCTAGTGTGTCCAAGTTCTTGGGATCCTGAGATCCTGGGTGCATTAGAGCACCTGGAAGTAGTACCTCCTCTGCGACCATGGGGCTGTCCACTGACTAAAGCAAGGAAGACCAGCGCTGACCAGAAGGAACCTGAGCCACTGGTCAGGTGGGTGTATACTCCAGCTGTCCCCAGGTACCTCTGGTTCTGTTGGAAAAGATGTTGTGTTCCACTCACCAGTAATCCTAAGATCCTGGGCATGCTAGGGCACCTGTTGGGTGGAGAGCCCTCTGGAGATGGTGGGACTGTCCTTGAAATTCAGTCCCAAGATGGCCTGGTGCCACAGACCGTTTAGGCCCCCTGTCCACATGGAACGGGTTCTCTGGAGCAAGTGGGCAAGAATTCGGTGAGTGACAAACAGACACACACACAAGGAGTATGGATCTGAGTGCAATTTGTCAAATCAAGCATCAGACTTTTTATACAGAAGAAAATAGGGAAGTTAGGTGACACACCAGCAAGATACAAAGAGATTACTAGAGGTTACTGGATTCTAACACAAAACAGAGTAATGCAAGTGGGGAAGGACTGGCAGGAACCAACTGGGATAAAATTCAAGGTTAACAACTGGGATCAAAAACAACTCCACCTAAGGTCAGCTTAATCTTAGAAGCCATAGTTCCTATTGTAGACTATTATATAGTCCACCTTCCCCCTAGGCCATTGTAAATACTTGTATCTGGGTGTAACTCAGCTAGCTATAGTTCTAAGTATCTATTCTGGTTCCTCCTCAGGTCACAAACTTTCTTATTCCTAGATAGTGGTGAATTCCTGTGTAGGGCAGTGACTTAGCTATTCATGCCCAAGGTTGGATTAAGGACTGCCTAGAATGTAACTTAGCTATATGTCAAAAATTCAATCTTTAGAAGCACTTATAATGAAGTAATATTAAGGGAAAGCACACAGATCTGTTTACCAACTAAAGCAAGGACATTGGAGCATTCTTTATACAGCATGCCACGATTCCAGGAGACTAAGTTTCCGTGAACATTTTGCCTCGGGATTGTGCCCAGACTTTCCAGCCTGTCAGGCGGGTCACTACTGGAGTGGATGTAGCAGCCTGGTGTTGGTGCATGAGAGGTTTTAAAGCATTGGCCCTATTCTGTGCTGTACTGTGGTGTTAGATACATGCCATTATGCAGTGTTAAAACACATAGATCTGCACAACATAGAGAGTAAACCTGAATGTAGACATTGTTAGTAATGTGTCAGTATTGGTTCAAGGGTGTTGATAAACAGGCCATTCTAACTTACTGTGTTAGTTATAAGAGGGGTACTCAAGGGAAGATAAGAAGCATGTGAAAGTCACTGAACTTTCCGCATAATTTTTCTCTAACACAAAAGTTGTTCTAAAAGCAAAGTCTGTTAAAACACTTCTCACAGATCTTCTTCATAAGAAACAGCAAGAAAGAGGGGGGCAGGAGAGATGGCTCACTGGCTACTTTTGTGGAGGATCCAGGTTTGATTTCTAGCACCAAGACAGCAGTTCACAACTGTCTGTAACTCCAGTCCTAGTGGATCCTATGATGCCCTCTTCTGGCCTCCACTGGCACACAGACATAGGCAGGCAAAACACTGATACATAGAAAGTAAAAACATGAGTTTAAAAAATAGAAAATAAAAATAAAAATGAAGCGTTTTGTTCTATTCCATACTCATAGACTAGAATTAATATCAAGAAAATGGCCATATATGTTACTGAAAGTGGTCTGCAGGTTCAATTACAGTCCCTACCAAAGTTCCAATGAAAAGCTTATCAAGACTGAAATCAAGCCCTAAAATTCATGTGAAGACACAAAAGACTTTGAATAGACAAAGCACTCCTAAGCAAAAAGAGCAAGGCTAAAGTATCACAGTACCTGGCCTCAACGTATGCTCTAAGGCCTAAGCAACAGAGACAGAACGTATGCTCTAAGGCCTAAGCAACAGAGACAGAACGTATGCTCTAAGGCCTAAGCAACAGAGACAGAACGTATGCTCTAAGGCCTAAGCAACAGAGACAGAACGTATGCTCTAAGGTCTAAGCAACAGAGACAGAACTGTTGAAAAACAGAGAACCCAGAAATAAATGCACAGAGCAATAGCCACCTAATTTCCAACAAAGGTGTTAGTATATTAATTACTTTTCTCATTGCTTTGACAAATTACTTGACAAAGACATTTGAAGAAAGTAAGAATTATTTTGGTTCACAGCTGTACAGAGTGGACAGTTTGTTGTGTCAGGGTAGCCATGGCAGCAGAAGCATAAGGCAGCTGGTGACATTGTCCATTATCACTAGTCCTCTCATTCAGTCTAGGATCATAGCGCCATTGGTGCTGCCCACATTCAGACTGAGTTTTCCTTCTTCAGTTTAGACTCTTGAAAACACCCTCAGCCAAGGCAACAATGGGAATTCATGACTGTGAGTTTGGAAAACAAACTTGAAAAAGCAGACAAGCCTCTTCAATGGGTGGTGCTGGAAAAGTGGATTTTCATTTGCTGGGGCTTGAAATTTGATCCATACCTCTCACCCTGAACAAAAACTGATTCAAAAGGGGATCAATGACCTTAATATAAGGCTCAAAATAATGAAACTGCTAATGGAAAAGAGAGAAAACACTTCAAGATACAGACATAGGTAAGAACTTTCTGAAAATGACTCCAATAACACAGGAAATAAGAGTTGATAAATAAGATTGCATCATAAAAATGAAAACAAGACGTCTGACAGCAAAAGAAATTGACCAGAGTCAAGAACTAGCCTATAAAAGAGGAGAAAAATTGTCAGCTGTACTTGGTAGTTAATATCTAGAGCAAATAAAGACATAAACAAATTGAACTAACACACAAGAGAAACTGGAGATCTTCTGATCAATAAGTGAGCTATTGAGCTGAATAAACAGTTCTCAAAAGCAAACAGCCAATAAATAGGTGAAAAGTGCTCAGCAGCCCTAACTATCAGCGAAAGGTAAAACTACTTTGGAATACCATCTTACCTGCCAGAATGAGTAGTGGAGGAAAAGGGAGACACAAGCTCTGGCCAGGATGTGGACAGAGAGGAAAATTCATTCACTGCTGGTGAGATGTGAACCATGGAGGCTTCTCAATAAACCAAGAGTGGAAGGACCGTAAGATGCAGGTCCAGCATTTCTGGGAATATACTCAGAATTGAGCTCTACCTTGCAGATGCTGCATATCCATGACTTTTTTCCTGGATTGTTCAGAACAGCTAAGAAATAGACCCAGCTTAAGATGTCTGTCAACAGAGAAATGATTAAACACATGTGTTAGATATATATAGTGGGATTTTTTTTCAACCATAAAGAAAAATGAAAGGACATTTTTTGGAATACAGATAGAATTGAATGTCATCCTGTAAAGTAAAATAAGCCAGACTCAGATAGACAGACATAGCATGTTGTCCTTATGCAGACCATTTTTATGGGGATGAGGGAAGGAAAGGCTTAACATAGTGTGTTGAGGGGCAATAGAATACACATGACTTGAAAGTAAAAGGGTTCTGTTTGAGGGAGAAAGAAAATGGACAGAAAGGGCAGGAGGACGAGGGTGGGTGGAAAAGGGAACATACAGAGTATATATGAAAATGCCATGGTGAAAACTGTGATTTTGTATGTTAAGTCAAAAAGTAATATCAGTAAAAGAAAATGGTTTTGTTGTGAGATCATTGACAACTTTTGAAAGGTGTATTCAAAGAAGGAAATAAAAAGTTTTTTTTTTCCCTTGTTCCAGTCAACCCCGCTGGCTCCCACCGGCTCCGCTTGCTCCGCTCGCTCCGGCCAGCCCCACTCACTCCCAGCCGCCCCCATACGGCCCCCACTTGTTCCAGCCAGCCCCGCTCACTCAGCTCGGCTCCGCTTGCTCCAGTTGGCCCCGCTCGTTCCGGCCATCTCCCCGTTCGGCCCCACTCACTCCAGCCCGCTTGCTCCGGCCGTCCCCATTCGGCTCTGCTCGCTCCGGATAGCCTCGCTTGCTCCGGTTGGTCTCTCCAGTCCAAGGATTCATTTCTTATTATTCTTCATAAGTACGCTGTAGCTGACTTCAGACGCACCAGAGGAGGGCGGCAGATCTTGTTACGGGTGGTTGTAAGCCACCATGTGGTTGCTGGGATTTGAACTCATCACCTTCGGAAGAGCAGTCGGGTGCTCTAACCCACTGAGCCATCTCACCAGCCTGGAAATAAAAAGTTTTAAACCGAATAAATACATAAGGAAATTTAAGACATTTTTAATTTCTATAAAATACCATAAAATACAGAAAGTGATCTTTGAGCATTACAGTGTTGTGTTTATCCTTGTAAATTTGTATATACAATATCACATATGTGATTTATGTACATATGTGTACAATATAAGATATATTGATTTATTTTTATGGACAAGATACATGAATATTAGCACAGAGTGGTCTCTATTGAAGCTGTATTGAAGTAAAGGTGGAATAAAATCAGTATCAAACTTTGTAGATTGTATAAAACTAGATCTGTAGTGCAGACTCTGGAGCAAGCTGTAAGGAAATAATTAAAACAGAACAGAGGAATTAATAATGGGACACAAATTCATCTTGAACAAGATTGTAAGGAAAATAGAAAATAAAAACAAGCAGGAAACACTTAGAAAACAATGACAGATGTAAACATAACTCTATTAATAAAGGTATTAAATATACATCAACTAAACTGAATGAACATAGCTGAATATTTGGGTGCACCTGAATGTGGACCTAGCTTTCATATCTTTTTATAGATGATTGTGAGCCACCATGTGTTTGCTAGGAATTGAACTCAGGACCTCTGGAAGAGCAGCCAGTGCTTGTAACCACTGAGTCATCTCTCCATTCCTGTAGCCTCTTAAATAAACTTCTAGTAGTGGAATTGGCACATTGTGGATAACTATATAACATGGTCCAGGAGAATGCCACACTCCTTTCCCAGGTGGTCCATCAGCAGTGGTATATGAGCATCCCACTCATTCTACATTTGCATAGCACTTGTGTTGTATTTATGACTTCAGCCATCCTCAGGAGACTTTAATTTGCATTTCCTTAATGAGCAATGAGTCGAGCATCCAGTGTTCATTGACAATTTCTAAATCTCACTTAATGAATTGCTGCCAAATATTTTACCAATTTATAATGATTCATAAGTGTTACTTGTATATTATAGTTGTTAAGTGCTTGATGACTTATATGTTTTAGAAAATATGCTTACATCTGTACCTTATCTATGCATTTCTAGAAGTGTAACTTTTAAAGAAAGAATACAAGTTCCTTTGAAGTCTAATTTTTTAAAAATTTCTTCTGTGATTCATAATCACGTGGCCTAAAATATATTTGATTTTGATACAGAGTGCTCTGTGTATCCCTGGCTTGCCTGGAGCTCACTTTTACTTTTAGACCAGGCTGACCACGAACTCACAGAAGTCCACTAGGAGGCATATGCCACCACTCCTGTCATCGTCTGCAAAATACTGATTTAACCCAAGTTTCCTCCTCTGTTTCTTCTAAATGTCTTAAGTTTGGATGCTTCATTTTTGTTTTTAATCTGTTTTGAACAAGCATTTGTTTTTGCTGCCAGGTAAGGATCCAGGCTTATGTGTTTCCCTGAAAAGCCCAAATATTCTAGTTCAGTTTGCTGTAATTACCCTTTGCCCATTTATTTGCTCTGGTATATTTTTCAAAGCCAAATGCTCATGGACATGTGGATCTGTATCTGGAGTTTTTATCATTATCCACTGACTTTTACGCTATTCTCACTCATGGTAAAAGTTGACCATTCTGGGTCTTTTACATTTTACGTTTTAGAATTCTCTTTCCGGTTTCTACATCCAGGCTGGATGGGGTTATAGTTGGATAGACGGCAAATCTCCAGAATTGAGGCAAACTGAAGGCAACACGATCTGAGTTTCCAACCTACAAGCTCGTGTGCTGGTGTCTTCCTCAGTTTCCCTAGACAAAGTTTTGAGGTTGCTGTGCAAGATGTACATGTGTTTTGTGATAGTTACCTCTTAGTATGTTACATGTTACATGTTTGATTCTATGATGGAATGTAGTTTTTAATTTTATTTTCAAGTATCCTTTGACAAGTAATTAATTTCATACTTTCATTTCCCCTCCTGAGAACTTGCTAAACTTGCTTCCCATGCTCAAGTTCTTTATTATATAGATTCTTTTGGGGTTTTCTTCATGAACAATCTTGTTGTCCATGAGTATAAATGGTTTTATCTTTTACTTTCTAATCTGAGTACCCATTGTTTCTTTTATTTGTTTTGTAGTTATAATAGTAAGAATAATAAAAGCAAGCAACTCTGTCTCTCTCTTTCCAGTCTGAAGGCAGTCAGTCTATCATTAAGGTGTTTGCCTTGGTTTTGTAATCAAGGGTGTTTATCAGATTTAGAAGCTCCCTTTTATCCCTAGATGACTGAGAAATTTAATTATAAATGAATGGTGAATTCAGTAGAATTTTATATCTTCTTTTCACCAAGACTATTTTCTTTCTTTGCATGGGTCTTACACATCACAAGCTAGCTTCAAACTCATTTTTAGTCAAGGAACATTTGGTCTTCCTGCCTGTATCTCTGGGCAACTAAGAGTACAGGCCTAAGCTGTTCTGCCCATCCAGCCCTGGCCCATGCAAGCATGCTACCAACTGAGCTAAATCGACAGCGGTCTGCTTTTCCATTTTGTATGTATTTGTAGGGTTCCGTGATGTAATTTGAAACATGTACAGTCATGGTAATCAACTTGAGGTGATTAGCACCTCTTTATCCACTTGCCATTTGTTGTATTGAGAACCTAAATTCCTGTGGGCTAATAGAATTTATGTAATTTTTTTTTTGTAAGCTACAGTCACTCTGAAGTGCTGTCAAACGTTGAAATATATTTCTTCTCATTATTTTGTTAACGGTTTTCTGGCTTTTCTCTGCCCTTCCTTACCAGTGAACATTATCCTACTTTCAATGGAACCAACCTCTTACCTAAATTTTGCCTTTGTTTGAGTAGTAGTTTACTTGCTATAATGTAGCCTGGTTCCACGTTGCCTTAAATCATGGGATTTCATAGAATGAGTTAGAATGTCTCCCCCTTTTGTCCTGAAAGAACATTGGTAGGATTTGTGTGAAGTTTTCCAGATTGGGGAAAGAGCATGAATTCACCAAAGGTTTCATTGCTGTAATGTTTTTCATCATTAATTCAACCCCTTTGCTTGCTTGCTTGCTTGATTGATTGATTGATTCCTTAATTCTTAGATGATTTCATACCATGTGTCATAGCTAGTATCAGCTGTCAACTTGGTACAACCCATAGATACTTCGGAGGAGGAAACTTCAGTTAAGGAATTACCTTAAAATTTGGTTCAGGCTGGCTTAAAACTTGTGGTAATTCAGCCTCTGCCCCTTGACTGCTAGCATCACAGGCATGCAGCACCACTCTCAACCAGAAGAAAGACTCAGCTCATTGTATATCTATCCCCTATACCTTCTATAACAAGCTAGCAGTTTCTATCTTTAAGCCAACTATTTGCACTATTGTACTGGGTAGTTTTGTGTGTCAACTTGACACAGGCTGGAGTTATCACGGAGAAAGGAGCTTCAGTTGGGGAAGTGCCTCCATGAGATCCAGCTGTGGGGCGTTTTCTCAATTAGTGATCAAGGGGGAGAGGCCCCTTGTGGGTGGTGCCATCTCTGGGCTGATAGTCTTGGTTCTGTAAGAGAGCAGGCTGAGCAAGCCAGCGGAAGCAAGCCAGTAAAGGACATCCCCCCATGGCCTCTGCATCAGCTCCTGCTCCCTGACCTGCATGAGTTCCAGTCCTGACTTCCTTTGGTGATGAACAGCAGTATGGAAGTGTAAGCTGAATAAACCCTTTCCTCCCCAACTACTTCTTGGTCATGTTGTTTTGTCCAGGAATAGAAACCCTGACTAAGACAACTATGTTGTAAGGATTATTAGTATAACTGTTCATAATTGTTCTTTTACATTGTGGTATCTTACTTCATCCCCAGTCATGGTAAACCGTTGTTTTTCTTTCTTCTCAGTCCTGCTTGAGTCTTGAACATACTATTGATCCTTCCATGCATCAAGCTTTAGGTTGTACCGATATTTTCCCCCATTGCTTTCCCTTGTCTATCTACTTTATTGGGTTTTGTTCTGTATTGCTTTGTGATTATTGATTTGTTAGTTTATTTCATGCCACCGTGCATTATCCTGTATAGCCTGGGTTCCAGAACCCTAGCTAGATGCAGCAAGGGAATGAAAAAAGGACAGACACACATACAGTGATGCTGTGGTCAGGGGACTCTAACCCATACTGCCTCTACAACCTGGAACCTCAGTGTGTTCTCAGTACATCACAGGGGTGCAGGGGAGAAGGATGGCTACTCTGGGGAGGAGATCTAAGCAGGTAAACAGTAGCAACAGTTTATAGTCTTTGCACACACTGATTTATAAGCATTCATACTTGGACTCCTGAGAAAAGCTTTGCATCCCTCTTGAGCCTGGCCATATGGTTAATGGCTTTTTTTTTTTAAACTGGCTGATTATGGAGTCCTCCACAGGTCATGCCTATTTCAAAACACATATTTGCTCCTGATTTCATTTACTCAGGGCTTGAAGCACTGGGGCTCCAATCCCTGGCCTTGCATGTGACAAGCAAATACTTTACTTCTCATCTGTAACCTTAGCCCTTTTCTATTCAATTTGAGCCTAGGTAGACCTCAAATGTCCAGTCCTCCTGCCTCAGTCCCCCAAGTTGTTGGAATTACAGCTGTGTGACAACTTACCCACTTCATGCATAGTTTAGACTGAGTCTTTTGTAAAGTAGTATCCTGGCTTACATTATGATGTGAGGCCTAGGTGTTGTCACTTTATATGACATCACCTCATCCATGTTGTTCCTTACCATTAAACTTCAGAAACATTTCAACATACCACATTTTTATTTTCATTCTATTCAAAGCATTTAATGATTTTGTGTAGGTAGAGTAGGGAGGTATTTAGATGATTGTTGTTTAACTTCCAAATATTTGAACATTGTTCAAGCGTCTTTCTTACTGGTTTCTAATTTAATTCCATTAACCAGAAAAAAATTCTCCACATGTCTTTCTATGTCTACATCTCTAGCCAATTGCTCCTCTGACATTTTGTTCCATGTGAGCTTCTCAGAGCTGTGAACTGTGCCTTCTCACCTCCGAATGACCACCAAGCTGTGCTGTGCTATCCCCTCTTGCTCTATGACCTGGAAACTCCAGTCAGTAACCTGGAGCTACGTTGAGCTTAACTCATTTTTTTGTTTGTTTGTTTGGTTGTTTTTTTTTTTTTTTTCCCCTCAGAGCAATCACTGCGCTGCAGATCATACAATGTATGAGAACAATTGTTTTACATCCTGTGTTTCTTTTCCTAGTACTTAATGGAGAAGAGTAATCGCCCTCCCTTTTACTTAGCGATTGCTGCAAGCAAGTTGGGAACTATCTAAGTCAATTATGTTACCTCAAATAGCAAGGAATAGAAAAATACAACATTAAAATATGCCATTTTCTGTAGTGAAAGTAATATAAGGCACCCATAAATATATTTTATAAAAGATGTACAGTATATAGAATATTATGAAACATGATTTAAAAAATAAATCATTTAATAGGAAGACTGGAAAATGTACAATACAAATACATACATATATATATATACTAGATGGTATAAATTTATTTGCAGACCTAGTAAAATTTTAATAGTTTGTGTTATGCACAAAATTTGAAAAATAGGTATAATATTTGCTTATAACAACAAGGGCCTAAGGATATCTTATGTAAATAAATAAATAAATAAATAAATAAATGTTGTTGTTGTTGCTGGGGTAGGACACATTCCATGGCACATGTGTGAGGGACAGAGGAATCGCGTTGCAGTCAGTTCTCTTCTACCGTTCTATGTGTTTGGAGGGATTGATCTCAAGTCACCTGTGCAGCAAATTCCTTTATCCAGTAAGCCGTCTTGCTCGCCCCTGATATACATCTGAATAAGATTTGATGTATCCCAAAATATCATTATGTACAACAGCACTGTGATTTGTGTAGTGTCAAATAGCTCAATCTCTGTGAAGAGACTGTGAATAGATTGTGAGTGTCTAACAGTACCTACCTGGTTATGCTCTTTCTCTGAGCTCAGGTTCCTTATCCATATAATAACAGTATCCACATCATATAGAAAAGACTGAACATGTATAAAAAAGAAGTCCCTGGGACAGTGGCTAGTCCTATGGTTTGAATGCAAAATGTGCTTTCCCAACACACACTCTCTCTCTCTCTCTCTCTCTCTCTCTCTCTCTCTCTCTCTCACACACACACACACACACACACCATAGGCTCATGTGTTTGAACATTTAGTTTCCAGCTGGTGGCTGTGTTTGAGGAGACTATAGAACATCCAACTGCAGGAACAGGGCTGATCACATTGTACAAGTCTTTGAAGCTTACTGTCCCTTGCTCCTTTCTACCATTCACTCTGTCATGACCAGAAGGCCATCTGAGGAACTCCTATTGCTCTAGAGCATCCCTTCTGTGCTATGATGGTCTGAAATCGTGAACTAAATGTGACTTTCTCCCTTGAGTTGCATCTGTAAGTTATTGTGTCACAGTAATGATCACAGTAACAAATACAGTTGGCTTCTCATATGTGTGAACACACATAAGCTATTTTTATGTTCATTTGGCCTTATTTATTTACATAAAAAGACATAGCACATGGGTAGAAAAATAGATAATGAAAGAGAATCAAGAAAAGATTTTTAATAAACAGGACTAATAACTTTTGATCTCTGGGGAAGTGTCTACACGTTCATCAAGTGGAGACTGAGATTAACTTATTCATATTCATTGTAAGATGTTTGGGTCATGTCTACACCTACAAAGTGAAAATTAGCTATGCTGTGTCAGAGAGACTCTCATATCTAGGAATCACAATACCACAGTGGACCCCAGGCTTAATGCCAGAGTTTAAGGCACTCATGAGTGGAATCATTTCATGGCCTACATAAAAATTTAAAGGAAAATTAAAGTACACATACACATTATGAAGCTATGAAGAAATTAAGCCAATCACTGAGACTAAGTTGAGGCATACTGGCATATTGGTGTTCAGAGGCAACCAGATACATTCAGGGTAATTGTGGAACATGACTTCAAAAGGATACAAAAAGGTGTGTCCTTTGTGTTGACTTTATGTCTACATTTTCCTTATTTCACTTCTTGGTTTGCAGTATTTCAAATACTTTTAAAATTTTCTGAAGAGTTATCCCAAAATCTACACCACTGATATTTGTGGTCTATCAATAGTTTCCTACTTCCATAAATAAGTGTTTTGTTTTACATTTTATAATTTAGTGCTGTAAAATGAACTTCTTGTTTTCTCCTAGGAAATATTTCAATTTATAAATACCCCATGAAGATCCTTTCCAGAAAGCAAGCTTTCAGTGGGTTGGAATTACAGGTCCCCTGAGGACATAAAGATGAGCCCACAAAGCAGGAAGATGTAGGAGCTAAGGGCATTAAATGGCATTAAAGTATAATAAAGAATAAATTTCTACTTCAGAATTTTCAGAGTTGTTCACAATGCTTACTTTTTTTTCTCTAAATTTTTGTAAGGAAACAAAGAATCTTATTATCTATATCACCTCAGATCAGAGATACAAGCATCTAAAAGGAAGTTCTTGAGGGCCTTGGGTACGATAGCAACTTAAAAATGTATAGAAAGGGAAATATCAAGCTGAAATGCTTCTATTTTTACATAAATATCAAAGGTGCCTTGATTGGGAATATGAGTCTGCAGGGCTGTGTTACCAAATAATGAGTGGTATGAACTATTTCGTGATCCTTGAAGAGTATCCAGAGGCCAGAATGAACTTCTTTTCGATCATAAAGATGAGTTCAGGGTGCTCAGTGAATGGTTAGCTTCTCAGGAGAAATAGAGCACTACAGTTCAGGAGTTTCTAGAAAATCACTCAGGGTAAACTTTGGAAAGGTGGGACTGAAGGATCTGCTGTCAGGGATTCCGGGATGATGGGGAGATCTCTTCCTCCTTATAAAAATAACTTGTTAAATCTCCCAAGAAACAAATGTCTCCATAAACTGCCATGCCCAAGACAGGGACTTAAGAGACCAGTAAATGACATCTGGAGAGTAATTTTCAGGGGTAGAGATTAGCTCTGTTCAGCTAGAGAGCATGGGTGGTGGTTATCTCAACTGCTACATGGAATGGATTGGGATCTACCTAGGTGTTGTAGCATATTTTGTCAAACTGTGAACTCCAAGATTTTGTTGTTTACTTGAAAAACTTTCTTTTATTTGTGATGTGGCTCAGCCTTAGTACACACATTTAATCCCAACAGTGAAGGTTAGTTTGTAGAAAGAAGCACCCATGTTTGAAAGTGATGTGTAGGGGCTGGTGAGATGGCTTAGCAGGTAAGAGCACCCGACTGCTCTTCCAAAGGTGATGAGTTCAAATCCCAGCAACCACATGGTGGCTTACAACCACCCGTAATGAGATCTGACGCCCTCCTCTGGTGCGTCTGAAGTCAGCTACAGCGTACTTATGAATAATAATAATAATAAAAAAGAAATTTTAAAAAAGTGATGTGTAATTAAGTGGCAGACAAAGTGATGAATCTGAGAAAGATTTGACAGAATAGGATATGCCAACTTTCACAAAAACAGAGAAGAAAAAGAGGTGACTTAAACAAACAGCCCAGCAAGAGCAGGCTATCAGGGCTGCCAAGGAAACAAAAAAGGCTAAGCAGGCATCAAAGAAGACAGCAATGGCTGCTGCCAAGGCCCCCACAAAGGCAGCACCTAAACAAAAGGTTGCAAAGCCTGTGAAGGTCTCTGCTCCCAGAGTTGGTGGGAAATGCTAATTTGGTAGATCAGAGTTTGAAATAAAGATCTGTCTTTAAAAAAAAAAAAACAGCACAAAGGAAGAAGGCGGTTTTGCTAGGACAGTTATAGAGACAGGTTGCAGAGAGAGAACAAGCTAGACACAGATGTGTTGTTAATGTTTTTGGTGATGGGGATAGTGGGAAAGTTTGTGAAGAGATGAAGACAGAACAATCTAGAGAATGAGAAGGAGCCAGAAGATTAGAACATATTGCTAAAGGTAGTATGTGGCCAAAGAGAGCAATTCAATCAAAAGCTAAAAGAAGCCAAATTCAGCACAGAGAGGAATTTTGATCCAGAACAGCTGAGTTGAACAAAGCAGCCAGAGTTCAGACAGAACTAGGAAGAGGTATTCTTATTCAACAGTAAATCTCAGAAACTGAGAGCATTCTAGGCCAAGATAATAATGTACAGAGTCTAGAAGCTTCCACGACTAGGTCTAACTTAGCAGATGGAGGCAGTAAGCCCCTGAGGTGACAATTACCTCTGGGGAATAAGAGTTATTTTTGACCATTAGATCATGCCTCTGAGTGTCCACCATATGTTTCCTATCATGAGGGACAAACTTCTGAAACAGTGAACCTAAAAAAATTAAAATAAAATAATCTGTCTTCCTTAAGGCATCTTCCCCAATATCTTGTCTCGTGACAAGGTCATAACTAGCACAATTGACAGAATTGTGAGAGAAATAATTTAAAGAAAGACAATGATTTCAGAGACTTCGTCCCTTGAGGCATAGAGAGGAAACTGGCTAATAATGATCATGATCTGCCACCAACAAACACTCCAAACTTGAAAAATACTTTGTGTGTGTGTGTGGTGCACACACACACACACACACACACACACACAAGCATGTGTATAGATACATATGCAGGTTGGAAGACAGTTTATAGGAGTTGGTTCTCTTCTTCCACCATGAGGGTCCCAAGGATTAAACCCACATTGTCAGGCTCAGCAGCAAGCACCTTTATCCACTGAGCCATCTCTCTGGCCATACATTTTTATTGTGATAAAATATATAAAACATCAAATATTATTTTGTTCACTCTAACATTCAAAGTTCCATGGCTTTAAGTCTTCAGATTGTGCAACCATTGCTATGCTCTATCTCCAGAATATTTAATGTTCTTCAACTAAAACTCTCCTTGTTTCCCTTCCTGTCCCCTAAAACTCACAATGCTTTCTTCCCCCATAAATCTCTTTCAGCTACCCAATTACATAGACCCAAATGGTATTTGTCTTAGGCAGCTTCATTATTCCACTTGGGGAAAAATGTCCTCAAAATCATCCATACTTTGACATATATGTCAGAACTCCCATCTCTTTAAGGTAGACAATACTTCATTGCTTACATAGAATATATTTATATATGCTTATATGTTCTTTATCCAGTCATCTCTCATTGAATTCTTGGGAGCCCCATATGTTTTTTGAATATTTTGATAGCATTACTGTGTACATGGTTGCCCAGCTATCTATTCTAGTCCCGGCTCTTTCTTGAGCATAAATCCAGAAACAAACTCCTAAACGACATCAATTTGCTTGCTTAATTAGTTGGGAAACCACCACACTACTTCTCCTGGTGGCTGTGCCATTTCGCAGTCTTTCCATCAATGAACACTTATTCCAGTTTTTATGCTTCCTCTTGACTCATTACTTTTGGATTTGTATTGGCATTCTTTTTTCAACCTCAATCCTAGTGAGTGTGAAGTGTCACTCAGCACACTATTGAGTTGTGGTGTGTTTATGAGCCTTAAACAATTGTAAAGATTTATGATTTCATAGTCCAAGAATTTTCTTCTTTCTCTGTATATTTGACTTCACTTATGTATAAAGCATGTAGTTTAATAGGACTATATACAGGGACAATATAGGGAAAATGTGACTTTTATCAATGTTTCAAACACTCACATTGCCCCTGATCACGGACCAGATGCATGATTTTCAAGGTGTTTAAGGAACATGATTTCTTTGCTATCCATACTTAAACATGGAGGCTTTTCACTGATGGTTAGCACATTCTTGGTTCTATTCAAATTTACTCTCACCTTGATTTCCTATTATTCCTGCCATCATTAAATTAGCATATTTAAAAACCTGTGGAAACCAGAAAGGAATCTTATCAGAGCCACAGAAAACAGTAGGTTATTTGTTGGTTTGTGACCTGTAGTTGAATTAAATGTCGCCCCGAATTTCATCAAGTGCCTGCTAGTTAGGAAACATCCCCGTCTTTGTTCTTTCTATTTTAAGATTTTGCTCTATTGACCTGGACATTTATGTGCATTTGATGCTTTGTAGTTAAAAGCAAGCTACTGTCATTTCTTTAAATTACAATGAGAGAAGAAATACACTTGCCTTTGTAAGGACTGGAGGGCAGCTTAAAAAGTCCCAACATTTTCTTTCTCATTAGGAGCAGGAAAAGAATTTCAGCACCTTTGAGTCTTTTGCATTCTAAAGTAGGTAAAAGGTCATCCTTTTTGGTCAGGCTCAAAAGTATTTAAATATCACAGAATACAGTATCATTACTTACAAGTAATAGACTTAAGGCATCCAATGTTTTCAGGTGTTTGTGTTTAAATGATATGCGCTAGTACACCTGTAGACACAAGAAGAAATAGTACATCTTTACTTCAGGATTCTACTCTGAAAATAGAAAAAAAAATTGATTTGTACTAAAAGCTAACAAAATTCTTAAAACAGTACATGGGAATCACACTGTGATTATGGAGTTTCAGCCCCCACCACAACCGGGCTGTCTAACACATTTTTTTTTACAACTTTCCAGTTTCCAACTCTTCTTGTTGG
Source organism: Mus minutoides (assembly GCA_902729485.2). Classification (NCBI taxonomy): domain Eukaryota; kingdom Metazoa; phylum Chordata; class Mammalia; order Rodentia; family Muridae; genus Mus; species Mus minutoides. The sequence continues at coordinate 378,126 of LR750436.1, forward strand.
TTCAGATAAGTCATTCAGTCTTCTATGTATGGGAGTGTTTTGCAATAAAAGGAAAGAAAGAAAAACCCTTCTTGGCATTGACAATTTTATAGCATAATGAAGCACATCCTAAATGATTTTAAGATTCCTTTACAATATAGAGCACAGATGGGTGGCATCGTGGTGTAAAGGAACTTTTATTGAAAGCATTAAAAATGTTTCTTGAAGGATTCTTAGAAACTGGAATGGTATATCAAGAAGTCTTTGTGCCACATTTAAGTAGGAAGTTGAGGAATCTGAACTGGAAAGACTTTGTCTTGTATCTAAGAAAAAAAGAAATGTTGCAAGATAAGCTCAGCCAGTGATATCCAGCACTCCAAAGGGTTTCTCAGCTATCTACTCTGTGTTTCTTTATACAAAGAAAATTTGCCCAGTCAGTCAGTGCCAGGGCCCTGAGCAGACCTTGGGCACAAACTTGGCAGCTCCACTCCCAGGTGCTATAACACACCCAGGATCCCAGGATCCCAGGAACTTGGTCACACCAGGATCTCAGGGTCTCAGAGGAAGCTTGACTGCCAAGAACTCTGACACAACCAGAATCTCAGCATCACAGAATCCCAGAATCACAGGATCACAAAGAAAGCTGGACTCTAAGGAGTTCTGACTCAACTGGGATTACAGGCATGACAGACTCCAATCAGATATATTGAGGGCAGGGAGCACTTGATATAATCAGAAGTCAGGAGGCAAGCAAGAGAACAGAAGCAATAGAAACAAAGGATCCTTGACATCATCAGAATTCAACTCTCCCTCCATAGCAAGTCCTGGATACACCATCACACCAGAAAAGCAAGATATGGATCTAAAGTCACTTCTCATGATGATGATGGAAGTCTATAAGAAGGACATAAATAACTCCATTAAAGAAATACAGGAAAACATAGGTAAACAGGTAGAAGCCATTAAAGAGGAAACACAAAAAATCCTTTAAAGAAATACAGGAGAACACATCCAAACAGGTGAAAGAATTGAAGAAAACCATCCAGAATTTAAAGATGGAAGTAAAAACAATAAAGAAATCACATAGGGAGACAACTCTGGAGATAGAAAACCTAGGAAAGAAGTCAGGAGCCATACATGAAATCATCACCAACAGAATACAAGAGATAGAAGAGAGAATCTCAGGTGCAGAAGATACCATAGAAAACATTGACACAACAATCAAAGAAAATGCAAGATGCAAAAAGATACTAACCCAAGTTATCCAGAAAATCCAGGACACAATGAGAATCCCAAACCTAAGGATAATATGTATAGACGAGAAGGAAGGTTTCCAACTTAAAGGGCCAGCAAATATCTTCAACAAAATTATAGAAGAAAACTTCCCAAACCTAAAGAAAGAGATGTCCGTGAACATACAAGAAGCCTACAGAGCTCCAAATAGTTTGGACCTCAAAAGAAATTCCTCCTGTCACATAATAATCAAAACACCAAATGCACAAAACAAGAAAGAATATTAAAAGCAGTAATGGAAAAAGGTCAAGTAACATATAAAGGCAGACCTATCAGAATTACACCTGACTTCTCCCCAGAGACTATGAAAGCCAGAAAGAATATGCTGGGCAGATGACATGTAGACCCTAAGAGATCACAAATACCAGCCCAGGCTACTATACCCAGCAAAACTTTCAATTACTATAGATGGAGAAACCAAGATATTCCATGACAAAATCAAATTAACACATTATCTTTCCACAAATCCAGCCCTTCAAAAGATAATAAAGGGAAAACTCTAACACAGGGAGGGAAACTATGCTCTAGAAAAAGCAAGAAAGTAATCTTTCAACAAACCTAAAAGAAGATAGCCACATAAACAGAATTCCAACTCGAACAACAAAAATAACAGGGCACAACAATTACTTTTCCTTAATATCTCTTAATGTCAATGGGCTTAATTCCCCAATAAAAAGACATAGGCTAACAGACTGATTACACAAAAAGGACCCAACATTTTGCTGCATACAGGAAACCCACCTCAGTGACAATCATAGACATTACCTCAGACATAGTAAAAGGCTAGAAAAAAAATTTTTCAAGCAAATGGTCGCAAGAAACAAGCTGGACTAGACATTCCAATATCGAATAAAATCAACTTTCAACCTAAAGTTATCAAAAAAGATAAGGAAGGACAATGCATTCTCATCAAAGATAAAATTTATCAAGATGATCTCCAAAATTGACCATATAATTGGTGACAAAACAGTCCTCAACAGATACAAAAATATTAAAATAATCCCATGCATCCTATCAGATCAAAATGGACTAAGGCTGATCTTCAATATCAACATTCCACATACACGTGGAAGCTGACCAATACTCAAGTCAATGATAGCTCTGTCAAGGAAGAAATAAAGAAATTAAAGACTTTTTTGAGTTTAATGAAAATGAAGCCGCAAAATACCCAAACTTATGGGACACAATGATAGCAGTCCTAAAAGGAAAACTCATAGCTCTGAGTGCCTCCATAAAGAACCTGGAGAGAGGGAGTGGGTGGGTAGGGGAGCAGGGTGAGGGGAGGGTAGATAGAAGTTTCGGGATAGCATTTGAAATGTAAATTAAGAAAATATCTAATTAAAAAAAAAGAACCTGGAGAGAGAATAGACTAGCAACTTGACAGCATACCTGGAAGCTCTAGAACAAAAAGAAGAAAATTCACCAAAGAGGAGTAGAGGGCAGGAAATAATCAAAATCAGGGCTGAAATCAACCAAGTGGAAACAAAAAGAACCAAACAAAGAATCAACCAAACCAGGAGCTGGTTCTTTGAGAAAAATCCCTAGCCAGACTAACTAGATGGCACAGGGACAGTATCCTAATTAACAAAATTAGAAATGAAAAGGAAGACATAACAACAGAATCTGAAGAAATTCAAAAAAATCATCAGATCCTACTACAAAAGCCTCTACTCAACAAAACTGGAAAACCTGGATGAAATGGACAATTTCTAGACAGATACCAGGAACCAAAGTTAACTCAGGGTCAGATTAATGATCTAAACAGCCCTATATCTCCTAAAGAAATAGAAATAGTCATTAGTAGTCACCCAACCAATAAAAGCCCAGGACCAGGGTTTAGTGCAGAGTTCTATCAGACCTTTAAAGAAAACCTAATTCCAACTCTCCTGAAACCATTCCACAAACTAGAAACAGAAAGCACTTTACCCAATTTGTACTGTAAAGCCACAATTACTCTGATACCTAAACCACACAAAGAACCAACAAAGAAAGAGAACTTCGGACCAACTTCCCTAATGAATATCAATGCAAAAATACTGAATGAAATACCCATGAAAGGAGTTACAAAGACAAAGTTTAGAGCTTAGATGAAAGGATGGACCATACAGAGACTAACACACCAGGGGATCCATCCCATAATCAGTCACTAAACTCAGACACTATTGCATAGGACAGCAAGTGTTTACTGAAGGGACCCTGATATAGCTGTCTCGTACAGAAGTAGATGCTCACAGTCATCTATAAGATGGAGCACGGGGCCCACATTGGAGAAGCTAGAGATAGAACCCCAGGAGCTGAAGGAGTCTGCAACCCTAGAAGAGGAACAACAATATGAACTAACCAGAACCCCAGAACTCCTGTCTCTAGCTCCATATGTAGCAGAAGATGGCCTAGTCGGCCATCATTGGGAGGAGAGGCCCCTTGGTATTGCAATTTTTATATGCCCCAATACAGGGGAATGCCAGGGCCAAGAAGTGGGAGTGGGTGGGCAGGGGAACAGGGTGGTGGGAGGGGGGAGGGAACTTTAGGGATAGCATTTGAAATGTAAATTACGAAAATATTTAATAAAAAATTGATAAAGAAAAAAAAAAAAGAAATTCTCACAAAGAGAATCCAAGAACACTCAAAACTATCATCCATCATGATCAAGTAGGCTTCATCCCAGGATGCAGAGATAGTTCAATATATGGAAATCTATCAGCATAATCCACTATATAAACAAACTCAAAGACAAAAACCACATAATCATTTTATTAGGTGCTGAGAAAGCATTTGACAAAATCTAGTACCCATTCATGATAAAATTCTTGGAAAGATCAGAAATTCAAGGCCTATACCTGAACATAGTAAAAGCAATATACAGCAAACCAGTAGCCAACATCAAACTAAATGGAGAGAAACTTGAAGCAATTCCACTAAAATTAGGGAATAGGCAAGGCTGCCCACTCTCTCCCTACCTATTGAATATAGTACTTGAAGTCCTAGACAGAGCAATTAGACAACAAAAGGAGATCAAAGGAATACAAGTTGGAAAGGAAAAAGTCAAAATTTCACTATTTGCAGATGATATGATAGTATATATAAATGACTCCAAAAATTCCACCAGAGAATTTCTAAACCTGATAAACTTCAGCAAAGTGGCTGAATACAAAATTAATTTGAACAAATCAGTGGCCTTCCTGTAGACAAAGGATAAACAAGATGATAGAGAATTTAGGGAAACAACACCCTTCACAATAGTCACAAATAATATAAAATATCTTTGTGTGAATCTAAGGAATTGAAAGATCTGTATAATAAGAACTTCAATTCTCTCAAGAAAGAAATTGAAGAAGATCTCAGAAGATGAAAAGATCTCCCATGCTCATGGATTGGCAGGATTAATATAGTAAAAATGACATTTTTTATTGCTATTCAATGCAACCCTCATCAAAATTCCAACTCAATTCTACAAAGATTTAGAAAGAACAATTTACAGATTTATTTTGAATAACAAAAAACCCAGGATAGCAAAAACTATTCTCAACAATAAATGAACTTCTGATGGAATTACCATCCCTGACCTCAAGCTGTACGACAGAGCAATTGTGATAAAAACTGCATGGTATTGGTACAGTTACAGACAGGTAAATCAATGGAATAGAATTGAAGACCCAGAAATGAATCCACACACCTATGGTCACTTGATCTTTGACAAAGGAGCTAAAACCATCCAGTGGAAAGAAGACAGCATTTTCAACAAATGGTGCTGGCTCAACTGGCAGTTAGCATGTAGAAGAAGGCAATTTGACCTATTCTTATCTCCTTGTACAAAGTTCAAGTTCAAGTGGGTCAAGGACCTTCACATAAAACCAGATACACTGAAACTTATAGAAGAGAAAATGGGGAAAAGCCTCGAAGATATGAGCACATGGGAAAAATTCCTGAACAGAACACCACTGGCTTGTGCTGTAAGATCAAGAATCGACAAATGGGGCCTCATAAAATTGTAAAGCTTCTGTAAGGCCAAGGAAACTGTCAGTAAGACAAAAAGGCCACTGACCGATTGTAGAAATATCTTCACCAATTCTACATTTGATAGAGGGCTAATATCTAATATATTACAAAGAATTCAAAAAGTTAGACTCCAGAGATACAAATTACCCTATTAAAAATGGGGTACAGAGCTAAACAAAGAATTCTCAACTGAGGAATACTGAATGGCTGAGAAGCACCTAAAAATGTTCAACATCCTTAATCATCAGGGAAAAACAAATCCAAACAACCCTGAGATTCCACCTCACACCAGTCAGAAAGGCCAAGATCAAAAACTTAGGTGACAGCAGATGCTGACAAGGATGTGGACAAAGAGGAACGCTCCTCTATTGCTGGTGGGATTACAAGCTGGTACAACAGCTCTGGAAATCAGTTTGGCAGTTCCTCAAAAAAACTGGACATAGTACTATGTGAGGACCCAGCAGTACCACTCCTGGTCATATACCCAGAAAATGTTCCAACATGTAATAAGGACACATGCTCCACTATGTCCATAGCAGCCTTATTTATAATAGCTAGAAGCTGGAAAGGACCCAGATGTCCCTCAACAGAGAAATGGATACAGAAAATGTGGTACATTTACACAGTAGAGTACTACTCAGCTATTAAATACAATGAATTTATTAAATTCTTAGGCAAATGGATGTATCTGGGGTATATCATCCTGAGTGAGGTAAACCAATTACAAAAGAACACACATGATATGCACTCACTGATAAGTGGGTATTAGCCTAGAAACTTAGAAGCTCAGATCATCCAAGATATAATTCACAAAACACATGAAACTCAAGAAGAAGGAAGACCAAAGTGTGGATACTTCTATCCATCTTAGGAGGGAGGAAGAAAACACCCATGGAAGGAGTTACAGAGACAAAGTGTGGGGTAGAGACTAAAGAAATGGCCATCTAGAGACTGACTCACCTGGTGATCTATCCCATATACAATCACCAAACCCAGGCACTGTTGTGGATGCTAACAAGTGCTTGCTGACAGAAGACTGATATAGCTGTCTGCTGAGAGTCTCTGCCAGTGCCTCACAATACAAAGGTGGATGCTTACAGCCATCCCTTGGACTGAGCATAGGTTCCCCAATGAAGCAGCTAGAGAAAGGGCCTAAGGAACTGAAGGGAATTGCAGCACCATAGGAGGAAAAACAATATGAACTACCCAGTACCCCCCAGAGCTCCCAGGGACTAAACCACCAACCAAAGATCACACATGGTGGGACTCATGGCTCCAGCTACATATGCAGCAGAGGATGACCTAGTCAGACATCAAGGAGAAGAGAGGCCCTTTATCCTATGAAGGCTGTATGCCCCAGTGTGGGGGAATGCTAGGACCAGAAAGCAGGAGTGGGTGGGTAGGTGACCAAGGGGGGTGTGTTTTTAGGAGGGGAATCCAGGAGAGGAGATCCAGGAGAGGGGATAACATTTGAAATGTAAATAAAAAAAATCCAAGAAAAAAAAGTTACAGGAAAACATAATCAAACATGTGAAAGAAAAGAACAAAATCATCCAGGATTTAAACATGGAACTAGAAACAATAAAAAAAAAATCACAAAGAGAGACAACCCTGGAGTTAGAAAACCTAGGAAAGAGATCAGGAGACATAGATGCAAGCATCACCAACAGAATACAAGAGATAGAAGAGAGAATCTCAGGTGCAGAAGATACCATGGAAAACATGGACACAACAATCAAAGAAAATGCAAAAGTCAAAAAGATCCTAAGACAAAACATCCAGGAAATCCAGGACACAATGAGAAGACAAAATCTAAGGATAATTGGTATAGAAGAGAGTGAAGATTCCCAACTTGAAGGGCCAGTAAATATCTTCAACAAAATTATAAAAGAAAACCCCCCTAACCTAAAGAAAGAGATGCCCATGAACATACAAGAAGTCTACATAATTCCAAATAGACGCGACCAGAAAAGAAATTCCTCCTGTCATATAATAATCAAACACCAAATGCACAAAACAAAGAAAAATTTTTTAAAGCGGTAAGGGAAAAAGGTCAAGTAACATATAAAAGCAGACCTATCAGAATTACACCAGACTTCTCCCTAAAGACTATGAAAGATAGAAGATCCTGGGCAGATGTCTTACAGAACCTAAGAGAATACAAATGCCAACCCAGGCTACTATACCCAGAAAAACTCTCAATCACCATAGATGGAGAAAACAAGGTATTCCATGAGAAAACCAAATTTACAGAATATCTTTCCACAGATCCATCCCTAGAAAGTATAATAGATGGAACATACCAACACATGGTGTGAAACCCTAGAAGAAACAAGAAAGTAACCTTTCAACAAACCCACACAAACATAATTCCACCTCTAACAAGAAAATTAACAGGAAGTAACAATCACTTTTCCTTAATGTCTCTTAATATGAAAATTAATATTACCAACATTCTCTAATCAATTGAAATTTAAAAATATGAAGAATTAGAAATTTGTCAGCTGTCATTTCTTGGTCTCTCTAATTTGGTAATGGGAGAAATAGGCCCAATATTGTACAATCCATGAATACTTTCTGCTTGTTTGCACATGACAGAGTCTTGCTGGGCGCCACAGCACATCTCAGGCACTCTATTAGTAGGATTGTTTATTTAATGTTTTTACACTATACTATAGTTTTCAGAACAGCTTACATATTTCAAAATTATTTATACAGCCAAAATAAATGTAGACAATTAATTTGGGAGGTGACTTGTAAGAGAAGAGCAAAGAGTGAGATTGGAGGCTTTGCTTGATGTTTATAATTATTGTATCAATTTTGAAGAAGAGTACTTTATAAGTTACTCTTACTCTGAGATGAATGCTTTTCAAAATCATCACAGCCAATGAACCAGAATCTTACCTTCACCTAACATCTGTGCCACCCTCCAAGCAGAACCAATATTCATTGAAACAGTTGAAGAATGACTTCATGGATAGACCATCTTAATACACACACCATTTCTTAAATGAATGTAACCTGTTCCCTGCAGGCTGAGAATGACTACAAACACTCAAGTCAAATAGCTTTGACCATAGCAGGAAATCTGTATCCAAAATCGTGCCTACAACTCATTCCTTGGTGCAGCAGAACTGTCAACTCTTAGCTTAGCTACTATGGAGGTAAAATCCTTTGGGGATGTGAGGGACACTGAAGTGCAGCCTTATTACAATGAACTCCAATGTCCAAAAACTGTTCTTATTTTGTGCTTGTACCACAGTAAGAGCCAAGATTTTAAGCTCTACTAAAAAGCAAAACAAAACAAACAAACAAAAAGACTTTATTTATGTTAATTAAAAAACTAATAGTGATATATTATTTTAAAATACCATACAGTTAATATATTTTGAGTTATTTATAGAGACTACAGAAAGAATATGCCCGCACTGACCAGAGTCTTTGTGACTGGATAAAGTAGCACCAGTAAGCAATTCACCAGCAAAGGGACAAATGTAGTGGTGACAGCCTGAGGAACAACAGGGGGGGGGGGCATGAAGATGCAACAACAGTCCTGTTCTAACCTATCTTCCTAATCCCTGTAACAGTGTCATACTCTTGTGTGTGTTTGCCATGTTAGACCTTACACAGCTGCAGTGACATGTATAAATTCAATTCACTCTCACTTGTTCTCCAGTTCAGTCTCACTCAGTGTTATGTCTGAAGTTATGTGAACATGAAATCTCAATTGTTATTTGCAAATGAAATTAAAAAGATATTTACTGATTGAAAAAAATTATATTGAGAAAAATTTAGGTATTTTCAATATTGCTTGTAGACAAACATCTACATAAGACTGTTCAATTGATTGTTTTATTTCAAACAGCTCTTATAATACTCATTTTCATTGTTATAATATTTTATAAATTTTAAAGAATATGATAAAAAAAAATGAAAGATATTGCAGGTTTTGAAGGTGGTGCTCTCCAGGCAGAGTTGGGTTATGAAAGAGAAAAAAGAATTTGATATAAGTCTATTTACTCAAAATATGTTTGTAAATGTTAACAAATTCAGATAAATTGAAATTATGTATCTTTTCTCACCATGATGCAATAAAACTTAAATCAAAGAAAAAAATTTCAAGACAAACTGTACCATATATAACATGACCCTATCTCAAATGTATAAATGAATAAATGAATGAGTAGACGTAGGAAGGAATGTTACCGAGAATGGCTTCTTTACTTGATTTTAACATGAAGGTTTATGTAGTAAATTACAACTGGATACTTGTAATTTAGAGGTATTAAAATATAGGAATATATGTTTTAAGTATCACACTATTTCAGAAATGTGTCAAATTTTAAAATGTGTGTTTGTGACATCATTTTTTCAGTGAGTAAAAAATTATATATTCTAAAATAAATCAATATTCTTAAAAAGAAAAAAAAAGAAAAAAATGCTGTCTTGCTACATTATGTTTTGCTATTGGAAAAACTGACATTAGTACAGGAGAAAATAGCAAAATGGTTTTATAATCATTATAATTATGCCCTTTGATTTGTTGTAAAATTGACAATTTATAACTCACTTGAATATTGAAACAATGCCATGATATATGACAGAAAATGCTTCCAGGTGATCCAGGCCTGAGCCGAAATGCCTTCTCAAGGGCTGCATGACAGGTCTGCATGCTCTTCTGATAGGATGAGCTTTGTCAAATGCTGCAAATCTGTTTCTTTTGACAGCTGCTCAGCAAACAAGGTTCAGGAGGCCAGGGAAGGGTAATGGTCAAGAAGCACTGGAGAGTCCCATGTGTGATTCCTGTGCTGCCTGGGGAGCACAGTAACCCTTTGTCCCCCATGAATGGGAAGCTGTCCATGGCTGTACATGGCTGTTCTGCCATGTCCTGTTCATAGAGGTTTTCTCCCAGACAGGGGCTCCTGTGTTCATTTGACACAACCCATGTTCTATCTGGGGACTGGTACTGTCAACCAGCATTCAAGATAGACAACACTTCCCAGGTCACTGCTGTGACTGAACAGGTGTTCTATGTCCATTCTCAGTATCATTTTATAAATGGTCTTAACTTCCATGTTTAGAATAAGAGAAAGTTTACTTGAAGTCAATGAGAGGAATTGAAGTTAGCTAAGTAAACAGACCAGTAAACATGGAAATAAGCAAACAGAACGAACAACCAATTATGATAACTTATGCCTTCAGGATTTGGAAAACAGACTAGAACAGATAGGCATAGAGTAGCTCTGAGCAAGGCTTGAGACCAGAACCCATCATACATGCTGTTGCCTAGGATAAATCCAGGAGCTTCCACAGAGGTCAGGGCCTCAGAAGAAAGTTAGTAGGAGCTGTTATCAGATTTACTCCAGGTACAGTTCTGAGTCCATAATATTCTCTGTATTCATTAGGAATAATATCAAAGCGAAGAAATCCCCAAGGTGGTGTATGGGCCTGGGACATGGAGTTATGAAAAACTCGAGGTACACATTGATCTGAGGGAGGGAAGGGCAGGCAGTACCCATTCAATAGTAGCTGGGTGTGATGGATGACACATATTTATAAGTTTAACATAGGAGAAGAAGCAAGTTTGGGAGTTCCTGTCAGCTTGCTATATTAATAGGACCCTGTCTCAAAATAAGCCAAAATTCAATACCAATAATGATAAAAGTAGCTTGGGAAGATGTTCTCATGAAAACAAGACTAGTAGTGGTGAGTTTGGATAAACTTGGTATTTCAGAAGAGGAGAACGCTCCTTTGCTGAAGTGGTGACAGTGACTTTGGGGATCAGAGGTCCTGAGAACAGAGGTTGTCCCTAGCATGTGCAAGCTTGATGGAGTCTTTATCCAGAGCAGATGGTAGGTTGGTTACCTCTTGGCGGTAGGAGAGAAATTGTCAGAGTAGATTTAAACAGTGTCTCTAGAACAAGTCCACAGGAGTGTGATGGTTTCTGGAATGTGATAGTGTTTGCTCTGTGAAGCTCTTCTATACCCTGGGGTCCCTCATGGTTCAAGACTTTTTGTTATCCAGGGATAGTTATCTTTAGACTATGATGATAAAATACCAGTGACTCTACAAACTGCCTCCTTTCCCTTTTTGCTTGAGTGCTAGGAAGCTCAGAAACAAACCTCTAGTCTCTGGTCTCTATTATTAATTACTCTTTATTTTAAATTCACACAATTATTCCAATAGCATATATCTTTTCCCAACCATTTTCAGCATTTTTAGGAATAAAGCTTTTTATTATTTTTTTAGTGAGTCTAACCTCTCAGATTCTGTGTTCCTCGTGTGTGGTGGCTTCAGGCACACTTGGTGACAGCTGACCAAGCAAATGCTTCTAGGTCAGCTCTCTTTTCTTTGTCTAAAACAAAAATATCCCACACCATGTAGATGCCTGAGGGATGGATACGCTCTGAGAGACAAAGTGTTTCCGGGAAACTTCCAGTGAGTGGAGAGGAAAACTAATGGAGCAGGTGGCACTTTCAGGCCTTGACCTTCTACCTAAGCCAGCCTCCTTCAACGGAGATGCACAAGTGTTGGTACAGACATTCAAGTCTGTTCCTTGAGTGAGAGGGAAAGGTTTCCCACCAGCATCCCAACTCAACCTAAGCATGGCCACAAAACAAGTGGGTGTTGTGAGGAGTGGTGAGGAGCTGGGTGTTCACAGACAGATTCACCACACAACCTGTGAAGGGTAGATCCAGAAGAAACAAACTAAACAACCAAGATGCTGCAGCATCTGTGGTCTGGAACAGTCCTTTGGGGACCTTCACACAGAGATGCAGGCTAGAGCATCTCACAGAGATGTTCTACTCTAGCTCCCATGAGTAAGAGACATGCCTGGAAATTGCTTTGGGGAGGGCTTCCAGAAACCTAGCTCAGGCACTTGACTGAAATGTTAACCTAATGGTCTAAGGTAAAGCTCAGAAATGTTCCATTTTGAGACTTCCAGATAATTCTATAATCTCTCAGGATCACAAAATACACAGGTTATAGACACTTGTACCAGCAATGATGACCCCAGGTATCCTAACACCAAGCTCATATTTTGTATCATGTATATATTTTGTATAAATGTACACATGTGTGTATTGTTTAACCTTCATGCATGTATTATATATATATACATATATATATATATTATAGATCAACATATCAACTCAACTATATATATGTGTGTATGTGTATATATATGTGTGTATATATTATTAATATATATATACATATATATTATTTAATATATTATGTATATCATACTGGGTGCCTGATTATTGGCTGAACATAATGTGCTATGTAAATGCTTGTGTATATGTATGTATCTTTCAATGATTGACATGTATTTTTTAATGTACATTCATAGACACGGGCATTTTCTGTATATACACAGATATGCATATATGCATTTATACAATGTAAATGTCTTCCATTGGTTGTTTTTCTGGAGGATACTGGTAGAGTCCCCACATCTTCCAGTTGCCCACTTCATAACAATTTCATTGTTAGCTTTTTTTTTCCTGTCTTTTATAAGCAGGTCTGGTTATCTCAGTCCCTGTTGGAGGCAAGTATGTTATACCCATATACAATGTGTCCTGCCAAATGCCTCACCCAGGCAGGGGATAGGAAAACCACCTGTTTTAAGTGGTATCAGAGGACAGTTACATTTCTTTCCTGACATGGATCCCTCACTGGCTAGCCAGGCACCAGTGCAATACCAAGTGCCGCAGGCTCAACAGTCATCAGGTCTATACCTACGTGGGACCAAGCTGTATTGCTGGTACTCATCTCTTTTGAGTTGGATACCTGGTTGATGAGCCTTCAATGCAGTTATTCCGCTGGTAACAGGACCTGGGATAACCAGACCTGCTTATAAAAGACAGCCCTGATTAGCAGTCTATAGTATGTCCAAAGTTAGTTTCTTTGTCAATTTTATTCCTGCAATGAAAGTGACTGCTAAGAAGATTCTAGAAAGAAGGAGCCTGAGGCAGCTTGAGGAGACATGGCTTTGGCAAAGATGGAGAAGCCTGGTGCAGCTGCAGCAAGGCCTATCTGATTTGGACAGGAGTTTTAAGAGTGAAGGGGTCCATTAAGTTTTGTGCTTTCTAATTTGATGGTATAGATTTGATGATGCAGTGGGATTTGGAAAGGCACTGGCTCGTTCTCTTCTCAGCTTACTCGTCTCGTTACGGGTTTACTCCTAGCTTCTCTAGGTTTTATTGGTCTGAAATCACCAATGGGCTCCCATTGTGAACCTTCCGCTCTGAGTCAGGATTTAAGTTTGTAACTCTGGTGCCCTGTTTGGTTGTACTGGCTTGTAAGTAAGTAGCATTAAAGTTGGAATTTTTGGAAGGATAGGATGAAGAGGTGATGTGTGTGTGTGCACAAGCGTGAGCGCACGTGTGTGTGTGTGTGTGTGTGTGTGTGTGTGTGTGTGTATGTGTGTGTGTGTGTGTGTGTGTGTGTGTGTGTGTGTGTGTGTGTGTATTGTGTGGTAATTCTTACCATTTGTCAGATAAAGGACAGGTTTGTTACTGAATTGATCTGAATGGCATTCCTGGTAGGCCAAAATTGTCCCACCTTTATTAACTAAATTCTGGAAATGTTTGTTTCTTTGGGCTAGGCCCACATGTAAAATTCAGAGGTAACAACTATCCAAGTTGATTCTAAAATTTATACACTTCCTGGCCTCTAATTCACACCTGAAAAGTGTTAAATCACTATGCTTTTATCAGGGTATTTGTGCACTAAGGGCCATTATATGATCACAGATTCCTGGAACCTTTTGTAGTGCTTAGAGTATTTGTGCAGTTTATCCCTGAGGGAACATAGAATAACTGAGGTTGAAAACAGCTTAACCTCAAATAGTAAAAATCACTGACATGGGAAATAAAGAGGGAAAAGAGCTTTCCTTAGTTGGGAAGGTGCTATATGCTTCCAGCGGGCTCTGTATGTTTCGTAGTTGAAAGAACTGTTTCTGCCTAATGAAAACCAAACCCATAAACACTCCTGATTTTCACATGTTACATGTTACATGCTACTATCAGTCTTTCAGAAATCAGTACAACTATTCACTAGAAGTAACTCCAGGCTCTGTAAGGGGTAAAATAACATAGTCCCAGATTTGCAGAGACAGAGAGACAGAAACAGAGAGACAGAGAGACAGAGAAAGAGAGAGACAGAAACAGAGACAGAAAGGGACAGAGACAGAGAAAGACAGAAAGAGAGACAGGGAGACAGGGAAACAGAGAGACAGAGACAGAGACAGAGACAGAGACAGAGAGGGACAGAAAGAGACAGAGGGGGACAAAGAAACATGCATATGCACATACCCCACACTCCCTCACACAGGCTTACAGCTCCCCTCTCATCAATTCCTGGGTGCGGCATATGGAAAATACATACAGTCTTCTGGCTTCTCTCTTTTCCACGGTGCTTCACAGTCTGTAAACACTAGAAGTGTAGGTGGGTATCCATTGCAGGTCCACTCTTGGATTATAATCTAGGAATGTACTAAGGCACAGAAATATTTCTTGAACAAATGCCTGGAAACTGAACGGGGCACAAGCTCCCTAGTCCTGTAAACCTAGCATCTGGCTCATTTTCACATATCGTACCTGAGTGGGAGGGGATGCTGCATTCGTTTTCCATTTCTGGCTGTCCAGTGTTTAGTCTGAACGTGCTGGGGACTTCCCAAAGTGAGTGTGCATGCATGCATATTTTACATTCCCTGTCCCAGAATCTGCAGGTCACTGGAGTTGGAGCATTTACTATTACAACTGCCACTTTCATCTTTGAAACCCATTTCCATTCCATGGGTAATGTGGCTTCAGGATGCCTTTGTTTAATAAACAAGAAGCAAACAAAAAAACAAGTGGCCCAGCCCAGCCTAGCACTTCCTATCCAGCTGAACACACTGTCACTGGCTGTTGAGAAGTGACTCTCATAGGATAGTTTTTAGAATTTGCTGCCCCAGCAGGTACCGTTCTAGAGCTGGGCTTTTTTTGTTTGGGGGTTTTGGGTTTTTTTTCCTCCCGGCCGTTTAAAATGTCTAAATCCTCCCGCTCGGCTAGATCCTTCTTTACTAACGCAGCTGCTAAGTTACCGTCCTCTAAGAAGGATGATTTAAGCAGCAAGCAGAAGAAAACCAGCCGAGGTGACAAGACAGAGAGAACGGGAAGTGAAGGAAACTTGATGGAATATCAGCAGGTGCAGGCGGCAGCAACTCCAGCTCAGAGAAAGGCGGCGGCGGCTCACAAAGGTAAGACTGCAGCGGGGCTTTTCCTTTGGTGTGCCTAGAAACTTCCTGCTTGGACCCTGCCGGGTAACTGACAGGGATGCGGCATAGATTCTGTTTAGCTCTGTTTGTGTGCAGGTCCTTTTCTGGCACCTTGGCGAGCGCACTATAAAATAACCATTTGTTAGGACTGTAGAAGTCATAGTGTCTTGATTAACTAAAGAATGGTGTAAGAAAGGCTGGGTTCTCGTTCAGATGAGACTTCGTTTGTGCATTCTATGCTCTTTCATAACCTGCTCATGGCTGGATAAAGTTTCGTATTGCTTGTTTACATGGAAATAGAAAAAGTGTTCTAAAGCCACGTCATTAATTAGGAGAAGAAAGTTAGCATGTTTACTTATTGGTCGTCTCTGTTTAAAACGTTGTGTCTCTGCAATGCTAATCTGACTCCATAGTTCTTTGCCAAGCAAGGCAAAACTTCCTGCTAACCTGGTTACCTGATTAAGCCCTCTCCAGTGTGTGTGAGAGTATGTTGCTTGATAGGAATACTGTTGAATATTTGACCTGGAGTTGAAAAATGTTAAACTACCGAGAACTGTTATTAGTGTGGACAATCATAAGGGCAACAAAATTGTATTCCTTTAAATGTAATACTAATTTCTCCCATTTTTATCAAGAACTATACATTAAAATTTCTAAGAAGTATTTAATAATGTTTATTCTAATATGTTTTGAGATCTCACTGAACAATATAATAGCTTCATCCTGGAAGGAAAAGTTTATATTTTATTCAAAAGAACAAATTCATTTTATAGTTTTGATCCTGGTCTCTTTAGTTTAAAACTATTATAAAAAAAAATCTACAATGATACATTCTTGTGCTATATCATATTCCAAACCTGCAAATGTCTTTTGGGGAATAAACCCATTTCTCCTTACCTTTGTTGTTCTTTTGTCCATTTGAGCCCTGAAATGTTTGTATAAAAACTGGAGCCAGAAGACCCTGTGAAGAGTAGAGCACAGAGTGAACATGTAAGACTCTGGAAGGACTGATAGAAGTCAGTAGAGGCTGAATCTTGGCTATGGTGATAACCATTAGCATTCAATGAAAAGGAACATCAACCTGCCCCACCTACAGAATGCTCACACATTTTTGGTACACAAAGCTGGGTGTCTCTGACATAGTCAGGGAAACCTTTACAGAGAACCTTAGTCCAAAGATTCTTGATCATGCTGACCCTCTTCTGGTTCATTTGGGGGTGCACCTGAACAGACTTTGTGGGTAAAAATGTTTGATAGCAGGTTTTTCAGGGCACTTGGTTTAAAAGCCACTAAAAATAAGAATCTTTATCACGGTATAGGATCAATAGAGTTAATAATATTTTTGTTTAAAAAAATTAAATGAGAAGATTATAAACTTATAAAGTAGTATTTACTTTGAATCTCTTGTGCAGGAAAAGGAAAGTTAACACAATAAAAATTTGACATTGACAGTGGGATGGGGTTATTTTGAAAGACACCGTGAGAATGAACATGTATCTTTATGTTTAATCAGAATTCTTTTACAAAGTAATCCCTCTGTCCTGGTTAAGGTTATTTGTTGCTGTAATGAAAAAGCAGGACCAAAAACAAGTTGGGGAAGAAAGTGTTTATTCAGCTTACATTTCTACATGGTAGTCCATCATTGAAGGAAGTCGGGTTAAGAACCTGGAGGCAGAAACTAATGCAGAGGCCAAGGAGGGGTGCTGCTTACTGCCTTGCTCTCCATGGCTGACTCAGCCTGCTTACCAAGAGAAGCCAAGACCACCAGTGTAGTCCCACTCACATAGGCCTGGGCCCTCTCCAATCAGTCACTAATTAAGGAAATGCCTTTAGGCTTGCCTACAGCTGGAACTTATGGAGGAATTTTATCAATTGAGACTCCCTCCTCTCCAATGACTATAGCTATAACAAGTTGACATAAAACTAGCCAGCACGTTTATATCATATAATGTTCATGGGTTCCTCTCCTTAGAAAGCAGGAAGAATTCTGAGTTGTAACAGGGCTGTGTTATGTTTTCACTGAAGTGTGTGTCTTGGGATTAAGAAATTGAAGGCCAGAGAGATAGTTTATGGGTAAATGTGATTCCCACCAGCCTGTTGTCCTTAGTTCCACATGGTGAAACTAAAGAACTAACATAAGATCCTCGGACACACTTCTGCCTCTCTCTCTCTTCCCCCCCCCCTCTCTCTCCCTCTGTGTGTGTGTGTGTGTGTGTGTATGTGTGTCTTTCACACCCACACAAAAAGTAGATAGATGTTTAGATGGATAAATGATAGATAGGTAGATAGATAAATGATAGATAGATAGATAGATAGATAGATACATACATACATACATACATACATTTTAAAAAAGAAAGAAGGAGAATTCCTGGTGCTGGACAAAGCATTGGCCTAATATGTGAGGTCCTGGGTTCAATCTCTAGCACTACCAAAAGAAAAATGAAAATTAATCCAAAGCCAATCATAGTGGTACATGTCTATAACTCCAACACTTGGGAAGCTAAGGCAAAAGGACTGCCACAATTTTGAGGCAAGCTTGAATTGCATAGGTCCTCAGGCTAGCAAGACCCTATCTCAAAATATCAAGCAATTCCAGTAATGTCAAAAATACCACTGGGTCTGAGATTGAGTTGAGCTATGGCATTGCTGGCCTCACTGAGGTCTTGATGCTAACATTCAGAAAGTTACATATATTTGTCCTCTGAATGTGGCTTGAACTTTGTCTGTGTCTGGTTTCTTGTTCACCAAGAACATTTTAAATTTTGTTTAAAGCCTGTGTCTCTCATTTAGTACATTTTACAAATAACAACAGGACTCCGCCTTCATCTGCTTCCCATCCCTTATACGCCTCTTGAATGTTATGCTCTTAGCCTTTATTTCCCATTAAATTATTGATACCATGAGTTGTTATCATAACTAGGTCCTCCATGGATTATCTGTTGATCACATCTGAACATTGCAAATGAACGAAGTGTATAGCTAAGATACTTGGCTGTTGCCAGGTAACTGTGGGGCAGAGCTTAGACAGAATGCTACAAGTATTTTCATGCTTAATGCAAGAAAGCTGATGTTATCATTTCCTTATTTCTCCAAGGAAAGAAACGCCTTTCTGTCCAACATGTATTTCTCAGTTTCCTTCTGCCATTTTGCCCACCCTTCCTGCCCCATTTCTAGAACACAGAACAATCAGAAGAAAAGCTAAATGGGAAGAAATTTTTCTGAGTGTTTGCATGTCCTCAAATACCTTTATTCTTTTTCATGTCTGCAGGATAGTTTGAGTGGGTATGGATTTCTAGATTGAATGTCGCTCATGAATTCACAGCTTCCTTTGTGGGTAGCACCATTGTTCTCTCTTTATTTCAAAGTTTTCAAGATCTCCTATTTATCTTTGATGTTTCAGAACTTTCCTGAAGTGTTTGAAAGTATCAGGTTTTTATCCATTTTGACTAGATCATTAATGGGTTCTTTCAAGTCAAAGAGTGACCTCTGCTCACACTGTCCTGCTAATTCTTAGGAGATGTATCCTTCCGTATTTGCTCTCTTTTTCTCTGTGTGAACCTCTAGGACTCTGCTGTTACTCTGAGGTTTATCTTTACTTACATTTTTAATGCACATTTTACCTTTCAGAGTTTCTTGATTTTATTTTCCATTTCCTCTGCAATCATGATATAATCATTATATTGTGAATTCCTCAAGAGTTTTATCACTCTAATTTGAGACCATAGTACATGACATTACTTTATGTGTATAACAGTGTGCCCATGAGGCAGTCACTTAACACAATGATCACTGCCGATTTTACATAGAGGTACTATGCAAATCAAGTTCAACAACATGATTAACTGCATTCCTGGCATGCTGATGTGCTTCTCACTCCCAACCAATGACCCAGGTTGACCCCTACTTCCTTAGGATCATAGCATTCATAAGATTCTCCCATGAAGAACTTCCAGCATGATGATAATCGTCCAAATGGAAGGTCGGTGTTGAAATGTTCCCTGAAAGAGGCTAGGATTATCCAGATCAGGGTATGAGTCAGTGAGAGAGACTGGAACATCTTTTTCTGAGCAGTGTTCCCTCCTGTTCAGATATATTCCTCTGGTTTCATATATTCATCCTGGTTTCATTAATTGATTTTTATTTACTTGTGAGGTACTAGAAATTGAGCCTGGGGCCAGGTAATGCTAAGTAAATCACTGAATGGCACTTGAAATATTATAGCTATTGTGTGTGTGTGTGTGTGTGTGTGTGTGTGTGTGTGTGTGTGCATGTGTGTGTATATACACACATATATATAGATATATATAGATATTATATACATATATACATATATACATATATGTGCAGCATGATATAGGAAGCCTATATGCCATGGCACATGTGTAGAGATCAAAGAGTTATATTGTGGTTTTAAGGATCCAACTCATTGTAAATAGATTCCTGAGGCAAGCACTTTACCCACTGAGCCATCTCATTAGACCCAGCTCTTGACTTTTAAATTTGGTTTCCACTCAGCTATTCAAAACAAATCAGTCTTAAAAGTAGACATGAATAGCAACAAGACTGGTTTGAAGAAATAGCTTCCCTTCTCTCCTATACTTTCTGTGATGAAAAAGACGGTGGTGGTGATTTCTAATCTCTCGAGTTTTACCACTCTGACTAGCACAATTGTAAGCAGCCTTGGGGAATCCTATAACTTAGTGCTATTATTTTGCAGATTAGGAAATTAAAACAGAAAGTTTGAGGGAGTTTCTCAAAACCATTAATCAGGAAGTCATAGAACCAGAATTCTAAAGAATTATTTATTTTATGTATATGAGTACACTGTAGCTGTCATCAGACACACCGGAGGAGCGTATCAAATACCATCACAGATGGTTGTGAGTCACCATGTGGTTGCTGGAAATTGAACTCAGGACCTCTGGGAGAACAGTCACTGATCTTAACTGCTGAGCCATCTTTCCAGTCAGAACCCGAACTCTAATTCGATTTTTTTTATTAAAATATAATTACATCAGCTGGGTGATAGTGCCTCATGGCTTTAATCCCAGGACTCAGGAGACAGAGGCAGTGGAGCTCTGTGAGTCTGAAGCCAGCCTAGTCTGCAGAGCCAGTTCCAGGACAGTCAAAGCTACACAGGGAAACCTATCTAGAAAAAAAAATTCCCCTCTGCCTCCCTCCAGCTCTTCCCTTTTATCCTTCCCTCCTCCTCAAATTCATGGCCTCTTTTTCTTTCGTTGTTATTGTTTCATATATATGTATATATGCCTAAATATGTAAATACAACATGCTGCGTTCATTTATTGTTGCTTGTCTGTATTAGATTGTAGGACAGATCACTTGGTATTGGATAACCAATTGGGGGATAATCCCTAGGGATGCCTAGTTCTCCTCTCTCCCCAGTCATTGATTGCCTATAGTTCTTTTTCTCGGGTGAGGCCCAGTAAGAATCCTGTTTTATTCAATAGTATGCCTATTGATATTATCATTGTTTACGTCTTCTTTAGGCAGCTATATGGTTGGGGTACCATGAGTGTAATTCATTGTCATTTCTAGGATAACATGACACAATATCCCAGCAGACTTCCTGGTCCTCTGGCTCTTACAGTGTTTCTGTCCTCCTCTTTTTGAGCCCTTCCCCAAGGGTTATGACAGTTGGGTTGTTCTTGTATCAACTGGGACCTGGCCACAATGAGTTAGTTATTCTCTGTATTTTGATCCATTGTGGCTTTTTGTAATGTGAAGAGTAGATTCTTTGATGAAGGATGAGAACCATATAGCATAAAGATTTAGAATGCAGATAGGAACTAATTCCATCAGTTTTATCTCCTGACCTTCTACAGTTGACCTCTATTCTAAAGTGCCTGTCTATCCAGAGCAAGCATCTGCCCGTTGAAGGAATGAATAAGGCTGACCAAACTTAGAAACTGTTCAGTCCCATCCCTGAGAAAGAAAAACCTTTGGTGACATTCTACAACTCAACACAAGCTCTTTTGAGGCATCGTCTCTATCAGAGGCTGAAGAAGGACCAGTGCGACTCAGGGGTGGCCTGGGAGACAGAAAAAATAGAGAAGAAAGGAGATAGGCTTCTGGGCTGAGCCACTTTTAAATTCATTATCTAGCATTGCTCTTTATTAAACAAAGACAAGACATGGGAAAGGAAGCAAACAAGATTCAGAGTGCTTAAGCATGTCTCAATCTGTGAATGCTATCTTAACATGACAGATGCTGTTGTACACATGAGTATCACCATCCTAATGCCTGTATTCATGCTCAAAGAATCTCTTTCTCGAATCTCTTTCTCTCTCTCTCTCTCTCTGTCTGTCTCTGTCTCTCTCTCTCTCTCTCTTCATATGAGTCAAGCAAGTTTTTTATTTTCCCATCATGCATGACCTAACGGGCCAAATTCAAGCCTGTAGGCCTCAAATCACTCAACTCTAATTCGGTTCTGACACAAGGCTCCCTCTGTGGCCTTGAGCAAGACAATTATCCTTCCTGACTGAGTCTAGTCAGCCATTAAAGAATAATAATACGTGGTTTCTGGGAAGAAGATTGCTGTGGATTAATGACTTAGTTAATGTGTGTCTGGTGTTTTCAAGAGTCAGTGCCCCATATAAGTAATCAAAGTCAAGAACAATGAGGTCTCTGTTTATCTGCAAATGCAGAAGAAGGTAAAAATTTACACTCTCACAAGTATCATGCATGTATCCATGCCAGAAAAGCTCCATTATGATCCCTGGCTCATAAGCCTTATACTGTTATTTATGGCAAAGAGGTAACCTCACATGCTCTTGTGACTAGAGGACCTACTGACTTTAATTGCCTGTGGAAGCCTGAAGCCTAATGTTGTCCACCTTGGTAAGTCACAAATATTAGAAATCAGAGGACAAAAATGTCTCTATTTTCTTTAGCAGCATATACATTTATTCTGAATTCTACCAATGATGGTGATGATGTTAAACGCTGGCACAGCGGAAAGGTAGTCCTTATTTTCAGGAGGCAGACCCTCATACTGGTGTGCCGTTGTATTGTGTCTTCTGATAACATGTGAGTAATAATGACAGGAAGCAGTTATCCAATGGGAAGACCTGCACGATGTCTAGTATTTTCTAGAAGTGACATATTTGTACTGAGCATGCCCTTTTCTTTCTGATTGCCTTTGCAATCAGAGATCAGCTTCATCCAATATTTGAGAAAAGCTGATGTCAAGAGGATTGTTTTTTGGGCTTTTTTTCCAATTTTTTATTAGATATTTTCTTAATTTACATTTCAAATGCTATTCTGAAAGTCCCCTCCCCCCTCCCCCCTCCCCCCTCCCTGCTCCCCTGTCCACCCACTCCCACTTCTTGGCCCTGGCATTCCCCTGTATTGGGGCATATAAAGATTATTGCAGTACCAAGGGGCCTATCTTCCCAATGATGACCGACTAGGCCATCTTCTGCTACATATGGAGCTAGAGACACGGGTTCTGGGGGGTTCTGGTTAGTTCATATTGTTGATCCTCTTCTAGGGTTGCAGACCCCTTCAGCTCCTGGGGTTCTATCTCTAGCTTCTCCATTGTGGGCCCTGTGTTCCAAGAGGACTGTTTTTAACTCAACAAAGCAATGGTAACTGATACTCTGGCCCACTCAGTTCATAGTTTTGACTCATCACCAATGCCAGGCAGTCCAGATTCATGCATCCAGCACCTGTATAGACCAATAAATTTCTCCTCATGCTATTAAAATGTGCATGCCTTTCTCTGGGTGGTTATTTTACAGAAGAAAATTCAACCTTTTGAATGTTTCTTTCCAGTTACTTCATGCCAACTTTTCTCTAACTAAATATAGCATGAAATATGACTGTGTGAATATTTAAAATAACTCTTAAATCTGGAGTTCTCTTTATTTTCTTTAACCAACCATACATATGCTTCTAAGACCTGTAAAAAAGCAAGGGTGGGCTTGTACAGATATATATATTTTCCTCATATTTTATTTGCTTCCTTGATTCTGTTAGTGTTTACTGTGGGAGTTTGGAAATCACTTCTGGGATTAAGTTAATCTGGGATTGTCTTTGTTTAATGTATACTAGTCTGCTAAGCATACAGAGACTCATGAGTGTAATACCTTAACAATTAATCTCACCCTTTAGATGTAATACAGAAAAAGCCACAGTTACTTCTTTTTGCCTTTTAAGTCAGTGCTTCCATCTGTCCAATACATCCTAAGTGAAAAAGACAAAACCTGCTTCCCCCTCCCAAACAAGTTTAATTGATCTTGGATATATACAGTCTCTTGTACTATGTACCTCATTAGCTCTCTGGTTTTGCTTGCTTATTTCAAGTCCAGAAAAAATGGGCATTGATCAAGCAATGACTGTTAAAACAAAACAAAACAAAACAAAACAAAACAAAACAACAACAACAAAAAAGCTTCTCTTTTTGTTACTCCCAGGGGACTAAATGAATGTTTCTCACTTCAAAAATCTGAAAAGGAAATATGATTTTCTGTTATTGTTTTACTAGAGTTTTGAACAAAAAGAAAAAACTATCTACAAATGTTAAAAGGCACTATTTTCTAAAATTTGTATTCGGCTCAGCATTTAAAAACAATGGCTGTTCTTCCAAGGGATCTGGGTTCAGTTCCCAGTAGTGCTCATAACCATCTGTCGCTCTAGTTCCAGTGGATCAGAAGCCTTTTTCTGGCCTCCACAAGCACCAGGAACACAAATTCACACGTGCAGCCAAAACACCTATCCACATAAAATAAATTAATTTTTTTAATTAAAAGTTTATAGTATTCACAATCCCCAAAGCATGGGTTAGTTATGCTGTGATTTTTTTCCTTTATAAGACCATTAAGATATTGAATAGAAACACAAATGAGATGTTTTCCCAATTCTAATAAAATATTTTATTACCCAAGCTACATTTTCATCCTGATTTCCTGTACTGATTCAACTCTGCATGTATGCTGTATTAATTCAGTATTGAGATTTTGATTCTAATAAATCACTTTACTTTCGAAATACTTTTATTAGCTTCATCAAAACAGCCACAACATGGACAATTCAAAAATGACCAGAATTAATATAAATGAGAAGACAGAAAAGATATTATCATTGTGTGTATATAAAGATTCTTCTAAGCAAAGAAATCACATCCTTCTAACACCATGTATTTTCTATGTTCTTGAAAGCACTTGTATCTAGCTTGGTGACTTGGGAGTAGACAACTGTGCCCCAGCCTGTCCGTCTGCCCATCCACCTTTCTATTGCTCCACAAGGCTTGCCTTAGTTCCTGGCCATGTGTGGGCAGGGAAGTGTCTGGGAATGTAAATGGATGGGAAAGCAAAAGCCTTGTTCTTAATGATGCTGTCCCACCAGGTTAACCATTACGGTTTCACGAGTTAATAATCGCTACTCTTAAGTTTGCCCAGAGATCCACCTCTGTGGTTCTCTAACCTCCGCCCAACCCCCACTTTTTAATGAGAAGGCAAAAGAAGCTTCAAATGAGTTCAAGTTATTTTATTTTTTGTGTTTCCAAAATGTAAAATTATATTAGCAAAATGAATTATAAGGAATTAAAAGTGAATAATGACTCTCTTCTTACATAGAAAAAATTGGTTAAATGTATCTGTTAGGAAGACATATTTTTGAATTTTATATTTATTGATAGTTCATATTACAAACATAGTAAACAAGTTAGATTTTAAAGGTAGTGAATACCTGAGACATTCAAACTACAGAAGATGCTTATAATTGACTAACAGTTTATATACATTATGAATATTTAATATATAGGTATATGGCCCTTGACATATTTGTTATGTGGAGATATACTTAACTTTTTTTCATTTTAATATATGCTAGATACACATTTGCTAGAGTTTTCTCAAGCTATATTTAATGATAGTTGTTTTTTAAAAATATGATCCCCATAAGGCCTTTAGTCATTCAAGAACAAACGCAAAACTGAACATCTAGTTTATGTCTGCTTTTGTGCTAAATTGTGGAAGCTTTAAAAAAAAAAAGTAAAACAGGGGCTGAAGAGATGACTCAGTGGTTAAGAGCACTGACTGCTCTTCCAGAGGTCCTGAGTTCAATTCCCAGCAACCACATGGTGGCTCACAAACATTTGTAATGGGATCTGATGCCATCTTCTGGTGTGTCTGAAGATAACTACAGTGTACTCATATACATAAAATAAATAATTTTTTTAGAAAAGTTAAACATTTTCCCTTGAGTATTACATTTGATCCTTTTCTACTTGCTGGGACAACATATCTAGGAAAAGCAACTTAAGGATGTGAGTTTCTTTATAGTGTGATTTGATGAGCTACAGTCTACTATGGTAAGGAAAACATGGCTGCACAAGTAGCTATTAGCTGTGGTGATGGGACCTGTCCATCTGGATTCACATCATGGACACGCCTTCTAAAGGCCCGGCCTCATGCCCAGTCAGAGCCACCATGAGCCCGTACATGAATGAGCCTGTGGGGTGTTCACATTCAAGCCATGCAATGCCTGATTATCTGTGCTCTCTGGATATTGAAATAAGACTTTGCAAGAATTTTATGTACAAAATAATGAATGTACAAAAGAAGTAGAGATGGCTATTAACCCCTAAGTAACTGAAATCTCTCAGGTAGGAAAAGAATGGAAGCATCATCAAAGGCCACACTGAATGTAGGAAGTAGCAAAGTGGACCAGGGTGGCAGAAACAAGAGGAGAAGAAGTGGCATGAGAAACAGTGGAGAATGAATGAGTTTTTCTGAAATGATTCCAAGAGAAAACTGTGCTAAACTTGACATTGGGACTGGGAATATTTACTGGCTCCCTTCTGAGCATTATGTACCCTTCTAGGCTCTAAGATACAGGCCAGGGCAAATGGAGCCTGGTGTCCTGCAGGGGATAGCCAGAGGGTGAATTCATTTTCTCATTGTTGTGACCCAATGCCCGGCAAGAAGCAACTTAAGAAAGGAAAGGTTTATTTGGATTGATAGTTTAGGAAGAATATAGTCCACCATTCCAGGAGAGTCATGTGGACACAGTGGGTTATGGAACTGGCCACATTCGGTCTTTTCTCTTCTTTATTCAGCTGAGGGCCAGCCCCTTGCATGATACCACCCACATGCAAGATGAATCTTTACTCTTCACTTAAAGTTTTTCTGGATACAGTCTCATAGACATACCCAGAGATATGTCTCCATGGTAACTCTACATCCAGTCAAGTTGGTCATGAAAATTAACCAACATCACGCCGATCAAGGACAAAAACCGAATTAGAAAAATGATAGAGGAACCAAGACAGTAAAAAATTTCTAAAATTGATGTGGTGTCGCTCGCAAGGATTTATAGGAAATGTCAGATACACAGTGAAATCCAGAGAACATAACAGGGTTTGTGGCAAAAAATACATGGACCATCACTGAAATCGTGGGGTTGTGTGGACACCTAGAGGGATGGAAAGTACACGGAAGAGTCATAAGTTACTAAGACTCTGGGGCATTGCCATATACGAGTCATAGCAGAGGTAAACTTAAATATTAAGCTTCATGAACACCAACCTGGGAATTTTTTTTTTTAGATTTATTTTATTTATTATATGTAAGTACACTGTAGCTGTCTTCAGACACTCCAGAAGAGGGCGCCAGATCTCGTTACGGATGGTTGTGAGCCACCATGTGGATTTGAACTTATCACCTTCGGAAGAGCAGTCGGGTGCTCTTACCCGCCGAGCCATCTCACCAGCCCGAGAATTTTCTTTTAAAAGCCAGGCCAGTTTTTCTAGATATTCTATCTCAAACAGATGCAGCCATATCCCGATGTTGTTGCAAATGAATACTTCACAGAAAGATTTTCTATGAGAAAATTCTAATTATGTGCATTATATGTTTCCGTGTATCTGTCACCCGCATGTGGTGCCCATGGAAGCCAGAAGTGGGAGTCAGATAGATACCCTGGCACTGGAGCTACAGGTGGGTGGCTGTGAGATGCTTCACACGGTTGTTAGGAACAGAACCTGGGTCCTCTGGAAGAAAAGTGTTTATTCTTAACTGCTAAGCCATCTTTACAGCCCCCCCAACCCCCAATATTTTTTAAACTAAAGAGATGTAAGTCTTGTCCTCTGGCCTATGATATTTAATGTTCTGTTTAATAAAATTTCAAATCATTCTCAACTGAATTACCATCACAATTAAAATTCCCCCACAGTTTTCAAAGTATGGCTTCAGGCATCAACAACGAAAGGATCATTTATTGTTCTAGATACCCTTTCTACACCTGGAGGCCCAGTTATGGGGAGCTGGTAAGAACCATCGGCCTTTCTTCTAATCTCTTTGTGATTCCATAATTGCACTGTATAATTATTTTCTATCATTTGTTAGTATCTGTTTACCTCGGCCTGTTTCTCATAGTCATTTTCTGATTTTGAATTTGAACTTGTTTTTAAGGTGAGGACTGATTTGCTACTTCCATTTCAAGTACAATATAATGCCATCTTTTTTTATGATGAGACCTCTATTTACATTTGAGTGAGACGTGAAGAGGCATCTTGAATATTTAAAGATGCTACATAGGAAAATCTCCGTTCCATTCATGCCCTACTTAGTCCAGTTATTTTGCAAAGGTTTTTTGAATAGCTATAACCAGAAGAATCATCAACAAATCCTAATGGAAATTGTACATAGCAGAGAATGGCTTCCCAGAGGACCAAAGCTAAAACCATTGAATTTCTTAAAAATACCACAAATACTTTTGTAACGCCTAGTTGTTCTGGTAGGAAAGCAGGCAAATTCCTCTGAGACAAACACAAGAAAGCTCCAATGTGGAGAAATAAGCAAAACGCAGAACTGTATTTGCTTCCTGGTAGTGGCTCTGCCAAGCCTGTGGCCCAGGAAATGTTAATAGGTACATTAGGAGGGTAAGAAGTGTCTGCTGAGGCATTAAAGGAACAGGGGCACTGTCAGAGGAAGCCTGACCTGCAGAGGTAGACTAATAAAACTGTTGGTTTAGCCTGAGCTGTAAGTGAGAAGTATAAGAGAATGGAATATATGGAGGATTGCCAACCTCCTGCTTTTATGCTCATGGTTTGTTGGCTAATCTCGATGTCAGTGTGATGGTTTAGCAGCCCCATGGGAGCAGACCTCTGTGTATGTCTTGAGGGTGTTTCCGTAGAGGTCTAATTCAAGAAGGAAGATCCTCCCTGGCTGTGGGTGGCATCCTTTCTAGGGTCTGTGGTCCCACACTGAATAAAAGGAAGGCAAAGGCTAGGGAGGTGGCTCAGTGGGTAGAGTGTGGGGTGTGATACCAGGATTTCATAAAAAGCAAGGCATGGCGGTTCATGCTTGCCATCCCAAGGCTGGGGTGGCGGAGATAGACAGATTCTCAGGACTCATTGGCTGCCCAGTCTAAAGTAATCCACAAACCCCATGTCCCAGTAAGAGACCTAGCTCAAAAGCCAGGGCTCTTAAAGTGTGTCACCTCAGGCTCTCCTCTGGCATTTACAAAGACATGCATGAATGCACCTGAACATGCACACAAATAAAATAAGAACTGAGAAGAAGAAAACAAGTTGAGCAGCAGCATCCATCTCTCTCTGTTCTCTGACTGTGGCTGCAGTGTGACCAGTCTCTGGCTGCTGTGGCCCCCAGACATGGTGGGCTGTACAAACTCTAGAACAAAATAAATGCTTTCCCCATTCAGTTGCACCTTATCGACTATCTTGTTACAATAATGAAAAAGTAGTCACTGCATGCTCCCACAGGGACTAAAGCTGAGTTATTGAAGGGTCAATGGATAAAAACCAAAAGCCAAATGCAAAAATGCTGACTGATGACTGCTAATTGGCAGTGTCCAAAGCTGCTTAGAAGCAGAAAATAGAAATCATCTTTGAAAGAATTTACTTTAAGTGGCATCTAAGAATCCCCACAGATGGAAGCCCAAAGACATGTGACATAGTAAATATTTGGTAAGTACATAAGAAAATCAGTTACCATGTGCAGGTGCAGAAAAGGAGAAAACACTGCTTCATCACTCTGAATACACGATTGATATTGCAGCATTCAAGATATACACTGAAGGGACAGATCCTATACATCCTAGCAATACTGATTTGTGTTTTGAGAATGTTTTTTTCTAAAGGTGAAAAACTATAATTGAAGACTAAAAACAGAAACTTAATGAATTACAAGCCACACCAAATATAATAAGAAAACTGTGACTTCTTAAAGAATTGCTATTGCTATTATTGTGATAGAACATGAAGCCTATCTTTAACAGATCTTTCTGTGTCTATAGCATGAGATTTATCCTCACTGTTGTGTTTTATAAACAAGAAAGAAAGAGCCAGGATATATTTGGTAAAGGCACTTCATGGTGAGGTGGAAGGGAGTGCCTCTGCAGGCCCATGCTGAAGCATCCCTTTCACCTGAGGTACCAGCCATAGAATGGATATAGTATGAAATAGAGTTTATTTAGGGCATGGGCAGGGGAGTTGAGGGAGCAGAGGCAGAGAAAGGCAGAAAGAGAGAGCGAGAATAGAGGAGGGGAAGGGAGAAAGAGAGAGAGTAGATTTGGCCAGGAACACAAGGAAAGAGAGAGGGGAGAGGAATGGGTAGAGAAGAGTCAAAGAGAGTAAGAGAGTAAGAGGGGAAGGAAGTAAGAGGTTGAGGAGACAGCAAGCAGCCCCTTTTAAGGTGAGTCAGGCATTCCTCGCTATTGCCAGGTAACTGTGGGGTGGAACCTAGAAGAAATGCTAATACTACCACATCTTTCTATGAATGATGCAGGTTGTCGATCATAGGACAAAGCTGTACAGAATCTCAGATCTCTTCACCTGTGTATCTGAAATGTTTTGACCATTATTTAAGTATTAATCATTTCTCCCTCCATTCAAGCCAAGGCAACCACCATCCCACTCTATGTTCCGGTGACTAGAATCATTTGAAAGATTTCTTTATTTTATTTCATATGTAAATGTATTTGCCTCGGTGCATGTGTGTGCACCATGTGCGTGTCTTATGCCCACAGAGGCCAGACCCTGGAACTGCAATTGCAGACAGTTGTGGGCCACTCCCTAGGTGATGCCAGCCAAACCCTGGCCCTCTGCAGGAGCAGCAAGTGCTCTTAACTACTGACACATCTCTCCAGTCCCAAATTTAACTATTTTAGACATCTCATATAAGTGGAATGATAGAATATTTGCTTTTCATAACTGGCTTGTTTGATTTAACCCAGTTTCTTTAAAGATCACTTGTATTATTACACATTACAGGTAATGTTTCATGAGACTTTGATTTGCATGTTTTTAATGATTAGGAACATTAAGCATCATTTCACATATCTTTTGTCTATTTGCTTATTTTCTTTGGAGTTGTGCCTACTGAAGTTCTTAATGACTTTTTCGTTACATCAACAGATTTTTGGTATGGGTTATTGATTGTAGAAGTTCTTTATAATTTTAAAGTTAACTCCTTATTAAATACATAGTTTATTGGTTACTTCTCATTGCTGTTACTCAAATACCTTAAGGAAGTATGTTACATAACCCTAATCCCTATCCCCTTACCTCTAACCCCTAACCCCTAACCCCAACCCCTAATCTCTAACCCCATAGCCCCTAACCCCTAATCCCTAACCTCTGACCCCTAGTCCCTAACTCTTAACCTCTAATCTCTAAAGCCCTAAGCCCTAACCCCTGATCACTGATCACTGATCCCTAACCCCTAACTCTGACCCTAACCTGAACCCTAACCCAAACGCTAACCATTATTTTGGCTCACAGGTTGACAGGTTAGTCTGTCACAGGGGTAGGAGAGGAAAGGCAGCGGCATAGTGACATTGTATCTACACTCTGGAGAGGGCATTTGGGGAGATGAATATTCATACTCCTCAAACTTTACACTTTTTATTCAGTCTGGGCCCAACCTCTATATAGAATTGTGATGCTCACATTCAGAGTGGGTATCTGAACCTCTTAAATCCTTCCCGAGAAGGCTCTCACAGACATGCCTAGGGTAATTGTAAATCCTGTCATGAGATTAACCATAGCAGGTCCACCATTTGCCAACTTGACACACTAACATTAGTTTTGAATCACCCTGTTCCTTAGAATCCATCATAAAATGCAAAATACATTCATTCCAAATTCCTTCATAGAGCAGCCCCAGGAGTGTTCAAAAGTCTAAAGTCTCTTCTGAGACTTAAGGCAATTTCTTCAATGTGAATCCTAGTAAAATCAAGGAATTTTATGTATTTTGTATTAAAACTTAAAAAATAAAGTCTCAGGTCAAGTTCATAGCAAGGAGCAGATACCAAATTACTCTTTAGACTGAGTTTTATTGAGAGAGAGAGATCCTCATAATCATGATGAACTGTATGTAATTGGACCTTGAAGTGGGAGATAGCTACCATCTGTAACATGACCCATTTGCTGAAGAGAGAGACAGACCCTTGAGTTCCCGGAAAAGCAGATGAGATATAGCATCACAGCCATGGGCAGTCATAATGGGGTCTTGGAGAGAGATAGTGCTTTCTCGTTAAACCCCACATAATATAGTCTGGTATAGCCTACCTGCCAGTAGTCACAAAAGAGGAAGGTACTGGAGCCATAGTTCAAAGATGACTTAGCAAAAACAGCAGGTAGAGGAGGCTAAGTCTTCCTTCTAGTCCCGAGTGCTCTGTCAGAGTGTGTGCCTAACCATTGTTTGTCCTAAGGGGGATATTATCTTGGAGTGTGGTTTGATTTGTGGGAGAGGAAATGAGGCAGCTAGAGGGCCTGTAACCTAGCACTTCCAATACACTATGGCACAGACTAAACATGTCCACTTCTATAGGGAAGGATGGAATATAGCAAGAAACAGTTGCACCAAAGCAAGATCTAAACCTAGTAGAGCAAACAGCAAGTCTTACGGCTCCATGTCCAGCATCTGGGGTTCATAACAGAATCATGTGGGCTCTCGTGGCCACGGCCACCATCACCCTCCAGCTGTGTCATTCAATGCACATGTGACCTCCTACATGAGCAAGCTGCTTTTCTTCAGCTAAAATCTATGATAGTCCTGCCAACTCCAACATTCTGGGGACTCAAATACAATTTAGCCTTTACCATTTGAGGGTCATGAAATGGTTTCTCAGGACTCCTTGCAAGGAACTCATTGCCTGCTCTTCGTTGCTTTCTGGAGCCCTGGTGCAAGACTGTACCACTCCTTCATTGCTGCATCTTTACCTCACCAAGCTAGTACTGTGTGGCTATTGCTGCTAAAATCTGTATCTGGCAAGATAGGAAGACGATTGCAGCAACTTCTGTGTGCCTGAGGATGGCCCTAGGGAAGCACTTCTCTAGATGACTGGTTTAGAGCAGGGAACCTATGTGCTGATATTATCAGTTATGGCATCTCCTTTTAAAATTAATTTGCATTTTTCCAAGTTGAAGCCTTCAATAAATAGACTTGTGCCTTCTAGGAATGTTTCTTCCTGACCCAGTGCCCAGTACAAGGCTTCTCCGTAGTCATAGTAGTCTCTAACAATTATAGCTACTTCAAACTTGCACTCTTTAAAAAATAAAAAAATACAGATTTCTCTATCTTTCTGATCTGCTTGCCAATTTTCATGTGTGTGTGCTCGTGTGTGTGTGCTCGTGTGTGTGTGTGTGCTCATGTGTGTGTGCTCATGTGTGTGTGTGACCATGTGTGTGTGCTCATGTGTGTATGCATGCATATTATATACACATGTAAAAGAACCAGAGTTTGGCACAGGACACACTAAGACCAAGTTTTCAGCACAAAGGAAATTTATTTGCCGCAGAGAGACAAAGGGCAGGCAAAAAGAGACAAAGACAGGAGAGAAAGAAGAAGGGACAGGGCTAAAGGAACAAGGGAGAGGGAGGAGGGGTATTTGTCCTGGAAGGTGACAAAGGACTGCCTCTGGATAGGCAGAAGACAGATGTGGCAATATGAAAATGTTTAAGAAGGGAAAAGGAAAACCCCGTGTTATGGTGAGGTGTTTAATTTTAATTTGGCACATTAACTAGGTGAGCTAAAGGTAGCTTTTGATTGCTAGACTTGAATCCTTTGATAGCTGGACCTCGGTAGTCAGCCTCAGGAGGAATCTAACAGTTTTGTAAGGAGGAGAAAGATAAAGGGCAAAGCCTGTCCGCACCATGTGTGCTGTGCTCTGGCCCGCTGGTGTCCTTCAGCAGGTGGTTGTGCATGTGAAGGCCATTGCCATTCCGTGGGAAACACTTCCCTTGTTTTCTGAAACGGATCTGGGGCCCACCAAGTAGACTTAGCTGGGTTGCCAGCTGGCTGCTGAGAGTTCTATCTACACAGTGCTGGGATCACAGGCACATGCCAACATGCCCAATTTTTTACATAGGTTTTGGGAGCCAAACTCAAGCCCTTGCTGTACCAACTGAGCTATCTGCCCAGCCCCAGCTTCTTAAGACTTGA
The DNA here is from genome assembly GCA_902729485.2 of Mus minutoides. Taxonomy (NCBI): domain Eukaryota; kingdom Metazoa; phylum Chordata; class Mammalia; order Rodentia; family Muridae; genus Mus; species Mus minutoides. The sequence continues at coordinate 412,095 of LR750436.1, forward strand.
TTCTCTCTCCCTCCCTCCCTTCCTCTCATCCTTCCTGACAGTGTCTGGCCTCAGACTCTGAGGTCAAGGTAATGGTAGGTAGCAAAAATGAACTTTTAACGGTACTGATCCTGTTTCTCTAGTGCCGAGATTACTAGATTAGAGTTGATCCCGAGCACTACCATTAGTAATGTACATGATGCTGGGGGATCAACTTTCAACCTCTTGAGACTAAGTTACATCTTCAGCACAAAACTTTATTCTTTGTGATGCCATTTTAAATGGGAGTATTTTTTCTATTTTCCCTTTGAAGAGCTATTTGAGTTCTTTAAATTCCCTCTGAGACTGAACCATTCCATCCTACAAGGAAGCTCCTTGAGCAGGAAGGTAAACAATTCAAGAGAGCTTCAGGAAGTCCCTGAAATTGACCAGATTCACCAGGAAGCTCCCTGCCAGAGTAAACAGTAAAAGCTGACAGTCTCTCTCAAACAGAAGGACACTGAAGACAAAGAAGACTCTTGGAGAAGAGATGCCAAAAAGACTCTGAGACCAAACCAGCTACGCGGAATAGGTCTGGACTAGAGTCACTCCCTAACCTGTTGAGCTGCCTGCAGGCTGTGCACTGTGCTCCAAGTTCCCAGCTTTTGTGAGTTGTCGCCCTTGCTGGGGTGTACCTCGGTGAGCTCTCTGAGTCTTTTCTGCACTTGTAAGTAACTACTCACAAATACTCCTGTAAGTAACCCCAATAAAACACATCGATTGACCAAGTTGGACTTTGGTGGTATCTGTACTTTGTTCAGTTGTGGGTTCCCTATCGGGGATCAGTAGATGTATGTGTTATGTCTCCCAAGTAAAAGTTTTGTTCCACTGAGAGGTCTGACTAAAACTTACTCCATTTTATAACTAGGCCTAGATTTCAGTTTCCCAAAGAAGCAGGCAAGACTTCTCAAGAAAAACGCAGACAATGGGCCATTAATGAGCAAAGCCCTGACATGTAGCTGAGGAAAATAACCAAGGACTGAGACAGTTCCTGAAATTTCTCTAAGGACTGACTAAAAATGGTAAAACTAATATAGCAACCAATCAGAAATGTACTAAGATAACTGCTGCTTAACTAGCCAATCATATTAAAAATGACTTAACCATTCCTAAAAATTCCCCTAACTGTGCTTAAAAAACCCTGTAAGCTCATCTCAGGGACACCATTTTCTATGAATGGTTGATGCCACATGCTTTGCTTTTGCCTACTATTTGAGTCTAGGGTCTTCCTTCAGCGACTCTTGGACCCTTACACCACAACTATTGGTATATAGATAGATGCACCATTGATTTTTATATTAGTTTTATTGTTTTATGTCCTGAATTCTAACAGATTTTGCTGGGGTCTTTAGAAGTAAATCATATATATATATATACACATACATACAGGTCTCTATGTATAAGTACATATATATGGTTGCAGGATATGTAGATATATATAAAAATGTAAGTATGTGATCACAATATCAGCAAATGGGGATGATTTTGTTCATTCTGATCTACATGTTATATGTATTTATTATCTATTAGCTTGTGCTAAGATTTCCGTTACTATATTGAACAGAACATCTGAGAGGGTGCATCTTGCCTTTTCTGGTCTTAGAGGAAGTTTTTTCAGCTTCTCACCATGTTGTGTAAAAGCTTATAACATATTATTATGCTGAGGTAATTTACTTCCAGTCAGAGTGTGCAGAGGGTTTTAATTTCATCAAGTGCTTTTTCTGCTTCTACAACAATAATCACCCATTGCTGCTTGCATTGAATTTGTGTTATCATTCTATCAATATGTTGAATCATAGTGATTGATTTTATTTTCTGCTATCCTTAAAATCCAGAAAAAAACTCATTTGGACTTTGTACACAATTCCTTAATGCTGCTGAATTTAGTTTGCTGCTGCTTGTTGAAAAGTCTGACATCTATGCTTCTGAGGAACATTGGTATATATCAGCTTTTTCTCCTCCTCCTCCTCCTCTTCTTTTTCTTCTCTGTAGTATCCTCATCTTGGATATAAATATGGGTAATGCTAGCTTTGTAAAGTGAGTTTGGAATTTTTCCTCCTCTTCAGTTTTTTTAGAAGAATTTGTGGGCTGACGAGATGGCTCGGCGGGTAAGAGCACTGACTGCTCTTCCGAAGGTCCTGAGTTCAAATCTCAGCAACCACGTGGTGGCTCACAACCACCCATAACTAGATCTGACAGGTCCAGTGTATTTATGTATAATAATAAATAAATCTTTGGGCTGGAGCAAGGAGGGACTGAGTGAGCGGGGTCGACCAGAGTGAGCAGAGGTTCTAAAAATTCAATTCCCAACAATCACATGAAGGATCACAACCATCTGTACAGCTACAGTGTATTCACATCCATAAATAAATCTTAAAAAAGAAATATTCATAAGCATTTTTTAAAGAGAAAGAATTTGTGTAGTTAGTGGTGACTCTTTAAATGTTCAGTACAGTTCACCATGAAGCCACTCTGTCTCGATGATTTATCAGGAATGTGAATCACCAATTCCACATTCCAAATATGTATAAACATTCCCATACTTTCATCTCTGCATCATTACCTGGTAGGTTGTGTGCTTCTGAACATTTATCCATTTCTTTTAGGCTATCTAGATTTGTAGACATATAATTGTTGGGTTTTTTTTTGTTTTTTTGAGACAGGGTTTCTCTGTATAGCCCTGGCTGTCCTGGAACTCACTCTGCAGACCAGGCTGGCCTCGAACTCAGAAATCTGCCTGCCTCTTTAATCCCCGAGTGCTGGGATTAAAGGCGTGTGCCACCACGCCCAGCTTAATTGTTGATATTTTATTTCTACATATAATAATTTTTCTTTCATTGAAAATAAATTATTTTCTCATATAATATATCCTAATTATAATCTCTCCTCCCTCTCCTCTAGGCTTCCAGTTCCTACTCACATTTCCTCTCCTTTAGATCTACTCTCTGTCTATCATTAGGAAACAATAGACTTCTAAGGGATACACTTTTTCCACCTTCTCTTCCATGGGATTCCCTGAACTCTGAGAGGAGGGATTTGATAGAGACCTCCCATTTAGACTATCTCCACATGTCTGGTTGTGGGCCTCTGCACATCTACTCTCAGAGAAAGACAATATGATGATTCTCTATAGGTATTGGCCCATAAGAATAGCATAATATCATTAGGAATTGTTTTATTGAACTTTAAGACTCATAGTATTTGGTTTTACCCTAGAACTCTAGGCTATCTAGTCCCTGGTTTTTGGTTACCTAAGCAGTATGAGGTATGGGTTCCTTCTTGTGGACCTTAAGTCAAATCAAAGATTGGGTGGCTACTTTCACAAGTTCTGTTGCCACCATTACTCTAGCGTGTAAGAAAAACAGATTGTGGTCAAAGGTGTTTGGCTGGGTTGGTGTCCATGTTTCTTTTGCTGTAGCCTAAAAAGTACCTTCCAGGCCAAAGAGATTAGCACATGTGGGTGTGTAGGCTCCTTGTAGGCACTGGCTCAATTTCTCCATGTTCAATGACTTATGTGGATCTTGTCCTCAGCAATAGAACCCCCTTGTCAATTTGTGGAGATCAATCCTTTGTTTTAGTATAAGCCTGAAGGTTGTTTGGGAAACAGCTTAATTGAATGCAACCCAGTCCATCCACTGGAAGTCTTGCCTGGCAACAAGAGATGGCTAGTTGAGACTTCAAATCCTCCATTGCTGCCTGTGCCCTGGACCACATGCTGCCCAACCCTACTTGCCTTAATGGCTCAGACTCCAGGAACAGGTGAGAAGCTGCAGCAATCTGTTTTGAATGTTGCCTCCTGCTCATTTAATAATCTACGGGGGACAATCTTTATACCCTCCACCTGTGTCCCATTGATCACAAACAAACATCTCTTCCAAGCAAAGGTCCCAATTGGCTGGCATTGTCTGTGTCCGCAGTCCTTGGTCTCTCAGGCAGTCGTCAATCAGGTCCTCATGCAGGAGTTACCTTTGAGGCTATGTGGCCCAGTTTATGCCGAGGCGGCCACCACCATTCCTCCTGTAACCCATTACTAGGCATCCTCATTAGGATCTGCTTCATACATTCCAAGAAGTTTTTCACAAGACCCAAGATATACACTCCCTAATTCTAGCTCTTTCTGCACTCTCTCTCCCCCATCACTTCTTCCTCCCCTACCTGATCCCTCCTATTCCTGTCCCTACCCATAAACACTATTCTATTTCCATGCATCCTCCCCAGACACCTCCAATTTATCTAACCTCTCTGGATCTACAGATTGTATCTTGATTATCATTTACTTAATGGCTAATGTTCACTTACGAGTGAATATATAACATATTTGTCTTTCTGGGTCTATGCTACCCTGCTCAAGACAATTTTTATAATTAGCTCCATCAATTTGCCTGGAAATTTTATGTTATCATTTTTTTAAAACACCTGTGTATTGCTCCACTGTGTAAGTGTACCACATTGTCTTTATCCATTTCTCTGTTGAAAAACATCTAAGTTGTTTCCAATTTCTGGGTGTTATACATAAAGCCACAAAGAACATGGTTAAACAAGTGCCCTTGTGGTGGGAAGGAGCATCCTTTGCATATATGCCTAAGAGTAGTATAGCTGGATCTTGACGTAGATTAGTTCCCAACTATCGTAGGAAATGCTCTATTGATTTCCATACTAACTATACAAATTTCTACTCCTACTAGCAATGAGGATTATTAACATGAGCTGTCACTTGTGTTATTGTGTTATTGTTCAGACAGGTATAAGATGGAATCTTTTTCTTTTGCATTTTATTTATTTATTTATTTATTTTAATAAGATTTTCTTCATTTACATTTCAAATGTTATCACCTTTCCTTCTTTCCTCTCCAGAAGTCCTCTATACCCCCCCCGCCCTGCTCCCCAACTCACTCACTCCTGCTTCCTGGCTCTGGCATTCCCTTGTACTGGGGCATATAATATTGGCAAGACCAAGGGCCTCTCCTCCCATTGATGGCCGACTTGGCCATCCTCTGGGGGGTACTGGTTAGTTCATATTGTTGTTCCTCTTATAGGGTTGCAGATCCCTTCAGCTCCTTGGGTAATTTCTCTAGCTCCTTCATTGGGGGCCCTGTGTTACATCCAATAGATGACTGTATTTGCCAGGCATTGGCATAGCCTCACAAAAGATAGTTATATCAGGGTCCTGTCAGCAAAAATAAGATGGAATCTTAAAGAAGTTTTGATTTGTATTTCCCTGAAGGCTAAGGATGTTGAACATTTCTTTGTTTCTCAGCCATTTGAGATTCTTTCAATGAGATTTCTCACTTTAGATCTGAACCTATTTTTAAGTAGGATTATTTGGATTGTTGTTATCTAGTTTCTTCATTTTGGATATTAGTTCTCTATCATACATGAAGTTGGTAACAATCTTTTCCCATTCTGTAGGCTGCCACTTTCTCTGGTTGACAGTGTCTTTTAACTTGCAGAAGCTTTTCAGTGTCATGAGGCCCCATTCATTAATTGCTTATCTTAGTGTCTGTGCTATTTGCGTTCTGCTCAAAATGTCATCTCCTGTGCCGATGTGTTCAAGCGTATTCTACATTTTCTCTTCTATAAGGTTCACTGTATCTGAATTTATGTTGAAGTCTTTGATCTACTTGGACTTGAGTTTTGTTCAGGGTGATAAATATGAATCTATTTTCATTCTTTTACATACAGACATCCAATTTGACCAGCACTGTTTGTTGAAGATGCTATATTCTGTACCTTGGCTTCTTTATTAAAAACCAGATGTACATATGTGGATTTATATCTGGGTCATCAGTTTAATTCCATTGATTAATGTGATTATTTTATACCAATACCATACAGTTTTTACTGCTGCAGCTCTCTGGAGAACAACTTGAAATCAGGGATAGTGATACCTGTAGAAGGTTTTGTTGTTGTTTTGTTTTGTTTGTGTTTGTTTTGTTTATTGCTTAGGATTATTTTAACTATCCTGGGTGTTCTGTTTTTCCATATGAAATTGAGAATTGTACTTTTAAGGTCTATAAATAATTGTGTTGGAATTTTGATGGGGAGGAAATTGAATCTATAGATTGCTTTTGGTAAGACGGCCATTTTTAATTCTATCTATCCATGAACACGGGAGATCTTTCCATCTTCTGGTATCTTCTTCAATTTCTATCTTAAAAGATTTGAAGTTTTCACCATACAGGTCTTTCACTGTCTTGGTTAGAGTAATCCCAAGATACTTTAAATTATTGGGGAATATTGTAAAAGGTATTGTTTCCTTGATTATTTTCTGTCTGTCATTTGTATATAGGAGGGCTACAAATTTTGTTTAGTTAACCTTGTATCCAGCCACTTTTCTGACGATGTTTATTAGCTGTAGGAGTTCCTGGTGGAATATTTAGGGTCACTTATAAATACTATTTTATCATCTGCAAATAACAATACTTTGACTTTTTCCTTACCGAGGGTGGGGGAGTTGTGTGTGTGTGTGTGTTTGTATATGTGTGTGCATGTGCACATATGCATGAGTGTGTGCTCATGCAGTCCATTTGGACTGTACTGCTGTTTAACTCCACTCAACCTGTGAATTTTATGCTTATTTGTTTGTGTCCATTATTTAACCTACTGATAGTATCCATCATTTATCCTTACTCATTTTTTTTCAGGTTTTGTAAAAATAACTTTTATTTGCCTGAAGTAATGTTATCTCAGAAACTCACTGCCTCAGTCAGCTAACCTAGTCCTGGAAGCTTCTGTACTCCTCACAATCTAATCTAGGCCTAGAATATTTTCAGCTTCTGAAACTTACTGCTAAATAAGCTCACCCTTTTGTGTTCTTCCTGAACTCTGGCAGGCCAGTTCAACTTAGCTGCTATGGTTCAAACTCCTCTTCAGGCTAACTGATTCAATCTGGCTTCTCTCAGTTTCTCCTGAATTGTTCTGCTTAGCCTCAAACTAACTCTAGAAATCTGTTCTAACCCTCTGGCTCCTTCCAGTTTTCTGACTCATTCTGTCCTTACCTGTGTCTAACTTATTCTCTCTCTGCAACCTGTCTCTATAAAACTCTTCCAGTAAAAATGCCTCTTCTCTCTCTGCACTGCCTCTTAAGTAACTTTGCTTTCCTCTTTTTTCATGAGAGTTTAATAATTTTATTCTGTCAAATCTTTCTCTGATTCATCACATTGTCTGCCACTCGTTTAGACATCACTTTCAAACATGAGTGCTTTCTTCTACATACTAACTTTATCTCCATTGTTTGGGGTTAAAAGTGTGCACTGAGGGTGTGTCTGTATTTCAGCCAAAGGGATTAGAGGTGTGTGCTAAGGGTAAGCCACAACTAGAACTGGAAACAATTTTTTTCAGTAAATAACACAATCTCAGGGTTCACAGTGTGATCAAATATCCTGCAACAAGGTTTGACACTGCACTACCTAGGTGCTTGAAAATTTGAAATGTAAATGAAGAAAATATCTATAGTGAGGTGTGGTTGTTGTTTTTTTAATATTTTTATTTTGTGTAGATATAGGGGCACAAATGCCATGATGTACCTGTGGAGATTAGAGGATGAATTAGAGGAGTCAGATTTCTCTTTGAACCATGTGGGTTCTGGGAATCAAACACAAGAGGATTGCCAGCAAAACTCTTCTGGCTGAGTCATCTCCCGGATCCTCAGATGAAGTTTTGGGGTTTCTTTTTTTTTTTTATTGCAATCTGTCTGGTCTGTGTGAGCATGATCATCATCTCTCATGGCTCGTGTCTGCATGAACTGTCTTCTTTTGTACTTTTACTTTCGGCTTATGTGCATTCTTAAATATTGTCTCTTAGACAATATACTGTTGGATTTTGAGGGGCTTGTTTTTATATTGTCCATTCAGTCTATCTACATATGTTGGGGTGAGGATTTAACCATCTACATTTAAGGTAATTTTTTATGGTTTTCCATAGGCCTTGTGGTTCTTTTGCCTTCCTTGCTCTTATTTTATGTTTCCTGGCTTTTGTATTGAAATAATTTGGTCATTTTCTGGGTTTCTCTTGTGTAGTCTCTAATCTCTATAGGAATTTTCTTTGATGCTTACCATGAACCCTTTCAAAATATATCACTGTTGTTACAGTCTAGTTTAAATTCTACTTTAGTCACATACAAGAACTCCCTGAGGTTTGAGGGGATGGGGCAATTGTTTATTTTTGAGATAGTACTCACTTTGTATCCCTGGCTAGCCTGGAACTCACTTTTAATTACACACTATGCTTTAGGCTGTTGATATCACAGTATTCACTGTTTTATAATGTACATCTAATAACACATTTTAGTTTTTAATACTTTTGTATTTTAAACATTTATACTAGAAGTAAAGTTGTCTTAGTCAGGGTTACTATTGCTGTGATGAAACGCCATGACCAAAAGCAAGTTGAGAAGAAAAGGGTTATTCGGCTTACACTTCCAGATTATAGTTCACCATCAAAAGAAGACAGGGCAAGAACTCAGACAG
>LR750436.1:420680-440182 GCA_902729485.2 Mus minutoides
TGCTCCTGCAGAGGCCATGGAGGGGTGCTCCTGCAGAGGCCATGGAGGGGTGCTCCTGCAGAGGCCATGGAGGGATGCTCCTGCAGAGGCCATGGAGGGATGCTCCTGCAGAGGCCATGGAGGGGTGCTGCTTACTAACTTGCTCTCCTAGGCTTACTCAGCCTGCCTTCCTATAGAACCCAAGACCACCAGGACAATTGACCCCTTGTCAACTTGACACACAAACATAACATTGTGAAGCTATAACCATTCCTTTCTTGTTCATCCCCAAAATGATACATTAACATCAATTTAACAATATAAAACATTTTACAAACTTTAGAAGTCCCCAGTTTTTAGAGATCCAAACACTTTAAAATGCAGTCTTTTTTAAAATCCAGTCTCTTTTGAAACCTAAAAAAAAAAATCTCTTTAAAAATTCAGTCTCTCTGCTATTGGCTCCTGTTTAAAAAAAAAAAAAGTTAAAACACCTTTTTACATCAAGAGGAAAGAACTAGAAACAGTCTGAACAAAGTAAAGCCAAACTCCAAAGATATAAAACCTCAGCATGCATTTGTCTGGGGTCCATTTAGGATCCTCTGAGCTCCTCCAAAGGGCTTGGGGTCACTTCCCAGCTGCATCCTCTGAAGGACACACAGCTTGTCTTTTAAACTCTGGAAGCCAATACTCCCATCAATGCTGCTCTTAGTGGCCATTGTCCCAAGGTACTGACATCTCCAAAATACTGGGGTCTTCTGCTGCACCTGGGCTGCGCTTTTGCCATTAGCTCCTCTCCTGGGCTATCTTCATGGTGAAAGCCTCAACTTTTCTCCAGGACCCCTTCAGTCCTGGGGCTTCCACTGCTATTCTGGCTGTAACCTTCACCAACAGCCTTTTTTTTTTCCCCCAAGACAGGGTTTCTCTGTGTAGCCCTGGCTCTCCTGGAACTCACTCTATAGACCAGGCTGGCCTCGAACTCAGAAATCCACCTGCCTCTGCCTCCCAAATGCTGGGATTAAAGGCATGTGCCACGACCTCCCAGCTCTATTCTGGCTTCTCAACTATGCCAAGCCTCTGTTGGTCTCTGTAACACCTTCCATGCTTTCAAATCAAGTACTGTTTTTTGTGACTCTCCTAATACCACGTTGAGCTGTCAGCACTAGGTAAAACATTGGCCTCCTCTAGGACACAGCTTTTGTGTGTTGGCTCTCAGGAGACACTTAACAAAAGACTTAAAATCAGCGATGACGGTCTCTTTTTACTTACCACTAATTTCTCAGCTCCAGCTAACCAGCATCAATTGTTCCAGTAAGACAAAGGTTTTACTTTACAAGTTCTGGTTTCTTGTTCATCACAGCTGATTCTTCAGCCCCAGACGACAAGACACCACATATTCTTCACCTAAATGGCCAGGCAAAGTTTTTATGGTCTAAAACATCACAAGCCAGACCTCTTGTATCTGCACTGCTTTCAACATTCTTATGTCCCAAGCTTCTACAGAACAGCTCAATGAGCTCTCAATACTTAATGGTTTTTCCAGCCCTAAATTCCAAAGTCTTTCCACAATTCTCCCAGGAACATAGTATGTCAGAGGAATACCCTATTCTCTGGTACCAACTTGTCTTAGTTGAGGTTTCTATTCACCATGACATAAGCAACGTGAGGAAGAATGGATTTATTTCACTCACAGCTCCATATAACAACAGTTCATCATTAAAAGCAGTGAGAGAAGGAACTCAGGTAGATCTGGAACCTGGTGGCAGGAGCTGCTGCGGAGGCCATGAAGGGGTGTTGCTTACTGCCTTGTTTTCATGACTTATTTAGTCTGCTTTCTTATAGAACTCAGAACCTCTACTCACAATGGAGAGAGGCCAGTGGTTCTCAACATTTCTAACGCTGTGACTCTTTAATACAGTTGCTCATGTTGTGGTGACCCACCCCCCAACCGTAAAATTATTTTGTTACTACTTTATAACTCTAATTTTGATACTGTTATGAATAGAAATATCTGATATGCAGGGTATTTGATATGTGACACCCCCCCTTTATGAAAGGGGGGTCACAGATTGAGAACCACTGGGCTAGGCTTTCTTCCATCAGTCACTAATTAAGAAAATGCCAAGCAGCTGATCTTATGGAGGAATTTTCTCAATTGAGGTTCTCTCAGATACCTCTATCTTGGGTCAAGTGGACATAAAACTAGCCAAGACAAAAGTGATTTAGCCACCAAGTTTGCAGCAATATAACTGTTTCTTTGTATAAAAAGAAGATCATTTCCGAAGCTCCCTTGAGGACTTGCAAATCTAAGGGCTCTTCTTTTATGTAAAATAGAATATTATTTGCACACAACCTCTGCAGATACAAATTAAACTTCTTCAGGTTACCATAAAGACTAATGCAATGTAGATGCTGTGTAAACAGTAGTTATACTGCATTGTTTACAGAATAATAAAAACTGTGTGTGATCAGGACAGACACATTCCAAGGATTTTACATCAGTGTTTCATTGATTCTGGAGCTGTGGAACACATGCATGAATGGCTAACTGCACCTATGCCGTGTTGGACCATCCATTTCTGTTGCCTATGAGTTCTAGGCTTTTTGTGGAGCCATGTTGCCATTTCGTGTCCTTTTCTTTCAAGTTGGAAACCTCACTTTAGTACTTCTCTTAATATGAATCTAGTAATGAGAAATGCCTACAGCATCGAAGGTTATCTGCATTATCTTCTCTCCCCATTGGGATGTCTGTATGAAGGTTTTTAAAAATCTAACTTAAAAACTGTCTTATGTCTCATAAACATTTTCCTCTTCTGGTTGTTGAGTCTTTCCTTTCACTTTCAAAAGTTTCTCTCTAACAATATGTTGGAGGAAATACATTGTCATGTAAAAACTGTCAAAGAAATCAAACAGGAAAAGATAGATGGGTATGGGGGTAGGGGGTGGAGATGGGGAATGGGGATGGGGCTAGGGGTGTATGACATTTCTCTGAGAGTCAATGGCTTCTGTTATCTTTTCCTTCTATTGTCTAGATTTGGTTTGGTTTTTTAATATTGTTTTCTACCTCATCTGTCATTGTAGTGTCCCTGTCTGCTTGTCACTGACCCTGATGAAAACTGGAGAAATTTTGAAATCATCTTTCTGCTTCTCATAATCTTTACCCCAACACACACACACACACACACACACACACACACACACACACACACACTTTTCTCCTATGTACAGTTCAACCCAAAATTCCAAAATAGGGATTTCATTCCAGGCATTTAAGCAGACTTTCCTGAAAAAAGAATAAAGTATTCTGGAAGACATTATTCTAAATCATGGTGGGTTTTCTAAACGGTGTGAATCAGTTTTACAACCCTTTAAGAGTATTTTAAGTGGGCGTCCATACTAAGTCCATCCTCTATGGCCGAGGAAGGGTTGGGCACCACGATTCTCAGGCAATCTCTGCCCTTCCCATCTGAGGTTCAATCATACTCATTGTCTTCGTATTTTCACATCTGGTAAAGAAACATGTTACCAATATTTTAAGCATATATTTTGAGTTTATCTTCCCTATTTTCTTTTTCTCCATTTCTCTCAATGACACATTGTGTCCTTTGAACAGTGGAAGACTTTGATCTGATCTCACTGTTTATGACATTGTCCCTCCATGGTTTCCCTAATGGCTAAAAAATGTTGTTTTTTACCCCAGAATCTAAAAGCAATTTATTCTTACTATAATGCTTACTGGCTATCTCTAGTCTGTTTGTTTGTTTATTTATTTGTATTCTGAGAGATCACCACTGAAGTTTTTTTTTCTGCTAATTGAAGCAGATAGAGTTGTTTTCCATGAATAAAAACATTTGTGAGAAGTAGGGGCCCCAGAAATTATGCTTTACCACATGGGACTAATTTATACTAGTTGTTGTTGTTGTTGTTGTTGTTGTTGTTGTTGTTGTTGTTGTTGAGACTTGGAGAAGTTTAGTAGCCAGTTTGTGCTGCCTTGGGTACGCACTAATATGGTCAACCCATGAGTTTTGTGGGGGTTCCTTTCCTACTGGTTCAATCTCAGCAGAGTAGCTGTTCTGTGTTTAATACTGAACATCAACATATCTGCTCTGAGAATATACTACATTGAAAAACAGTAGAGAGATGGGAGCTGCCTAGGACCTCATTGTGTAGCTTGCATTCTGTGGAGAATGCTATGAGAAAAGGTCATTTATCCTAGTGCTTTGTTTATGGGGTGACTTCCTGAAGCCTAGCTGGCTCTTCCCTGTGTTTCTAGGTCTTAGAATTCCAGACTTCAGGGTGATAGTAGGTGCCTCTTATATTGCATGAGAAACCCTGAGCCTGCCCCATGAATATCCCAAGAATTACATCCATGTCTATGTGCACAGATTTTTTTCTTTCATCTGACACAAGGAAACTGGCATGCAGAAAAGCCAGAGCTTTACCCAAATTCTGTCTGCACCACAAAAGCCTCCATAATGCACCACTTATTCGACAGCCACTTCTTATCATTCTCTCCATATGAGCAAAATAATAATCTCTACTTACCTTAGAAAATAAGTGGTGGAATGCTGTAGATCCCTTAATGGTATTATAGTGTCAGGAAAAAGCACTAAAGTAAGCCAGTTTAAATATAAATAAGGTCTGATTATTCCCATTCCTTTGAAATATTGAAGCATGCTTCCTATAAAAGCTCTTTGATCTGTTCTGGCTAAGAAATTACCCATTTCACGAAACAACATTTTTATGTATCTAGAAAATTGGCCATTGCAGACAGAGAGGGACAACCCTCATGATACTTACAGATAGTGTTTGGAATCAGGGTACAGCCTTAGTCTGCATCCCCATGTCTAACAGCCATGCCTTCTGTAGAAACATCTGTATCTCTAATGCTAAGGCCCAACTGAACTGAAATATTAATATAACAGAGAATTCCTCTGAAAATTTGGAATCAGAGCTGAATTCAGTGTATCCAAGTTTATCACAGTACACGGCTGATGGTACCTAAGCTACATCAGAAGAGTTTCTGTCATATAAAAAAAAAAAAACCAACTTCTAATCAAAGTATCTTAATATCCAAGGCTTTGATTTTTGATTTTCCTCTTCTATTTGTTCATTATTCACTTATTTAGCCATTTTAGTGTGTCTGTGTATGTGCATGTACACACATTCACAGGGGTGCCTGTGGAAGTCAGAGAACAACTCCTAGTAGATGGCTTTCTCCTTCAGTCTTGCGAGAGGCTCTTTGCTTGTTTCTGGTCATGCTCTGGGCTAGCTAGTTCTCCAGTCTCAGCCCCCCATCATGCATCTAGAGCTAGAGGATTACAGATGCTCACTACTGCATCTGGTCTTATTTATGTGGATTCTGGGGATTGTACTCTGGTCATCAGCGCTTTTACCTGATAAGCCATCTTGCTGGCATCCCTCCTCCCATTTGTTTAGGGGTGAGGATATGGTGTCTAATGGGTGTGTCTGATCTAGTGAAATGTCAGTAAGTTGAGCAGGTCCTCACAGAGCCTGATGACACCGGAAGCACTGTGTATATACAATACAAAGCCGATATCTGTGCTTAGTCTGAAAGGATGGGAGGAAAAGAAAAAAAGGAACAGGCTGTCCTTGGCATGACTCTTGTTATTCACAGGTGCATCTGTTTGTTCAAGTCAATTCTCCCAGAAAAAGTCAGTTCTTTTCTCAAACATTAGGTCAGCAGTCCTTATTAGAATCAGCCTCAACCACCCATGAAACTACATTCAGGCCCCATAATTTATTATCTCAATAAAACCTCGCTAATTATCATTCAGAAAAAAGGCTCGTCTCAAATTTAAGATTCTAAAAGAAGCAATGATTTTTTTTTATAGTGACCAGGTTTTTATTTTTGTGTAAAGATCAATATTAACACTACAATGATGAAAAGTGGGCACATTATAATGTTTAAACAATCACTTAAAACGCAAAAGATTAACAAATATATTTAATAGAAATTTTAAATTTACTTAATTCATCCTAAATAAGTCAGGAAAGGAATGAGAGGGAAATGTACATAAAACACAGATAGTAAAGAACAAAAATGTAGAGCTGAATGCAATCAAATTTGTAAGTACATTAAATATAAAAGATCTAAATTTACAAATAAAAGGCAGAGACTGTCAGCATGGATGAACAATCAAGACTCAATTCTATATTGTCTATAAGAAACATGCTTTAGAAACAAAGAGATAATGGGCCAGATGGTGGTGGTGTACACCTTTAATTCCAGCACTTGGGAGGCAGAGGCAATCAGATCTCTGTGAGTTTGAAACCAGCCTGGTTTACAGAGCAAGATCAAGGACAGCCAGTGACACAAAGAAACCCTGTCATGAAGGAAAGAGAGAAAGAAAGAAAGAAAGAAAGAAAGAAAGAGAGAGAGAGAGAGAGAGAGAGAGAGAAAGAAAGAAAGAAAGAAAGAAAGAAAGAAAGAAAGAAAGAAAGAAAGAAAGAAAGACAGAGGTGCAATAAAAATAAATGGATAAGAAAAATTCTATGCAGATAACAAAATTGTACTAAAGCATTTATACTAATATAAGATAAAATGGGTTTCAATGGAGAAAGTTCTAGTACAAAAAGCAAATAAGATCCTCTAGACGTAGTTGTCAGTTTGTAGAACTTATTCAAAGAGCAAAGTACCAAATGAATGACCATTCCCCAAATTACCACCAGCTTATTTTAAAACTATGTAAGACAACTTCATTCAGGGTATGTAAACATACTATATTCTTATGAGAAAGATAAAGGGAGTATTTCAAGCTAGGCTAAAGGAACTCTGGGAACAACATTCAATTATGTGGTCTCTCTAGAAGAAGCAATGATTTAATTTCTTCCATCTTTGCATGTCGATTTCAATGAGGCTGAGGATATTTGACTTAATGTGTAAAGAAAATTATTTCTAAGCAACATGTTTGCCTGGCATGCACATTTGTGGTATGGAAATGGTCTTCAAGGAGCAGCTTGTTCTTTGAGGCAAGTGAATTTAGCATTCCTTTAATCTCATAGCACTAATAGCTTCATAGTGCTTTCTTCTTTCACAGTGGTTAACAACACAATGGTTAACTCTGTCTTAATGCTTGTCAAAATTATTGTTCAACAAATGGAGCCTGAATTACAGAGATTATTGTATTTGGGGATCAAGATAACAGTGAGTAGGGATGAAATCCGGTTCTAAAGCTCCCTGAGCCTTTCTTAGGGTTTCATATTTCACCTGAATGTAAAGCTAACTTTTTAAAGAGGCTAGGGGGAGATGACAGTGTTGTGTAAATGAGCTGACATCTCTTCTGCATGTTTGATAATGCTATGAAACGTATTCCATGCTTTCAACTCAGAAACACACAGGGGTGCAAACAAATCCACCTGCCACATGGTGCCCAGATCAATTCCTCTTCATTGTTCATTGGCTGTTTACAAAGCCAAAGCTGGGAAGTCCAGACCAGTGTTTTAAATAGAGGTCTTAGGTGACTACTGTAATGTCAAGCCCAAAGAATGTCTAATCAAGACGTGGGATGTAAGCTTCTATAAACAACCAAGGTAGAAATGTTGTTTATGTTCCTCATGGGGCTGCAAACCCCTTCAGCTCCTTGGGTACTTTCTCTAGCTCATTGGGGAGCCTTGCTCCATCCAATGGATGGCTGTGAGCATACACTTCTGTATTTGTCAGGCACTGGCAGAGCTCTCAGGAGACAGCTTTATCAGCGTCCTATCAACAAGCTCTGTTGGCTTCCACAATGTGTCTGGGTTTGGTGGTTATGGGATGGATCCCCAGGTGGGGCAGTCTCTGGATGTCATTCCTTCAGTCTCTACTCGGAACTTTGACTCTGTAACCCCTTCCACGGGTATTTTGTTCCCTCTTCTAAAAAGGATCGAAGAATCCACACTTTGGTCTTCCTTCTTCTTGAGTTTCATGTGTTTTGCAAATAGTGTCTTGGGTATTCTGAGCTTCTGGGCTAATATCCACTTATCAGTGAGTACATACCATGTGTGTTCTTTTATAATTGTGTTACCTCACCTAGGATGATTTCCTCCAGATCCATCTATTTGCCTAAGAATTTCATAAATACATTGAACTAACCAGTACTCCCAGAGTTCCCTGTGACTAAACCACCAACCAAAGAATACACATGGTGGGACTCATGGCTCTAGCTGCATATGTAGCAGAAGATGGCCTAGTTGTTCATCAATGGGAGGAGACGCCCTTGGTCCTGTGAAGGTTCTATGCCCCAGTATAGGGGAATGTCAGGGCCAGGAAACAGGAGTGGGTAGGTTGGTGAGCAGGGGAAGGGGGGAGGGATAGGGGGGTTTTGGAGGGAAAACCAGGAAAGGGGATAACATTTAAATTGTAAATAAAGAAAGTATCTATTTCAAAGGGTGGAAAAAAGAAGAAAGAAAAAAAGAAAGAGATGTTGTTTGTGTTCTGTGAGACACAGATATAAAAGCTGCTGAGGGCAGGACACAGTGAAGGACTCGCTTCTGCCTAGGACCTTGAGAGTTAGCCTGACTGACTCAGGCGTGCATATGCAGATGACCTCCCTTCCCGATTCTCCCTGTGCTACCTCACTTCCTGTCATCCACTTTAATTATTTACTTATTTATTTGTGACAGTGTTGATGTAGGGCTGGCTGTAACTCACTATGTAGACTAGGTTGAACTCATACAGACATCTGCCTGCCTCAGCCTCCAAGTGCTGGGATTAAAGACACATGCCTCCCTTACATTTAAGCTTGGCCTCATACACCCTCTTGAGCATTCTATTGCAAGCATGAAAACCAAGGCATTTTTTTTCTTTTAAAATGTGTGGAAAACAGCCCACTTTCACATGTCCCTTCCTGTAAAACCAAAAAACTCACACAGTTAGGGGGAGGCAGCATTTTGACATCACAGGGTCAAGTCTCCAGTAGGCCTGACTTTGGCAGACATGCTAGCCAGTTAAATGTGTGGCACAAGTTACCAGAGTTCATGAAAGAGAATGAGAAGAAGCTTTCTGTAGTCAGAGGCCTTAATGCTTTGTTTCACTGTCATTCCTACCCTTAGGAGAAGTGATGACTGATGGGGCTGTGGGTAACCTCACGGCTAAGGAATTCACTGTGCTTGCCCAGGGCGCCAGCTTGGCCTTTGTACCAATTCTCCTTGAACTTGAACAACTTTTAGTGTCTTATTTGTTTGGCATTTTTGCTCCCTTTTCACATTTCATCTTACACAGAATCAAAACATGAATAAGAAACCCACGTTTTATACAGGACAGAGGAGAAGAGTCTCCTCAGCCTCCCTCTAACTGTTCTGTAGTACTACTTCTGACTCCACAGGTGTCCATTTTAAGTCTCACTCCAACTACATCCCCCTATACACAGAGGGCTCATGACCCATAGGGAGTACTGTACATCCCCCTATACACAGAGGGCTCATGACCCATAGGGAGTACTGTACATCCCCCTATACACAGAGGGCTCATGGCCCATAGGTAGTACTGTACATCCCCCTATACACAGAGGGCTCATGACCCATAGGGAGTACTGTACATCCCCCTATACACAGAGGGCTCATGACCCATAGGTAGTACTGTACATCCCCCTATACACAGAGGGCTCATGACCCATAGGTAGTACTGTACATCCCCCTATACACAGAGGGCTCACGACCCATAGGGAGTACTGTACATCCCCCTATACACAGAGGGCTCATGACCCATAGGTAGTACTGTACATCCCCCTATACACAGAGGGCTCATGGCCCATAGGTAATACTGTACATCCCCCTATACACAGAGGGCTCATGACCCATAGGGAGTACTGGTGGGGATTTGTGTGCAGTCGCTGTGTAAGGAAGCAAGGGCCCAACTAGTCCAAGGTATGCTGAAAGAAAAGGTTTTATTGTAGATATGAGGGAGGAAACAGCCATAAGTATTCTCCAGAGTAAGGAGAGAGAACGTAGTGGACTAATAATGGCAGATAGACAGAACCAGCCCATGAGATGGAAGGAGTAGGGGCAAGCCAGAGAGAGGGAACCAAGAGGACCAAAAGAGAACCAAGAGAGGACATGGCTGAAATGGCAGGGTTCTATAAGAATAAGAAGCTGTGGGATCAGGAGCCTATGAGCTGGAGAACTTTAGAGTAGGAGTTGGGTGAAAAAAGCTGAGAAGAGCAGGGTATTGAGTGAGCCTGTGGGCCATCGTGGGCTTTGGTATGCTAATAGACAATGCTATTGTATATTCATCCTGAATTTCATTTATATCTGACAGTCATCATGCCCAAATTCAAATATAGGTTCTATGGTTCATTATTTGTATAACTTCTGACTGACTGACTACGTCATTTCCCCAGGCCCTGACTTTGTGAAGAAAAAAAAATACAATTAAATAAAATGAGAAAATGCTCAATTACTCAATAATTGCTAGTTCATGTTCTGACTTAAGGTTTGCAATAATCTGTTAGCTTTTATAAACCCCAGAAAACAATTTGTATTACTTTCTCATTGCTGTGACCAAATCCATGACAGAACAACTTTCAAAAAGGAGAGTTTATTTCGGCTCATGGTTTAAGGGTAGTCAGCACCTTGGTGTTTGGGCCCATGCACTTGGGAAGAGCATCCTGGAAGTGGGAACAGGTGACAGACTGAGAAGCAGAAAGAGCACGAATCCCTTTGGCTGGCTTTCTCCCAATTTAACCTTTCCTTTGTCTGCCACCCCTGCCTAGTGCATTGTACCACACACATTCAGGGTGAGTTTTCCTTCCTCATTTAATTCTAGAAATGCCAAGAATGTTGTACCTCCTTCACCAATCTCCTAGGAGATTCTAAATCTGACTATTAATTTCTAGGTCACAAAATTAATCTATGTTTCATGTATGGAGTGGTTCTTTTCCAAAGAAAAACATCAAACTGCATCTCACAGCATTTGAACACATCTCTGTTCTTCCCATCTCCTTCAGATCTTTGCCCAAAATGTCATCTTTGTGGCCAGCCTTCCCTTACCACCTAGTTTTGAACAGCAAATGCACTTGTTGTCTCCTTCAAATTACATTTTCCCACAGTACATAACCTTTTCTGACCTTAAATGTGTGTTACTTTTACATTGATATTTTTTGTAATGCTCCTCTTACTCCAACATATATTCTTTCACCATCTATGGATTTTTATTCCTTCTGTAACCCTAGCAACCAAAAATGGTGTTGGTACCAATAAGGATTTAATGCAAGGTACTAAAACACAGTAGAGTGACCATAAAAGTCCTCTCAACACAAGGGCGGCTTTTTTCAGGGCTGGCTGTGCCTTTGGCAGTTGAGCAAATCAAGCACGTTCTATTGCTTCTGACAGGATTTTAAACTTGGTAGCCTCCCCCCTATCTGGAGAGTACAGACATGCATTTGTTATTAGAATGACATTAGCCAAAATATAATGTCAACAAAGGCCTTTGAATGATAGTTGGTCTAATTATTTCAAATGTTCCTTTTGGAAGATTCCTTGTATAGCAGATTTTAACTTAGAAGTATTTCCAGATTCATTTCTGTTCTTGTCATTCTTATAAGAATTTCATCAATGATGTGGCCCAAGTAAACTTGGAACAAATCCTAAGATTCATATTTTCTGACTGTTTCGTGCATGTCATAATTGGCTTTACTGGGGAGTGTATGTTTTTAAAATAGATATGTCAAATGTTAATGAAGGGAAGAGGAAGAATGAGGAATGCCATGCAAGCTCAAATACACAAATTAACCATAAACATAGACGTTTCTTATCACCAGACCTGAAGGAAGATAGAAAGAAACGGCAAAACAACCCAGTTTAGTCTTTGCTCCAAGTTTCCCAGGATGGATTTACAGGCTAAGCAAGACCCAGAAGTGCAGATTCCACAAGCCTGGGCTTCTTCTGTGGGATCAGTATGAACTGTGATATGATTTATCTAGGGGACACTGAGATTTTTTACTTGGTATAGGATGGTATAGCCATCCTCCCTAGAAGACTTTGCCTTGGTCCTCTTCATTCCCCTGACTGTCCACTGAGAGTGGATAAATGCCTTGATCTAATTTGAAGACTTTTACTGGTATTTGTTCTATCCAAATTCAACAAATCTACCCATTGTCAAATGACACTTGCCCAGCAACAAAATTTAATACCAACCAGGTTGGAAGGCAGAGTCTGGAAGTGTTGGAAGCCTTAAATTAGTACAAGACATGTGTTTGGGGTCTAGATAGATTGCTCAGTGGTTAGCAGCACTTGCTGTTCTTGCTAAGGACCAAGATTTGGTTCCTAGGACCCGCATGGTAGCTCATAACCATCTGTAACTCCAATCCTTGAGCATCCCCCCAGTCCCCAGCCCTAACCCGGAAGTTATCTCCAGTTAGTAACCATTCCCAAAAGGGAAATTAGTTTTCTCCAACAGAGTGCAACTGGGTATACAAAACTTTTAAGGAGAGGCCCTATGCCCAGCAGCAGCACAGCATAGAGCCAACAAAAAAACTAACTCACTGGAACTTTTGGAGGTTGTTTGTTTGTTTGTTTGTTGTCTTATAATGCTTTGGCCAGGCCTATTTTAATAGGTCTTTGGCATATATATTATGGTTTTTGGTTTTCTGTTCTTATGTGATTCCTGTTTGTGTGTATGTGTGTCTCTGCGTCTGTCTGTGTTCCTTGAGCTTTTTCTTTGACTCTTTTTCTTCTGTTTGTTTTTATTTTATCTTATTTTAATTTCTTATTACTTTTAGATGCCTGTTTGTTTTCTAATAAGAAAGGGGGAAGAGGGATTGATCTTTGAGTAGAAGTGGAGGTGCGAAGGAGTTAGAGGAGGAGGAACTATAATCAGAATATTTTGTATGAAAAATACCTGTTTTTCAATGAAAGAAAAACAGAAAAAGCTTTCCTTAGGCATTTTGATCATAACAACAGACTAAGTGTCCATCTAAACTGTATTACATTTGTTGGTTCTCCAAGCATTTGAGTCCAGTTTTACATATTTTCTAAAATTCTTAACTGAAGGCATGCATATTTATGAGCTTTGTGTATCATGATTCTCCGTGATGAGCTGAAGTTTTCTCTACATGCACAGTGCTTGGAAAACATAATGTTTAACTGACTGACTGCATTCGTGTCAGAATAGCAAAGGATGCTTTCCCCAAAGAAGTGTGAGTCAGAGCCAAAAATCAAGGAGCAGCGGTGCCCCCCCCATTACTTTTAAAATGTATTCACTTTACATCCCAATAACTGCCCCCCTTCCTGGATCCCCCACAGTCTTTCCTCCATCTCCTCTCCCCTTCTTCTCTGAGGTGGGGAGGCCGCCCTGGGTATCACCCGACCCTGGCACATCAAGTCTCTGCAGGACTAGGTACATCCTCTCCCACTGAGGCCAGACAAGGTAGCTCAGTTAGGGTAATGAGATTCAAGGAAGTCAACAGAGTCAGGGACATCAGCAGCTTTCTAATCACATACCTGCTACCTAGCATTCTTAGCCCTGTTCTCTAGAAGGACCTCCTCCAAAGGGCAGCAATCTGGTTAATCATATTATATAGCTTTATCATATGTAACATCACTGAGAGAGTACAAGCCAAAGCTCATTAAAGCATCAGTCGTCTCAAAGGCCATTTCAGTACTCACACCCCATGGGTTCTGCCTACAGAATCCTTTTCTCTTTCTGTCAGACTTAAGACCTTCTCAAAGCCCTTTCTGAACCTGAAAAAATTATGTTTCTGACTTAAAACCCCTAGTGTTTCCATGTATACTAAGATGAAATTGCTATAGCATGTTCTTCTATACAGAGCCATTCCATGAAGCACTTACTGATTCCTACACATTTTTAGAATATTAGATCTGAAATCCCATAGCTAAGTGTGTTATTATCTGTCCTGGAACCAATTGCTCTGCAAGGTGTCAGTGTGAGGCTTATGGAACCTGAATGACTGGCTAGAGTCATTTTGGAGATTTTCCTGAAAGTCTTAAAACCATGCATATCTTCCTAAATAAGAAGCCCAACAGCTTACGGTCTCATCATTGTTGTTAACAAAAACAGAAATTTTATTTTGTGACACTACTTTCATAACTTCTTTTTAATATACAGGGAAAACATATAGTCTGTTTTATGCATTAGTGAGTAAGAGGAAATTCACAAATGCCTCTAATTATTAGGGGTCAATGTCAAAATTGCTACCAAGGAAACATGCTTATGTTTTAAAGCTAGTTAAAACTACCCCAAATATTCAATGTTAAGGGAATTTTCATGACTATTTCACTGGCCACCACGTCTTATATACTCAGGATCTATGACCTGGAGACTCTTGGGGCTCCAAGTGGTTAGTGTCATGTGAGATCAACTTTGAACATTACAAGGGTGTTTTTGTAGGAAATGAGACAAAGCATACTTCTGGGATTAAAAATTAACAAACAACTAAATGTGTAGTTTTACTGTTTTTTCCTTAGCAAATGCCTCACCATTACTGAACAAGCAAAACCAGCATGTACATATTATCGTGAGGCAGATGGTGAGGTCCAGGAGTCTGAGCGGGCTGAGGAAATCTGCTATCCCTGAAAAAGCCAAATGAAGGTCAGATGTGACCCATTAAGATACAGGAGCTTCCTTACAAAAGCCAGTGGTCTGTGGTCAGACACTATCAGTCCTGTGTCCTCCCCACACATACACACTTCCTGTTCTTTCCAGCATGTTCAGACTCCCCTGTCTCCTTTTCCCTCCCACCATCATTCAGCACACCTAAGTATTTCTAAACCTTACAGCCCCCTCCAGCTGGAGCTTGTCTACAAATCAGCTGAAATATTCTGCTTCATGCACTGGTATCCTCCGCAGCCTCACCTGCCCCTTTAATCCTCTCTGCTCCTGTTTCTACCATATCACCTCACCAAACTACTACAGTCATCATGATGCTAATGATCACATAGGGAAACATGTCTCCCAGCCATCCCACCCCCAGAAGAAAGGACCTCAACCCACCTGCAAATCCTCTAATAGCTCCCTTCATGGTCAACAAACATAGCTAATAGCCAACTTGACCATCAGTGAACAAATGGTGGTATGACCACACAATGAAATACTATTCAGTCACAAAAGGCAACGAGCTGTTGACTTATGCAATAGCAAGAATGATTTTTCAAATATAGGTTTTGGAAGTGGAAAAGCCCAGTCTAAAATGTTATATATTTATATAAAGTTTCAAACTCAGGACAAGTGACTAAGGTACCTATTTAATATATCAAAATGCCCATTTAGCATATCTAAGTGGAGCTGGCCTCCAGGTACCCCCAGCATCCCAAACTCCCTATCTGTTACAGGGTATAACTGGCATACCTCACCCTCTACCCTGAACTCTCCAGTCCAGAGGCTGGACTGCTCTTCCCCAGAGGCTCTTCCTTATATAATCCAGACATTCTGGTTAGCTACTCTTTGAGTCCCTCTCTCTGCCTCTCTCAGTCTCTCTCTCTCTCTCTCTCTCTCTCTCTCTCTCTCTCTCTCTCTCTGCCTCTGTCTGTGCCCTTCTCTGCCTCATTTGCTCCTATCATACTGACCTCCTGGCTACTGTACTGGGCTCCCCTCTCTTCCTCCCCTCCCTGTCTCCCCACATGGTTCAGGGTCACGACCACTGTGTCTGCCTCTGGCTATGCTCTCTCACACATCTAAAATAAACTTTCTGCTCCACCATACCTAGGAGAAGTCATGTCCTTTCCTTTTTATTTTCTTTTTTTCCATTCAATATACTGTATGATTTAAGTTATAACATTCTGGTGGGGTGGGGAGGGGTCTCAGCTATGGAAAATATATCACCAGTTTCCAGGATTGGAGGAGAAAGAGGGAACTGCAGAGGGTTAACATGGAGGAATCCGGGCAATAGAGTATACTTGCAAACATGTGATTTTGTCAGAACCTAGGGTATTGTGTAGTGAAAAGTTAGCATACTTAGTATATAATGTCTTCGAAGCATTGGCCAGAGGCCTGGGAGTCAAAGCACATTCCTAGAGTACTTACCTAGCATGTAAATTTGGGTTATTCAATTACAAAATAAAAATAAACCAGGATGTGAGAAGACCTCAGAGTCATCTAAGTATCAACTAAGAAAGGTTTTAGTAAATTTGCTGGCTAGTTTTACATCAAACTGAAACAAGTTAAAGTCATTTGAGAGGAAGGAACTTCAGTTGAGAACATGCCTTCATATGATTGACCTATAAGCAAGCCTGTAGAACACTTTCTAACTGGTGACTGATGGAAGAGGGCCCAGCCCATGGCAGGTGGTGCTATACCTGGGCTGGTGGTCCTGGGATATAAGAATGCAGGCAGAGCCAGCCATCAGGAGCAAACCAGGAAGCGTCGGCCAGGGGTCTTGGGGTCAAGGCACATTGCTAGAGTACTTACCTAGCATGTAAAGCCTTGGAATCAACCCTAAGCATTACAAAATAGTGCTGTATCAGCTCCTGCCTGCAGGTTCCTATCCTGCCTAAGTTCCTGCTTCCTTGCTTTTGATGATGAACTGTTCTATGGAACTGTTAGTGAAATAAAGCTTTTCCTTCCATAATTTCTTTTAGTCATGGTGTTTCATCACAGTAATAGAAGCCTTAACTAAGACAACAAAGGATTGTAATAGCCACCAATGAGTCAATAATCCTCAGCTTGCCTTCCTGCACTCAATACAGGGACCGCTGAACTCACCCATCCTGCCCTGCTTAGCATAGATTCTTCCCTTAGCTTTATCAGTACCATATTGTCCTTTCCTCCTCCTTCACTGGCATGGCTTGCCCATACTCATCTGAAATCTCTTTCTTGTCTACTTGACCATTTCAGGTTAATGTTCCCTGAGGCTCCAGCCCAGGCCATAGCCACTGTCTTCTTTCTCCAGCCCCATGGTTGCTGTTACCAAATGGATCAAATAATGCCATCTTTATGTCCCACACTGCTACAGTTGCAGGACTTAAATCTGACACACCACACAGCAGACCAACTAACTTGTGACAACTAGACTGTAGCAAAGTGACTTTACCAAAAAAGCCAACTCAATGACTCAATCCACCTTTCCAGAAAACAGTTTAAGGGGGCTTAGATACACAAACTGGCTTTCCCCAGAATAACTGGTACTGTCTCACAGGAGGCCCGCTGTGGGTATTTATTTGACCTGAATCTCTTGGTTGAGAGATATGTTTCAGTTTTACAGAGCTCAAAAACAAAGGACCTTATTTCTTTGCACTATCTTGGCACTGGTTAGTTTGCCCAAGTGAAGTTACACATTACACAATGGACAGGCTGCAGATAGCAGCTCTCAGAGCCTTCTCAGTGATTTCCAAACTTCTGATAATGAAATACAACTTGTCTTTGCTGTGCTCTTGTAGAGATACCTGCTTTGGACTCCAACATCCTAAACTACTCCAAATTTCAGTCCCTTTTCTTTCTGTCACTTTCTGAGCTACAAAGCAGTCTCCCCTGTTGTTTGTGATGAAGACTTGGTCATCCCAGTGCCCTGTGTGTGCCTTCCCTCTGCCTCTCTCTTCTGGGGAGGACTAGTAAATCTTTCTCTCTTGAATCTGGGTCTCTTTTCCTTTTCTGGTCATGTCAAGGGCACTGTCACAGTCACCATGGCTCTTATCTGCACAGCTCTCCCATTTTGCTCACCCAGTGACCTTTTCTTCACCCCTTCTGTACTTGGCAACACAATAGATTATTGCATTCCTCTGCTTCAAACCTGCTGTGATTTCCCACTGCTTCTATAATAAACCCCAAATTCTTTAACCCTTCCTACTAGGTTTGCCACAGTCTGGCCCATCTCCATCTCGACCTTCCTGCCTTTGACCTCCCCATGCTTCAGCATCTCCCTGTGAATTCATACCTGAGGCAGTCTCTCCCAGACCATGTCCCTCATGGATGCTGCCCCTTCATCCACATAGTACTGCTTTTTTTTAAAGGAAAAAACAATATTAAGAGCAAACCCAGACATTAAGTTTGTTTCACTTGTGGGGAGAGAGAGAGAGAGAGAGAGAGAGAGAGAGAGAGAGAGAGAGAGAGAGAGAGAGAAAACATGCATGGACTTCGACATCAAGAAATCTATTAAAACATAGGGATTATGATGTTATAATCTTTACATATTAAACCTGGTATAGAGAGCAGTAAGGCTTGCATTAAAATAGTAACACAAGAATAAAGAGAATATTCCAGAATTTGATGGCTAATTATACTTGAGAAGGATGCAGGGGCGATGAATATTCTGAAATTAGAGTCTAGTCTTTTTTTTTTTAATGATTAGAAGTAATAAAAGGAGATCTGAGCTTCAAGGGGAGCTAATGATGCTGGGTTAACAAAATCACCGCCGGATGCTAAGGCTCTCCGAGACGTCCAAATGCTGTCGTCACCACCGGATGCTAAGGCTCTCCGAGACGTCCAAATGCTGTCGTCACCACCGGATGCTAAGGCTCTCCGAGACGTCCAAATGCTGTCCTCACCACCGGATGCTAAGGCTCTCTGAGACGTCCAAATGCTGTAGACAGGCAGTTGTCCTTCCCAGATTTTTCGCATACCTTTTCTAAATCAGGGCCATCCGTAAGAACTCAAGGAAACTGCAATTCCTACAGCTCATTTGCTCTGCAAGTGGTCTCCTTCTCTTCAGGCAGAATTGTGCTGAGGTCAGATGTATATTCCGTATGCAGCCCTGGCCATACGGCATTGGAGAGGTACCCAGAGACAACTTCAAAAACTGCCTGGAACTGGAAGCTACAATCCCCTGTCCCTTAAAAGTAGCATACCTTCCCCTGTTTGCATTCATTCCAGCCAATGGACTCCAGGCTTTAGCAAATTGAGCTAAAAGGGGGCCAATTAATCCTCAGACAATAGGGCCAGGTTGTTTGAGTGTGCAAGTTGTGTAAGATGTGGGCCTGGCACACTTAGGTTTGGGGGGTAAGAGAAGAGAACAGATGCCATTATGAGTGACAGGGCTCCTATGAAAACAGCTTAAGAATGTTCCACACGGTGAACAGAAACAGGGATTAAGAATCTCATCCAATCATCCCTCTCTGAACGCAGCGGATAGGGCCGCCAGCGCACTCTCCAAACCCCTAGACATTAGGCACACTTCGGGGTTAAAGGTGAGTGGAGCGCACCAGGGGCCTTGAAATCGCAGAGGGTCCAGTGGCCAGTTGCAGCAGCAGCTGGAACAGAGGACTTCAGTCCAACCAGAGGCTGGGACCCCTCCCAGCCAGCCAGGACCTCCCCTGCCACACGCCCGCCCGCCATCATCCCTCTCTGAACGCAGAGGATAGGGCCGCCAGCGCACTCTCCTAACCCCTGGACATTAGGCACACTTCGGGGTTAAAGGTGAGTGGAGCGCACCAGGGGCCTTGAAATCGCAGAGGGTCCAGTGGCCAGTTGCAGCAGCAGCTGGATCAGAGGACTTCAGTCCAACCAGAGGCTGGGACCCCTCCCAGCCAGCCAGGACCTCCCCTGCTGCCCGCCCGCCCGCCATCATCCCTCTCTGAACGCAGAGGATAGGGCCGCCAGCGCACTCTCCTAACCCCTGGACATTAGGCACACTTCGGGG
>LR750436.1:442843-505884 GCA_902729485.2 Mus minutoides
GTGCCTGGTAAACACAGAAGTGGATGCTCACAGTTAGCTATTAGTTGGACCACAGGACGCCCAAGGTAGGAGCTAGAGAAAGTACCCAAGGAGCGGAAGGGGTCTTCAACCCTCTAGGTGGAAGAATAACATGAACTAACTGGTTCCCCCTGCGCTCATGTCTCTAGCTGCATATATGGAAGAAGATGGCCTAGTTGGCAATCACAGGGAGGAGAGGCCCTTTGGTCATACAGACTCTATATGCCCCAGAACAGGGGAATGCCAGGGCCATTACGTGGGAGGGGGTGGGTAGGGGAGCAGGGCGGGGACGCGGGAGGGTAAGGGAAAATTTCTGGATAACATGAGAAATGTAAATGAAGAAAATACCTAATAAAGAGGAAAAAAAATAAATATAATTAAAAAAAAAAAAAAGAATCTCATCCAAGAGGGCAGGAGGATGGCTCAACAGCTAAGAGTGCGGACAACTTGTACAAAGGACAGGGAGGTTCCCTTCACAAATGTCAGGGAGCTGCCAACTGCCTATATCTCCAGCTCCAGGGATCTGCTCCGTGTTCTTCATGGGTACCTGCATGCAGACAGACGGGAGTACACAGAAATAAAAATAACCAGCACATTGAGGGGCCACAACTGCTTGTCATAAACTGGAAGGAGAAATAAAGTGTAGTTTAGATTATTAAGTATAGGAATGAAGAATGTTAGAAACACAGAACTGAGGTTTATGTGGGCATACAGTGATAGAACAAGTTCCTTGCATGCACAAGTCCCTCAGTTTGATCCTCAGTACCATGGCCGCCACCACCACCACCAGCACCACCACCACCACCACAGGCCACCACCATCACACCAGCCAAAGGGAAGACACCACATCTATTGAATACAAATAC
Source organism: Mus minutoides (assembly GCA_902729485.2). Lineage (NCBI taxonomy): Eukaryota > Metazoa > Chordata > Mammalia > Rodentia > Muridae > Mus > Mus minutoides. The sequence goes on from LR750436.1 coordinate 443,728, forward strand.
CAGAAGCCACTAAGGCTCTAGATGGGCTGTTTCTGGTCTGTAAATAGAAAAATGTCTGTCCCACTTTATCTACACAGATAAGAGGCTGGCTTTAAAGCCCAGACTACACAGTAGGACCTATTCTGGACACTTTCCAGCCACTGCAGGAGCATGGTAGTTTCTTCAGTTTCTGAGAGCAGGTACAGGTGGCTTTAGTGGGTGCTCCATGGGAGTCACCATCTTTACCAAAACCCATATTCCTAGACTATGGGAAAGATAACTAATTGTAATTCTCACCTGGGAAAGAAAGAAGGATGGGGGGAAGTCAGAGAAGACAAGAGAGAAAAACAGGTTTCTAACAAAGGTCCATGACTTTTCCAGACCCAAGTCAAATAGGGCTCCAGGGCAGACTGTGCCCAACTTGTAGCTCACACCTAGCATTAAGAAAGAAAAAAAAACAATATCAAGAGCAACTCTGGGAGGCTCCCTCTAACACACTCCGGAGGCTTACCATGGGTTACACAAGTCTGTCTGCTGCTTCCAGGAAGAAGGTCTTGAGTTATCCCTCGGAGGAGGATGGTTTAGCACTTCCACCTTCTTTGCCCACAAAGGGAGACCTAATTTGATTTCCCTGTACTTTGCTAGACATTGCATCTACCTGACAAGGGCGTGCCAGCAACTGCTGCCGATCCCTGAGTGCTTTGGGCACCCTTTCATTCATCTTCCTGGTCTTCCTCTCCTAGGGTTAAAACTGCGTTCAACCTGTGTACATCTTTGTTTCTAATGTCTGTGATCTTCACACCCTTTAGGAGTTTCCTCACCATGAAGCATGGGTCTGAGACTGTCATTATGAATGGTTATATCAGTAGCAAGCCCTGTGTTGTTATTCCACGCAGTCAAACCCATCTGAAAAGAACAGGCTGTACATCTGTTTCAGTGATGAAGAGTAAAGGGTGCCCTTGCCTTTGAAGGCCCTGTGGGAATAGATTCTAGTAGTGCCCTGGGAGGCATCTCTTAATGCTCAGTGCTGGCTGTGGGGCCGTGATATCCTCAGGTGTAATTATTACAAACGGATGATGACAAGATCAATGTAACCAGTCAGTTCCTGAATCACAACACTCAACTCTGTCTGCTGAATCCCTCACCTTCCCGAGAAGTGGGGCAAGTTTCTTCTGGGTAGTTATGTAAGACAGGCACTTAATACACAAAGTGAATCTTGCTTTTAGCAAGACTGTCATTTCACTCTGTGTGCTGGCCCAGTTTAGAGAGCTGCCTTCGAGGCAAGAACTAGTAATTCTTCCTTTTGCATTTTGCGAGGACATCGGTTCTCATAAGACTGAATCCTGTTCCAGCAGTAATGGAATCTATTATTTATATCTAAATTATCCAGTGTATTTTGTTTCTGTCCCAGTTTGGGGAACATTGCTTTATTGTGTTACCATGTATTCATAATATTAGCCCAAAATTAAAATTAAAAAGCTCAGTAATATAGTCTAGTTATTAAATGGTTTTTAGATATAGGTGAGGGTTGGGTTCAAACAACCTGGGATTGGAGGCTTAGAACCAAGAACAGCACAGACACTTTGCTGAATTTTTATCCCTGACAAAAAAAGTTCATGTTCATGTTTCTTTTTTTTTTCAGTTAAAAAATATTTATTATTATTGTGTCTGTATTCAGAATGGTAGGTAAACATGCATGTCATGTGGTGGTCAAAGGATAGCTCTGTGCAATGGATTCTTCCTTTCTATCCCTTTGTGGGCTCTGGAGATTGACCTCAGTTCACCAAGCTTCTGCAGCAAGCACCTCTGTCCCTGGAGCCACCTCTCAGGTCCTGATCACCTTTTTAATAAAAGTTATACTATGTGTGGCTGGTGCTTCAACAAACTAAAATAATGACATGTAATTTGTCCCAGTAAACTCAACGGCAATAATAGTCGAGGGTAGAATACAGGGCTGGGTTGGTAAGAGCAGAACCTCTGAGTTAGTACTCATTGTGCAGAGCTCCAGCTGCGGGGGCCCAAAGAAGCTTTGGAAGAATAGCCTTACAGCCTTGAGAATAATAGGCACACTTTTGGTTTTGAATGAGTGGGTTTATTAAGCAAGCCAAACTAAAATAGTAAATAATAAGGGATGAATGGATAGGTGGATGTATGTGTGTATATGTGCATGCATGCATGCATGCATGCATGCATGGTTAGAGAGATAACAAAATATCATCAAGTTAGATGCTCAAAAAATGCAGCAAGAATTCACTGGATATGCCCCATTGAGGCAGGAAGCAGTATCCCCACAAGGAAAGCTTTCGAGTAAAAGAATAAATACCACCAGGAAGGTAATAGCATTGAGCTGGTGGCTTACAGATGTCTATGAGACACCATATGGGGAAGCCCTGTGAAGGCCGACAGCTGGAGTTACTGTACCCATGTGGAAGAGAATGTCCCCTCTGGAGAGATATCCACATAAAAGTACAAATAGCAAAAGACACAAGTAACAGCTCCAGATCCTGTCTGACAATGTCATTCCTGTGAGCTTGCCTAGGGAAGCTGAGGCAGGCAGCAGGGCTGATAGCTTTCGCTCCATGGATGAACTTCCAGCAGGTGAGCCATTGACTTCTCTTTCTCCACTGAAGACACTTGTGTATAATGGAATTAGCAAAACTAACATCTCTTGGAAATACTTCACCTTTTGCCTGTTCAGAAGGACACAATATTTTCACTCTTGGGCTGTTTTGCTATTCTCTTCTCTCTGTATCAAAGCTGGGACCAGCACATGCCTTAAGGGGACACCTTAAAGGACACTTTGAGAAAAATATGTCTGGGTCTGAATTGGGGGCGGGGGGGGGTGGAACCCACTTCAACAGCAGCTTTTCTGTGAGCTCAAATAGGCATGAAAATTTACCAGTATAATATACAAGAGGCACCTGGCATTGGCTTAAGTATATGGCTTCTTTTTTTATCTAATGGTTATTACTAGGGTTTTGTAATATGTTGATAAATTATTCATTAAATTATTAGCAAGTTTAAATAATGTAAATTAAAAATTTTAAATCAGCTCTAAGGTGTTTGTGCCTGCTTAGAGAATATCCAGGACACCACCCTTGCTTATGAAGATCTTTCCACAGCTGAATGCTTAAGTCAAGAATTTGAAAGTGACTTTTTAAAATGTTTGTGAGTTTCATATGTTCGCACTTTGCTTCTACACTTGGAGTTACGACCCTTGGAGTTGACTAGTGGTTAACTTGAAACCTATCCTCTTTAAAACATTCTGAAGAAGTTTAGTGATTCAAATATACTTGTCCAAATACTATGCTAGACCATACGGCTCTGTCACCACCAAATCGTTTTGTCTAGAATCATAATGCATGCTTAGGCTAGAATTTTCCCTTGTAAATCACTCATACTGAGTTTTTCATTATGATTTTCTGTTTGTATATTAAATGTTTCTTTAGCCATGGGTTCTTTATCATGGATTTTGACTTCTTGGCATGAAATATGTTGAATCTAGGAAATGGCAAACCAGAAATGATAGTGTGATGGTGTGTTTACATGTTTGTCTGTGCCTGTGTGTGTGTGTGTGTGTGTGTGTGTGTGTGTGTGTGTGTGTGTATGTGTGAGGGTGTGTGTTCCAAGACCTCTGCTTTCTCCCTCTTAGGGTGTCCGGACACTGCTGCACAGTCCAGATGAAGCAGAGTCCAGAACAGGCAGGATGGCAGTTCAGCTAAGAGGGAGTGGGGGTGGGGGTAAGGGTAGGGGTGGGGAGAGAGAGAAGGCCTTCTCTGAGGATCTTCCATGAAATAGCTCTCTGAGACCAACTTAACTTGTGCATATAATTTTATTTAGGGTGGATTTGGAAACATGAACGTTATTTGGGGTGACCCAAGGATTATATAGTTTAAGGGAAGGGGGTGAGAATATCCAGTGTGGGTAAAGGTCATTGGGTGAAGGCTAAGGCTATTGAGATGCCTCATACTAGCATGGGGGGTAGCCCAGGAACCTTAGGTACAGGACTATATGACATTCCTCAGGTGTGGGGTCCAGGATCAGCCAGAAAAAAGGAAGCCCTGCTAACAAAGGGAGTCCACCGTTTTGCCCCAAGCTTAGGGCTGTCCCATAAAGTCAGACTTAGCAAGAGAGCAACAGGTGGATGCCATGTTTACCACAGCATTCATGTGGAGGTCAGAGGCCAACCACAGGACTGGATCCTTCCTTTCCACCTTGTTTGAGATAAGACCTTCACTTTTATTGTTCACTGATGCTTACTCCAGAGTAGCTGGCTCTTGGGTTTCTAAGATCATCCTGTCTCCACCTTTCCATCTTGCCATGGGAGCACGGGGATTTCAGGTGCTCATATCTTTGTCCAGCTTTTACATGTGTTCTGAGGATTCAAACTTGGGCCCATACACTTGCTCAGCTTGCTTTTCACCAGTGAACCATCTCCTTAGCCCATGAAAATACTAGAAACCACTGAATTATGCATTTTACAAGGGCCAGCTTTATGACATGTATATTATGTAGCAATAAGTACTTGACTCAATACAAATTAGAATGGAAAAGATAAAACTGTCATTTCACATGACTTGTGCTAAATCTGGAAGCACTGTGAGGGGAAAGTGGTCCTAGAACCAGGAACAAATGGAAATGTCATGGGGCCTAAAAGTTTAACAGGAAAATTAGATGCTTTCCTGTAGCCCAGCCATGAACAACTAAAACTTGAGATTTAAAACTAAAACTTGAGATTTAAAACAAGATTCTAACTACCTGTGGTGGTTTGAAGGAGGAATGTCTCCTGTTGGCTCAGGGATTTGGCTGCTTGGTTGTTGGTTCACGGTGATGTCTGAGAAGGTTCTGCTACATTGCTACCCTGCTGGAGGAATTACATCACTGGGGATAGACTTTGAGTGTTTATAGCCTTGTCTCGTTTGCAATTAAAGATGTCGTCTCTCTGCCATGTGCTCCCAAGCCTCTGCCACAATAGTGAATCTGTGACATGGTTGTTACTGATTTCCCTTATGCAGATTTACAGTGAAAACCAGCTTGTGAGGCAAAAACAAAGTATAAAATGTACAGTTTAGAGAGGGCTAAAAAAAGAACTGGGAAGCTTAATATTACAGTCAAGTCATGTGCTGAAAGAGACACTGTAATAGTTAAAAAGACAAGTGTCCTTACGCACTGGACTAACTGGCAAGTGTGCCCTCAGGAAAAGACCCAAACAGCTGAGCTCTCAACTTAGGAAAAACAAAGGACTAAGGAGTTTTCTGTTCCCCAAGACAACAAATGGGTGAGCCCCGAGCCTTAGGGACAAATTTTATTGAGTTTATATAAGCGGGTGATGGGTCCCAACTCTCTTGCTTGAGGCTGGCAGGTCAGTTGCTCTCTCGGCACCTTAGAACTGACTGTTGCTGAAGATGTTCAGAGAGTTCCCTTGTCCGCATGAAAGAGGCCTAAAGTAGCCTGTGAATTTTTATATTAATTTTTTAAATTGCCTATGTGGGGGAGGGGTAGAAGCATGCTGTGCACAGTACCCATGAGGCCAGAAAAGGGCACTGGAATCCCTGCAGCTGCTGTCACGGGAGGGTGGCCTACACTTGGGTTCTGGGAAGTGAACTTGGATCCTCTATGAAAGCACTATGTACTCCGAGCCTCTGCATCACTCTTCAGCCCTAGCCTGTGGTGTAAGTTTTACTGCTTTGGGAGAGGCCTAATCCAGAAAATTTTGAGATCTGTCTTTCAGAAGAGTTTATGGGAACTACTAATAACCCCTGTAATTGAACAATAAAACCATGACAATTTAAATTACTTGACATTCTTTTCATGGTATAATGAATTTTTACAATTATGTGACCAGACAGAAAAAGATAGAGAGACTGAGGTATATGTATGCACGTTTTCACCAATAACATTTTTTTTCTGTAAGCATGTTGGCTATTGTCCTTTCTGTGAATCAGAAAAAAAAAATAATAGTGATAATAACAAAACCTATTTTCTAAATATTTTTTGTCTTAAATTTTCTACCCAACACAAATAGATTATATGTCCTTATTGAGATGTGTGATGAAAAGTATGGCAAATGTGAAGTACTGCCAAGCAGCAAACTGGCATACCTTTTAAATGCGCACTGTGCTAGGAATGTTTCTGCATTATAAATGTGAATATTCAAGTTGCATGGGGAAATGCTTAGGTTGGAGCAATGCAGATTCCCACCCACCCACCGCCCCCCGTGCACAGATTGAAAATGAGGTGGTCTCTTGGCTAACTACCCAAATCTAATTTAGAACTATTTCAGAGATGACATATTTTAGTAGTGACTTCTGTATGAGTTCTTACAACTTAAATATGCAAATTCTATCCACAGTGAGCTTGGCACTAATTTTTAATGGCACATTAACACATGCCAGGAATAATGTGTTGTGCAGTTTGTTTATACTGATAGTTATTTTTGATATTCACTGATTAGTACAAAATACCATTCTTGTGTATTATGAGAACACAAATTTCTTGTTGTCTCCTTACCTGACTGAAGCCACATATGAGCTAACACACAACTCCCTATATGATTGCCACAAAAATGGGGTATGGGCAAACCACCTGATTGTGTAAGGTTTAATTGCTGGAATAATCAGGGACCAGTAGCTCAAATGTTGGAATTTTTGTGGCAAGATATGCATAATGAAAATCAAAAATAATAATTTTGATGGGATAGCCTCTTATCTAGTGGCAAGTAGTAATCCGCATCTGTACTCATAAAAAAGATTTCTACCCCACAGCTGTATTCTGTAGTGATACTTTAGATATTCATGTTTTGGAGAAAAATACCCGATACTTCAGATTTAAGGAACCAGATCTTATTGAACTAGAAAAAAAAAGACACTGAAAATAGCTTAAATCACTTTTTGATTTGTGCAACATAAAATGGCCTGTCAGGGATGAGTGAGCGTGCTGGTTTCAATGACTTTGCCTGACTTTTCTGTTCTGTACAGACTCATGTCCTTCACTGATAATATTAAGGAAATGTCTGTGGCAGAAAAACAAAAACAAAAAAACAGAGGGGTGTGTTCATGGAACAGATTTTTATGTTAGGAGGTTTTTCAAAAAGATATTTGATTAAGGGTTTTTTCCTATAAAATAAAATAAAGCACTAATAAAATGTCACCTCCGTGCGACAATCGTGTGAGTCACCGAGAACAGCTGAAGAGAAACAAACTGGAGCTGCCCTTACTTGGTCAGGGATGAGGAGGTGTGGCCTACTCAGAGGACGCGAGGCACAGGGGTGGGCTCTGTGGTTTCAGAAGTTCAAGCCCAGCCCAGTGTCTCTCTTGGCCTGACACTCGTGGATCCGGATTAGAACTCTCAGCTGCTCCCCGGCACCTTGTCTGTCTGAGCCCACACTCACTCCACACTAAGACAATACTCAACTAAACATCCAGAACTGTAAGCAAGCCGCAGTTAAATGCTTCCTTTTATAAGATCTGCCATGGTTATGGTGTCTCTCCACAGCAATAGAACACTGACTAAGATACTTAAAAAAAAAAGTTTCCCCCTATATAGCTCAGGCTTACGTTGAACTCACAGCAATCCTCCTGCCTCAGCTTCCACAGTACTAAGATTATACATGTCCTTTTAGGAAATGAGCTGAACATATGGAAATGTTCAAATTCCAGAAGCAAAGAGATTTTTGCAAAACCACCTTCTCCCTCCTCATGCAAAGAATCGCCCTGCTGTAGCCCCAGCCACATGATCACCGTACCAAACATACAGCCATAAAATCGCGTGTGCCTTCTCTGCATTAGGCATGCGCGGGATGCAAGGCGGATGAGGCTGCATCTTCAGAATTTACCTCACATGGGCGAAACTAAAGTATTTCAAAGGCAGCAGCGTGGTGGTCCCTGTCACCACTGGAGTTGGCACAGGTCCCTTCTCTGCAAAACCTCCCATCTGCCTCAAACATTCTGTCCTCTGGAGACCCACGTAAGCACCTCCAACACGCATCCCTCTGTTTGACCTCGTACCCTCTCAGCCTTTCATTCTCAGCAACAGAGCTAGAGAAATCCCTTTAGAAAAGCACAGCGAGCACATGTTCCTTTGCTTAGACTCTCGCCCTGCTCTTGGATGATGCCCAAACCTGTCTCTTTCTAGCGAACAGCACACATTATCAAGTCTGCCCAGCACTTACCATCTCCCACTTGCCCATGAAGCCACAGCAGAGGATCCCTGCTTTACAGAACGCATCCCATTGCTTCCTTCCTTTGTTTTTGAACCAAACCCTCCGAGCTCACTGAATATCCAGCTCTGTCTCAGCGTCCAATATTTATCTGAAATGCTTCAGGAGTAATCATGTTCCAATGCCTCGTAGCACTTGGCTTACTTCTTCCAAAGACTTCTCACAATCAAAATGCATGTCCATATTGTCCATATTGTCCATATTGTCCATATTGTCCATATTGTCCATATTGTCCATATTGGTCTTTACTGACCAAGAGGTTGGAGGTTTTGCCTATCTAATTAGGTCTTTTACACCAGATTCAGAACAGTGCCTGGTTCATTAGTATCAACTCAAGAAATACTGAGGAACTGGCCTACTATCCTGCGAGTCAAGTCAGGGTTCATCATTGGGAATTACACTTGAAAACCGTAACCATTGTTTATATAGCTGTTGAAGTTTGGGTAAACTGAAGCATGGAATTCAAAGCAAGCAGCAGTCATCAGATCAAGTCAGCTTTTTTGTAAAAAAAAAAAAAGCTGTCTTTGGGGTGTAAAGGCTAAGCAGACACTATGCAGCAGAACAGATAACCTCGTGCTTGGTTTCCAGTTGTTCTGGAGCTGGATTTTTCCTCTTTATAGACTGTGTGTTCTCAGAGCCAGGTCATCATTCACAGACAGCAGCAACCCTGCCTTTCTAGCAGCCCCAGTAGTACCAGGATGGCTCCCTGCTTCCTCTCTGAGTTCTGTAGGCATTAAGGGGCCATGAACTAACAAAGCAGCTAGATAGACTTCTGGTTTGTCATTCAGCCTGATTTCCAGGCTAGGGTGCAGGCCACCCACATTCCTCAAGGTTGCCCACAGGCAAGACCCCCAAGCTTTAAAATGGGGAGAATTCAGTGGTGAGTTAGGGTAATTTTGTAATCTTTCCATGATTACAGAAAGCAGGTACCCAATGTCCTTACTTTAATTGCAGGTTTTTATTTCCAACTCTGGGGTCCCCTCCATGGTCATGTCCTGAGTTGTACTGGGCCTTGCTGTCCCTCCATGGACTCCTCCATGTTGGTTCTCAAGAGCTCAGCCCTGTTACACTGGCTCTCCTCCTGGGTATCTGGATTCTTCTTTTGATACCCCATACCACTCCATGTTCTGATAGGTACTGTTTCCTGAGAGCTTAGGTTTCCCCAATGCAAGCCCCCTCACCGAAGGCTTCTTGTCACATTTACCTGGGAATAGCAGAAAATTATTCCAGACTCACAACTGCCCTTCAATAGGAACTAAACCACACTTCTGACAAAATAGCTCCAAAAAAAAAAAAAGTCAAATAATTCAGTAGTTTTCTAATGACTCTCTGACATATAAAGGAGAAATCTTTTATATTTTTTCTGGAAATAGGCAGACAGAAAAATATTGGGGCTTTGTGGGTCGTGCTGTCTCTGGTGTAACAAGACAGCTCTACTATTGTAGCATAAAAGAAGCTAAAGAGGGGCTGGAGAGATGCCTCAGAGGTTAAGAACACTGACTGCTCTTCTAGAGGTCCTGTATTCAATTCCCAGTAACCACATGGTGGCTCACAACCATCTGTAATGGGAATCATCCTCTTCTGGTGTGTGTGTCAAGACACAACACTTATAAAATAAATAAATACTTTTCAAAAATCAGCTAAAGACAATACAAAAGCAATAGGCATATATGTGTTCTGATAAAATTTTATAAATGTAGGCAGTGAGCCTCACGAAATCTAGATCATCATTTGTGAAAGTATGGTATAGCACATTCTTCTAAGCAATCGTTTTTGTATGTGTCAGTGTGTGTGTGTGTGTGTGTGTGTGTGTGTGTGTAGACGTTCACATGTGTGTAGATATATATGTCTGCCTGTTTGTTGGGAATAGGCATGAGGTTAATGTCTTACATCTTCCTATCACTCATTATACATTCCTTATATATTGAGACAGATCTCTCTCTCTTCATTTCGAGGTCACTGCTTCAGCTGACCTGGCTAGTCTCCTTGGTTTATTGATTTCTCTTTCTGCTTTGAGAGTAGGGAAATCTCAAGTAGGCACCATACATTACTTCCTGAGCCATCTTCTCTGCCTTTCCAGATAGTCTTTATTCAGGATATAAAGGTTTCCATAGAACTCATGATGGAGACAGGTCATAATTCTATACACAACATACACCCTTCATCTCATCCATCTGCCTCCTTCATTACTCTACCATTCAGCTTGACTTCAGAAAACTAGATGCCACAATAATAAATTACTCCCCTATGACACTGACCAGAAAAGAAAGGTCACCTGACACTGGTATCTGTTTTTTAAATGCTTTTTCAAAAGTGTTTATTTGTGTGTACTTATATATGCTCACTGGACGTCAAAGGATAACCTAGTATTGATCCTCACTTGTTTGCGACAGTCACCATGTTTGCCACTGCATTGCAAACTCCAGCAGGCTTGCCCAAGACCTTTCCCGGGATTCAGTCTCTACATGCCATATCACTGTAGGAGTGTAAGGAGTATGAATACCTGCAACCACATCTCCATTTTTCATGATTTCTGGGAACTGAGTTCAGCTCATCAAACTTGCAAGGCAAGTACTGTTACTTACTCAACCATCTGTGCAGCCCATAATGCTTTTTTTCTGGAGGGCCAGTTAACACAGTTCACAGAATGGAAGATGGGTAAGGATGTCAGGGTTAGGTTAGGATAATTGAAATTAATACATGGTTGATGGTATTTTAGGAGGATTGTTATATTAAGAAGGGAAGACATCCTGTGAGGGAACGAGTACCCTCATACTTGGTAATGGGGAAGGAAAAAAGCAAAAATAATGGTTTGAAAGGTAAGTTTTGGGGTTGTTTCTCAATCTAACAAGCACCACTCTGTAGGCAGGACTCTATAACTAAGAGAAGGAGTTCCATTCTTGCTTCTCATTAGACAATAATCTAGACCAACATTTGTCTTCAGAACCTATTTTAAAATGAGCTGCATTTAGAGTACACTTTCATAGGTAGAAATAAAACCTGGGTGACATTTAGAATCATTTCAGCATGTGTGTACCTGGACGTTGTATCAAGAAAGAACTCTGAGAAGGAGGGGAATAAGAGAGAAAAGGAGCACTCTACCAGCAAAAAAGCCTTTATATGGGTTCATCTGGTCCTAGGGAGGAGATGAAATTGAAACAGGGATAATGACAAGCAGGGTCCTCAGAGAGTGTTGACCTGTTCCCTGCTCACAGTCATCAGTGTTGGGTTGGGGGAGTCAGATAACAAGACTCATTTTCTTTCATGACACAGCACATGTGGACTCACTCCTGAGTTTAGAAAGAACTTCACAAGTCAGCTCCACACTCCCAGAATGTGTGTCCTGGTGGGGAGTCCTTGGCAGGAAATCCTCCATCTGTTTGCCTTTAGTAGAGCAACTTCTGTGGATGAGCTCATTTCTCTTCAAACATCCTTGTGTTGCTGGAAGACATTGTGGTTGAGCAAGAGAAATGTCACCAAGAAAACAAGAGGACACTTCAAATGCAGACAGCTGGGACAGTTACACTTCACAATCTGAATTTTAGACAGGGCTTATTCTTCCTTTGTGGTTTACATTCTGATTTGGCCCTTTTCATTTTTCTATTGCTCCCTACCCCATTTTAAGAACTCTCTCTCTCCTCTCTCTCTCTCTCTCCTCTCTCTCCTCTCTCTCTCCTCTCTCTCTTCTCTTCCCCCCCCCCCCCCCCCCCCCCCCCCCCCCCCCCCCCCCCCCCCCCCCCCCCCCCCCCCCCCCCCCCCCCCCCCCCCGCCTATCTGTCTCCATCTCCATCTCTCTCCTTTTAACAGCTTCCTAATAGTTTGGATGTTTGGAGAAGTAGATACAAAAGGAAGATTTCTGAAATATCTGTCCTGTGGATTTCCAGTATATTCCTCAAAGTTAAAAGGATTAAAGCTAGCTTAGCCTTTCTTTATAAACAAAAGAACCTAATTTGAAATTCAAGATTACTTTAAAATTACCACTGCAAGTAAGTACTTTGTTTTTCTCTGTTTCTTCCTTTAAGCCCTTAATATGAAGCATCTTTTGCATGCTGTAATCTCAATGAAGCTATTGGTTCAACTCTAAATATAAGTAAAATTATTTGCCAGCCTATAAATTAATTACAAGATTCAATGCAGAATTTTCTGCAGTTGGTATCATTTAGTAGGAATGTGTAGAGGCATGCTTATGTTTTCATGTCAGGAATTATTTAATTTCATTAACATTACAAGCGAATATCTCTTGGCTCATTTCCTCCAGTAATATAAACTATATTTTAAGTTAGAAAGCAGGGAAACTCCTGAAGACTGTGTTGTTGACCTAGCAAGCAGATCCAATGGTTGACATTTCTGGAAGACTAGGTGGATTTGCTGAAGGAGAGGTAAATCTGGAGAGTGAAGTTAGCCAAAGCCTGGACATTTGTGAACCCCTCCTCAAAATGCTGTGCAATCACTTGGCAAATGCTAGAGGAAATCACTCTAGCCTGTAACCAGCATCTGGGAGCCGAGACATTAAAAAAATTTCAGCCATTCTCACCTTTCTGTGGTTACAGTATAAGGTGAAAAGGTGGTATTAGGGAGGAAGCTTAAGACTCCAAGTCTAGAGCTATGACTGTCATCTAGCTGGATGTGGCTAAGTGGTGCGTAGATCACGGTGTGATCTAAGTGTCTGAGGCATCCTATTTCCTCCCAGATTCCTGTCTTCTACCAGACACCCTCACCCCAGTGTCACTCAGGGAAGAAGATGGCTGCTTGTACTGGACAGCTGGGCAAAGGGTGGCCTGTCTTTGTTTTTTCTACTTTGCATGCCTTTCACCAAGCACTCATGGACAGCCCATCTGTCTACAAACCAGGTTTAGAAGGAAGCATTTTAAAATAGAAAAGGCATGATGGTGGAAGCATAATTCTGTATTATTCTTCTTTACATCCTCTGCTAGCATTTGGGTTGTCCTCTGCCCCCTTCCCCAAAATCCCCAAGAATAATTTCCTATTCTTCCTCTTTCCTCAGAGCCAAAAGCTCACAAAACCAGCCTGATTACTGTTGATGCCTTTACCTAAAGATCATTATTTGCTGGGCCATCTGCTATTTCTACTCAGTAGAGTGCACTATTCCATTCCTACAACTGCCCTTTAAATCTCTCCCTCGGTGGTGCATAGCTGCTCAATGTGGTCCTAAGTCAAAGGCCTGCTGTGACCAACAGGAATCTTTGGTCCACTTTTGTGAGCATTAGTGTCAATGGTATAATCATGGATGGCCACAAACCCACACTTAGAGGAGGGGACAGTTGTCTGGGAGCCGTGAGAAATGAAACAGAGTGAATGTGCCCTTTGCCATGCAGTTGCTACTTTCAGATGAATTACCTGTTTTCTGGTTTACCTATGGTTAAGGGTTTGTGCTGGATTTTATGAGGCATAGTGATGGCTAGCAACGTTCTTTATGAATGTCAGGTGCAAATCGACTGTAACAGTATGGGTGAAATGTTGGGTGGGATTGTAGCTTCATCGTCGCACAGCTGGCTAGCATTAGACTGGCAGGAGATGAGGAAATGGTGACATAATTAAGCAATTATTGACTGCCATCGATTTTCAGGTACAAAACTGATAGTTAATGGCTTTAATAGTGCTTCTGGCATTTGTCTTCCGTCACTAAGTCGTTATGGAGGTAATGGAGGAGGTAGCCTCCTTTACTTGTTTCAACAGATGAGGAATGAACTATCTTAGAACATTCCACTGACTACCATCCTGCATTCTTTCTGCATTTGACACCATGATTTCTGTCATTCAGTCTAAACACTAAGGTTTCATACTATCCTTATAGTCTGTCATAAAATATAGCTAAGAGCAGGTATCAGACAGAGGAGGGGTGGGGGTAGGGAAATTAAGACTTCAGCGGTGTGGTGTTCGCTCCATGTGTTCGAAGTGGATTTCAGTCATCTCAGACCTACATGGGGTATTTATGGAAAGTATGGCTTCTGTGCTTCATTTTCTGCAGGTTTCTGTGGATAATTAGCCCATTTTGGCTAACAGCACCATAACTCTTGGAAAAATACAGCACATTAGTGAACAAATGTGTTTAGTTGTTTGTGTTGGGCCAGGTTTTCTTTATGAGCAAACAAGACGTTTAGAGGACAGAAATGAAGTCTTTTAAATTAATGAAAAGTGATTCAGGTTTTTATGTTTTTCTGTCATTAAATATACTAAGGGAGCTTTACCATAACACAACTTATATAAATTTTATTGATACATGACAAATATATGATGAGAAAGTATTCGAAAAAAATACAATCAGCTAGTGTGTGAACAAAGGAGTAAATTTGCAGACTTGAGACTGGAACTCATTCGGTGACAGAGGTGACAGCCTTCTGAGTTTTTGCATTGCTCCTGATCTGGGTTTGCCACTTTGATTTCCCGTTGCCAATTCAACGATGATGTATTGACCTTGCCATTGCTTTTCAGATAGCCAATCATTACAGCTGAGGACAAGTTTATCATTATAGGGTAAAATACAAACTTGGCAGATGACCTCCAAGGAGACAGAACTGATAACTTCAGAAATACCATCCTTTTTCCACTTTAGATTCATCAATATTTAAAACCAGTTTGCCAGGCGGCCACCTCTCCTCTGGCAGGGAAGGTGCCCAGATTTCTGCAGCCAGAAACGGGGTCTATCCCAGAAGCTGAGTGACTTCTGCCTGTCCCAGAAGCTCTGTTGCTTCTGCAGTCCGCTGCTCACCCTCCGCAGTCCGCCATTCAATATCTTTTTAATACCTTATTTTCATCAACATTTATTGTATTACTTACATATATGAGTTCTTTGCCTGCATGTGTGTCCATGCACCACGTGCATACTTGGTACCTGAGGGGGCCTGAAGAAGGGGTCAGGTCCCCTAGAGTTGTAGTTAGAGATAGTCGTGAGCTGCAATGTAGGTGCTAAGAATCTAACCCAGGTCTTCTCGAATAGCCCCTCACTATGCCCTCAAAATATTGTTTTGTTTGCTAATGACATGCAACTCATATTCTAATGATTAAAAATGAAATAAGATTGGTCTTAGCTCCAATGATAGATAACTTGCCTGATATGCATAAATCCTGGGTTTGATCCCTAGTACCAAATAAAACTGAGCATAGTGGTTTGTGCCTATAATTTTAGCACTTGGGAGATGGAGGCTGGAGTATCAGAAATTCAAGGTCATCTTCAGTTACATAAATAATCTGAAGTGGCATGGTATATGTGAGATCATATCTCGTGTATATTGAGATGCAAATGAATTTATAGGAAATTCAACATAATTGATGACTAAACATGTTGAGATGTCGCAAAAATTATATACCAGATCAGAGGAATATCAACAACAAAAAAGGTTGGATACAGTCCCCTCTGTGCCTGTACATTTCTTGGGATAAATGGTAGGGATAGGATGCATTTATGACGATTACACAGCCTTGTTGCCAAAGACTTAACTTTAAACTATGCTCAGTTTGCAAACTTTGCTACTAAAATGATTCAACATAGTACAGAAATCATAAAACTTTAGGGCTAGAAAGAAATGTGAAGTTTTTCTTAATGCCTTCCAGTTTTTAGGTCGTGATGAGAACTGAGCTGAGGGATACAGGTAGCAGCCAGGCAAGCATCCTATCCCTGAGACATTTTAATGGCCTCTAAGTTGTAGTCTGTTAAGGAACAGCAAAACCCGTCTCCATTGTTTCAGAGAATATTATCTGTGACTCTCCAGTCCATTCTATGAAACTTCTCCAAGTAGGGCACAGCCCTTCCCTAAACACCATCCCATAATTCACAAAGACTGAGTAGGGTTTATTGCAGAGGTTAAAAGGAATGTATATATTCAAAGCAATACTTCAGGGTTATATTAGCTTAATAATTTTCAAGCTGGTTTGGGGGAGTCTGCATTTGGGGAAGCTGGCAAGAAAAGTGCACAGAAAATATGATTTGTGGAATTCTCAGATCCTTAGAAAAATTCATATAAAAAAAGTCAAAGCTCAAGTTCTTGTTTTACTTTTTTTCCCCTCAAGAAAGGCTGAAAACGTTTCCGCTATAACCTCTTGGAAATAACAGATAAAAGAGACATTGTTCGTTCAAATCCATTGCTAAGCTTGCCTCTCCGAGCAGGAGAGAGAGCAGGTGTGAAACAGATATCTAGAAGTGAACAGTGGAGTCCAGAGAGGTGGTTCAGCAGTTAAAGGCTCTCACTGCTCTTCTGGAGAACCAGAACTGGGTTATCAGCTCTTACATGGGGGCAGATCCCAACTGTCTGCAACCCCAGCTTCAGGGGGTCTGGCACCCTCTTCTGGCTTCTGTGAGTTCCTGCACATGCCCGCACACGCGTGCAAACGCGCGCGCGCGCGCACGCACACACACACACACACACACACACACACACACACACACGGCCTCACACAGAGATACAAAAATAAAAAAAAAAGAAAATAATAAAAGTAAATCTACCCCACTTATAAACACACACATGCACACAAGCAAGCAAGTACACCCTAATAAACAACAGCACTGATTTGCAGTTAAGCACCTACAGTCTCGGTACCAGACAATTTGGATTAAATATCAAGGACTAAGGGTTAGCCGAAAGTTTTAGCAGAGCTGGGTTTGGTAACTCAGGTCTATCATCCCAGTAATTGGGAGGTTGTGGCAAGAGGATTGATATAGTTTGAGGCTAGACTGGGCTATAGGATGAAAGTAAAAAAGAAAGAGAAAAAAAGAAAAATAAAGGAAAGGAAAAGAGTCAGATCTGAGGTCATGCCTTAGTTGGTAAAGTTGCTGCCACTGAAGCCTACAGATAGGAGGTATACCCCCAGAGCCCTGTAAGTAGCTGGGAATGGTAGCATACTTGTGATACAAGCACTCAGAGAGTGAGACAGGCAGAGTCCTGGGTCTGCTAGGATCCAGGCTAGCTGAGTTAGTGAGCTTGAGTGACAGACATTGTCTTGAATATAAGAGATGATGGCTTCTGAGGTATAACATCTGAGGTTTTCTCTTGCTTCCATGTGCAAGAACACACACACACACACACACACACACTTCTGAATGAAGAACAGAAAAAAATAGCAGCAAATGGATAACATTCATATCTCTAAGAAGCTGCCAAAAGAAGAGAAAAGAGAATATCCACTCAGAATTTATAACCAGGTTGCTTGTGGTCCAGGAAACCCAAGTTAAAAAATAAAACAACCCAAAAACCTAAGGATTGACCCATGATGTAAATTTAAAAAAATAGAAGGAAATGGTTGTGCCTCCTCTGTTTAGTTTTATACAGATATATATAGATTATATATATATATATATATATATATATATATATATATATATATATATATATAACTTTATATTATATATCATATATTGTATATACAGGTGAATTAAGAATCTCACACCATCAATCACACAGAGAAACTGTCAAAAAGAAATTGTACTTAACACTTGAATCCTAAAAGATTATTTAGCCTACATTTAAAATGACTAAGACTAAAAAAAGTGAAAACTAAATGAAAAGAAAACTACAGTGTTAAACTCACCTGTGGAGGGCTAAGGGTGAAAAGAAAAGCTGGACAAAAGTGCTGATGGATAGAGGAAGGAGCTGCAAGACCGCTGATGGCAGGACTCACAGTCTGCAAGGTGGAGTCAAGAAAAGAGCTGAGCAGGCAGCACAGGAAGAGAAATGAGTAGATGTATCTCAGAGTTGGGCCCAGGAATTTATAATCCTAGCACTCAGGACACACTGACAGGAGGATGTCACGTTTGAAGGGAGCCTTGGCTACACGGTTGTACCCTGGATCAATAATCAAGTGATGATGGGAATGAACTTCACACACACACACACACACACACACACATGTGCGTGCGCACACATACATCTACACACATACACAGACACAACCATATATGCACATAGGCACACAGACACACAGACATACATATACACATACACATACATAAACACATACACATGCACACACATATGCAAACATATACACATATATACACACAAACACACACAGACACACATACATACACATATAAACACGTATACACACATACAGACACATACACACAAATATACACATATACATATACATATACACGCATACATATACATAAATACACACACAGAGGAGGGGGTAGAGTGAGAGAAGAAAATGAAAAAAAATTAATGTCTAATGAAATTTCTGAACAATGATAGGATTTTGAAGTGGAACTATACAGAGATAACTGCCTGAATATTCCCCAGAGTTGCTTAGTTATATAACTCCTCAGATGTAAGAAGAGACAGATCCACAAAGACCTCATTTCAGTGAGAGGGGTGAAGGAAAAGTGCTCTGAAAAGCAACCAGGACAAGAGGTGAAGACTCAGGAACAACAGGCACCGGTACAATCCTCAAAGGCGCAACAAGGGGCAAGAATGTGTGACATATCTTAAATATCTACACAAAACACCTGCTGGTCTACAAGTACAGCATCAACCATAGGCCTAATCAACTGTTAAGGGTACCTGCCATTCATTGACAGGTCTAGAAAATCAAAGTCTTTTAACACTAATAAAAACTGGTAAAGTTCTTACAAGGCTGTCTTTAGAGAGAAGAGGGGGTGATGGATATGTGGATGAGAGATGACAGCTATGGATAAGAAAGATTTTTAAAAGGTGACTATAAAAGAAAAGCTTTATGCCTGAGAAATCCAGGCAAAACAATTGGTTCAGTGCAAACATAATTACAACTATTCAAGCAGGAATAAAAAGCTTGAGCTGAAAAATGGAATCACTGGCCGGAATCTATTCACAGACACACAAACTGACTAGACCTGGAGCGTCCTGGGAAGTTTACTCAGCTTTCAGAGTAAAGGAAAGTCTAACTGTAGAAACTGTTCCAGAGGCCAGAATGAGCCAATTATATTTTCCGCTCATTTTCATGAGGTAAGAGAAATGATCAAAGTGAGCAAGAAAAATTACACGTCAGTTTCAGTTATGAATATAAAGAGTCTAAGGAAGATGCCAGCAAGCCAAACTTAGAATGAGTATGTTTTTAAAACTGCAATCAAGGGGGAGTTAGAGGAGAATGGTTTCACTTTTGAAATTTTATTAACATGACTCACTGGTGAATCCATCAATCGACCATCCATTTCAATAATGAGAAGAAGGAGTATGACAAGAATCAAAAACAGCTCCTTGATAAAACATTCTAATGAACAGGAAGGGAGCTTTCTTAACAGGGCAAATTATATTTAACAATAAACCCCTGATCCTAGTCTTGAAAAGTCAGGGGCACATTATATAAGACCTAGAATAAGATACTACTGCTACCTAATGCTGGCTAAGAGGTTTAATCATAAAAATATGAGAAAAATAGAAAAACACAAATATTACAAAAGAATGAACAGAACTCACATTATCTATACAATGAGGTTACTTGTAAAATATTCAATAATCTACACACATTACAAAGCAATAAGGAGAAAGCATGGTTGGAAATAGGGTAGACTAGAGAATGAACTGTACTGGAAAAATTGAGTATTCATAAGAAAAATATAGATGCATCACATAATCCAGAAATATGAATTATAGGATGGGTTAAAATATCTCATTGATAAAAAATGCAAGTTTAGAAAAATGTAGAAAAGTAATTAAATCACACCCAGCACTTATGTATTAATATTTCTTGGATCACATGCCATAAAAGAAAACATTGATTTATGTCTTGCAAACATTTAAACTTCCTTGTGATAAAGAACATCACAAATGAACTAAAAAGATCCAATTTATTGGGGATAGATATCTAGAAATCATATGCCTTAAAAATTAATCTCCAGAACATTAAAAAATACCTACAAACAATACCTACACAATTAAAAACTAGTAAAACAAAACACAAATTATATAATTTTTCAAACATGGTTTCATCTAGCCCAAAGCTTACCTTGAATTTCTAATCCTTACATTTTTACCTCCTATATACTTAGATTTATACTTCTTTATCCCATTTGTAGGCCTTTTATCAAATGTAATATAAAACTTTTAATGGAAGTCTTAAGATTTATAATAGCCCAATCTTGTCTCCCTGGTCCCTCTGAGACCAGTGTGCCCAGATCAGATCACAGACTGTAGAAGCAACACAGCTTCTGGGACAGGCAGAAGAGACACAGCTTCAGGAACAGGCCGTGTTACTATGGGCTGCAGACATCCCAGCACCTTCCCTGCCAGAGAAGAGGTGTCTGCCTGGGAGGGCTCTGACAGCCAGAGCAGGTGAGAGAGTCATCTTGTGTCTTAGGTCCCTTGGAGACCAGTCTGTGCAGGAGAGCACACAGACAGCAGAGGCAACCCATCTTCTGGGACAGGATTGGTTTCAGTCCTTCATCTTCAGGCAAAAGGCAGGTCTGAAGTCCAGACCTCTGTGCACCTTCCCTGCAAGAGGAGAGCTTGCCTGAAGAGAGTACTCTGACCACTGAGACTCAAATGAAATCTGGACTCCAAGGACTGCTGACAGAGGCTAAGAGTATCACAAGAGGAACAGGCTCAATCCAGAAACAACTATAACAACTGACACCAGAGATTACCAGATGGCAAAAGGCAAATGTAAGGATCTTACCAACAGAAAACAAGACTGCTCACTATCATCAGAACCCAGAACACCCACCTCAGCCAGTCCTGATTACCCCAACACACCTGAAAAGCAAGATTCAGATTCAAAATCATATCTCATGATGCTGGTAGAAGGCCTTAAGAAGGGCATTAATAACTCACTTAAAGAAATACAGGAGAACAATGTTAAACAGGTAGAAGCCCTTGAAGAATCACAGGAAAACACTGCCTAACAGGTAGAAGTCCTTAAAAAGAAAACACAAAAATCCCTTAAAGAATTACAGGAAAACACAACCAAACAGGTGATGGAATTGAACAAAACCATCCAAGACCTAAAAAGGGAAGTAGAACAATAAAGAAAACCCAAAGTGAGACAACTCTGGAGATAGAAACACTGGGGAAAAAAAAATCAGGATTCATAGATGTGAGCATTAGCAACAGATTACAAGAGATGGAAGAGAAAATCTCAGGTGCAGAAGATTCCATAGAGAACATGGGCACAATAATCAAAGAAAATGCAAAATGCAAAAAGATCCTAACTCAAAACATCCAGAAATACAGGACACAATGAAAAGACCACCTACAGATAATAGGGGTAGATGAGAATGAAGATTTCAAATTAAAGGGCCAGCAAATATCTTCAACAAAATTAGAGAAGAAAACTTCCCAAACCTAAAAAGAGAGTTGCCCATGAACATACAAGTCGCCTAAATAATTCCAAATAGACCGAACCAGAAAAGAAATTCCTCCTGATATATAATAATCAAAACAACAAATGCACTAAATAAAGACATAATATTAAAAGCAGTAAGGGAAAATGGTCAAGTAACATATAAAGGCAGGCCTATTAGAATTACACCAGACTTCTCACCAGAGACTCTGAAAGGCAGAAGATCCTGGACAGATGTTACACAGACCCTAAGAGAACACAAATGCAAGCCCAGGCTACTATACCCAGCAAAACTCTCAATTGCCATAGATGGAGAAACCAAAGTATTCTATGACAAAACCAAATTCACACAATACCTTTCCATGAATCCAGTCCTTCAAAGGATAATAACAGGGAAACACCAACACAAGGACGGAAAATACACTTTAGAAAAAGCAAGAAAGTAATCCTTCTCAAACCTAAAAGAAGACAGGCTCAAGAACAGAATCCCAACTCTAACAACAAAAATAACAGGAAGCAACAATTACTTTAATTTCTCTTAAAATCAATGGACTCAATTCCCCAATAAAAAGACAAAAACAGACTGGCTACACAAACAGGACCCAAATTTTTGCTACTTGCAGAAAACCCACACTAAGAAAAAAAGACAGACACTACCTCAGAGTGAAAGGCTTGAAAGCAATTTTCCAAGCAAACAGTCCTGAGAAACAAGCTGGAGTAGGCATTCTAATATTGAATAAAACTGATTTTCAACCCAAAGTTATCAAAAAAGACAAGGAGGGGCACTTCATACTCATCAAAGGTAAAATCTTCCAAGATGAACTCTCAATTCTGAGTATCTATGCTCCAAATGCAAGAGCAGCCACATTCGTTAAAGAAACTTTAGTAAAGCTCAAAGCACACATTGCACCTCACACAAAAATAGTGGGAGACTTCAACACCTCACTCTCACTATTGGACAGATCCTGGAAACAGAAACTAAACAGAGACACATGGACAGTAACAGAAATTATGAAACAAATGGATTTAATAGATATCTACACACCATTTTATCCTAAAACAAAAGGATATACTTTATTCTCAGAACCTCATGGTACCTCCTCCAAAATTGATCATATAATCGGCCAAAAAATAGGCCTCAACAGATACAAAAATATTGAAATTATCCCATGCATCCTATCAGATCACCATGCAGGAAGGCTGATCTTCAATAACAGCATAAATAATAGAAAGCCTGCACATGGAAACTGAACAACACTCTACTCAATGATAACTTGATCAAGGAAGAAATAAAGAAAGAAATTAAAGACTTTCTAGAGTTTAATGAAAATGAAGCCACAACATACCCAAACTTATGGGAAACAATGAAGGCAGTCCTAAGAGGAAATCTTATATAGCCCTGAGTTCCTCCAAAAAGAAACTAGAAAGAGCATACAATAGCAACCTGACAGCACACCTATAAGCCCTAGAACTAAAGGAAGCAAATTCACCCAAGAGGAGTAGACAGCAGAAAATAATCAAACTCAGGGCTAAAATCAACCAAGTGGAAACAAAAAGAACTATTCAAAGAATCAACCAAACCAGGAGCTGGTTCTTTGAGAAAATCAACAAGATAGATAAACCCTTAGCCAGACTCACTAGAGGGCACAGAGACAGTATTCTAATTAACAAAATCAGAAATGAAAAACTAGACATAACAACTGACCCTGAGGAAATCCAAAACATCTTCAGATCCTACTACAAAAGGCTATTCTCAATAAAACTGGAAAACCGGGATGAAATAGACAAATTCCTAGGCAGATAGCAGGTACCAATATTAAATCAGGATCAGATTAAGAATCTAAACAATCCCATTTCCCCTAAAGAAATAGAAGCAGTCATTAATAGTCTCCCAACCAAAAAAAGCCCAGGACCAGATGGGTTTAGTGCAGACTTCTCTCAGGCCTTCAAAGAAGACCTAATTCCAACTCTCCTCAAACTATTCCACAAAATAGAAACAGAAGGTACTCTACCCAATTCATTCTATAAAGCCACAATTACTCTGATACCTAAACCACACAAAGATCCAACAAAGAAAGAGAACTTCAGACCAATTTCTCTCACGAATATCGATGCAAAAATACTCAAAAAAAAAAAAAAAACCATTGCAAACCGAATCCAAGAGCACATCAAAACGATCATCCATCATGACCAAGTAGGCTTCATCCCAGGAATGCAGGAATGGTTTAATACACGGAAATCCATCAACGTAATTCAGTATATAAACAAACTCAAAGACAAAAACCACATGATCATCTCACTAGATGCTGAGAAAGCATTTTTCAAAATCCAACACCCTCTCATGATAAAAGGCTTGGAAAGATCAGGAATTCAAGGCCCATACCTAAACATAATAAAAGCAATATACAGCAAACCAGTGGCCAACATCAAACTAAATGGAGAGACTGGAAGCAATCCCACTAAAATCAGGGACTAGACAAAGCTGCCCACTTTCTCCCTACCTATTCAATTTAGTACTTGAAATCCTAGCCAGAGCAATTTGACAACAAAAGGAGATCAAGGGGATTCAAATTGGAAAGGAAGAAGTCAAAATATCACTATTTGCAGATGATATGATAGTATACATGGGTGACCCTAAAATTTCCCCCAGAGAACTCCTAACCCTGATAAACAGTTTCAGTGCAGTAGCTGGATATGGAATTAACTCAAACAAATCAATGGCCTTCCTCTACACAAAGGATAAACAGGATGAGAAAGAAATTAGGGAAACAACACCCTTCACAATAGTCACAAACAATATAAAATACCTTGGTATGAAGCTAAATAAGGAAGTGAAAGATTTGTATGATAAGAACTTCAAGTCTCTGAAGAAAGAAATTGAAGAAGATCTCAGAAGATGGAAAGATCTCCCATGCTCATGAATTGGCAAGATTAATATAGTCAAAGTGGCTATCCTGTCAAAAGCAATCTACAGATTCAACGCAATCCCCATCAAAATTCCAACTCAATTCCTCACTGAGTTAGAAAGGGCAATTTACAAATTCATCTGGAACAATAAAAAACCTAGTATGGCAAAAACCATTCTCAACAATAAAAGAATCTCTGGTGTAATCACCATCTCTGACTTCAAACTGTAGTACAGAGCAATTGTGATAAAAACTGCATGGTACTGGTATAGCAACAGACAGGTAGATCAATGGAATAGAATTGAAGACACAGAAATAAAACCACACAACTATGGTCACTTGATCTTTGACAAGGGAGCTAAAACCATCAAGTGGAAAAAAGGCAGCATTTTCAACTAATGGTTCTGGCACAACTGGCAGTTATCATACTGAAGAATGCGAATTGATCCATTCTTATCTCCTTATACAAAGCTCAAGTCTAAGTGGATCAAATACCTCCACATAAAACCAGAGACGCTGAAATTCATAGAGGAGAAAGTGGGGAAAACCCTCGATGATATGGGCACAGGGGAAAAATTCCTAAACAGAAGAGCAATAGCTTGTGCTGTAAGATCAAGAATTGACAAATGGGACCTTATAAAATTGCAAAGCTTCTGTATGACAAAAGACACTGTCAATAAGACAAAAAGGCCACCAAGAGATTGGGAAAGGATTTTTACCAATCCTAAATCTGATAGGGGACTAATATCCAATATATACAAAGAGCTCAAGAAGCTGAACTCCAGAAATTCACATAACCCCATTAAAATGGGGTACAGAGCTAAACAAAGTATTCTCAAGTGAGGAATACCGAATGCCAGAGAAGCACCTGAAAAAATGTTCAACATCCTTAATCATCAGTGAAATGCAAATCAAAACAACCTTAAGACTCCACCTCACTCCAGTCAGAATGCCTAAGATCAAAAACTCGGATGACAGCAGATGCTGGCAAGGATGTGAAGAAAGAGGAACACTTCTCCATTGCTGGTGGGATTGCAAGCTGGTACAACCACTCTGGAAATCAATCTGGAGGCTCCTCAGAAAATTGGACATAGTACTACGGGAAGATCCAGCAATACCTCTACTGGGCATATACCCAGAAGATGTGACAACTAGTAATAAGGACACATGCTCCACTATGTTCATAGCAGCCTTATTTATAATACCCAGAAGCTGGAAAGAACCTAGATGTCCGTCAACAGAGAAATGGATACAGAAAATGTGGTACATTTACACAATGGAGTATTACTCAGCTATTAAAAAAAAAAACAATGAATTTATGAATTCTTAGGCAAATGGATGCATCTGGAGGATATCATCCTGAGTGAGGTAACACAATCACAAAAGAAGTCACTTAATATACACTCACTGATAAGTGGATATTAGCCCAGAAACTTAGAATACCCAAGTTACAATTTACAAAGCATGCCCCAATACAGGGGAATGCCAGGGCCAAGAAGTGGGAGTGGGTGGGCAGGGGAGCAGAGGGGGAGGGGGGAGGGGACTTTTGGAATAGCATTTGAAATGTAAATTAAGGAAATATCTAATAAAAAATCGGAAAAAAAAACTATTTCAAAAAGGTAAAAAAAAAAAAAAGAAAAAGAAAATCATGATGGAAGACCAGCATGTGGATACTTCATTCCTTCTTAGAATAGAGAACAAAACACCCTGAAAAAAGTTACAGAGACAAAGATTCGAGCTAAGATGAAAGGATGGACCATCCAGAGACTACCCCACCCAGGGATCCATCCCATAATCAGCCACCAAACCTAGACACTATTGCATACGCCAGCAAGATTTTGCTGAAAGGACCCTGATATAGCTGTCTCCTGTGAGCCTTTGCCAGTGCCTGGCAAATATAGAAGTAGATGCTTACAGTCATCTATAGGTTGGAACACAGGGCCCCCAATGGAGGAGCTAGAGAAATTACCCAAGGAGCTGAAGGGGTCTACAACCATTTAGGTTAAACAACAATATGAACTAACCAGTATCCCCAGAGCTTGTGTCTCTAGATGCATATGTAGAAGAAGATGGCCTAGTCAGCCATCATTGGGAAGAGAGGCCCCTTGGTCTTACAAACTTTATATGCCCCATTACAGGGGAATGCCAGGGCCAAGAAGTGGGAGTGGGCAGGTAGGGGAGCAGGGCGTGGGGAGGGTATAGGGAACTTGAAATGGAATTTGAAATGAAAATAAAGAAAAAATATCTAATAAAAAAATAAAGGTTCACTAGAAAAAAAAGCTATTGAATGCTGTATAACATGATGTATTTCACACTATACACTGTGGGAAGTTTTGTTACCTCCACCAAACATGGCAACAGTTTCTCCTAAACCTCTTTCTTCCCAAAATTCTCCTTGGAAACAACAAGTTAGTAATAAGCCAGTCATGAGACACAATTGAAATCAAAACACAATATTCACATAAAAATAACAAATATCCTTTCAGCATACAGTATCCAAAGTTATTTTCCAAAGATGTTATTATATATTAAATATATAAAACAAATCATTAGAAAAACAAATCCATCCCTTTGCTGAAAATCTTTCTGTGCTGGAATTGAGTGGGGTGGGGCAGCTGTCAGCTGCTGAAGAGAGGCCAGACGCTGATCTCGTGATTTTCTTAATTAAGAATTACCGTTTCCAGCCCTTGTCAGTGGTTTACAATGGCAGTAATCCCCCACCAAACAGTTGTTATTCTAGATCCTAAGTGGTTTGCAGAATGTTAACCTCAACTCGACCCCTCTTCATTGCAAGGAAGGGTCCACATAGGTCAGTAACCATTTCTAGAAAATTATCGACTCTGGGCTGCATCCTGGATTGTGTCATTTGCTTTAAAAATAATTGTAATGTTTGTTATTTAAAATAGTTGGGATCAGAAAGGATAATGAAAAAGTTTAAATCCTTATCCTTTTGGAAGAAAAAGGAAGGGGGTTCCAGAATGTGCTGACTTCAGGCTTTCCCGGCTGCTCTTGCTGCTTCTGTCTAGATGTACACAACCCACTGGTTTGTGGCTTGGCATGTCCTGGAGACTCATTCATCCATGTGACACTCAAAAGTGGCTTCTAGACCTCTACTTGTGCTGTGGATGAGCCCTTAGTTCCCTAATGAACGTCTTAATTGGTGCCTGTGACTGCTGAGCATGAAGTCCCAGGAGAAACAGGACACAGTCGTCTAATACCCGTTAGCACGAACCCCGAGAACAAGGGTTTATCACACTCACACTGGAACCCTGAGCCAGAAACTCAAAGTGAACCGTAACTAACAGTCACATTTTTTGCCATCACAAAGTCTGTCAATAATTCCTAAGTGAATTCTACTCCACCATTAGTGATGTTACCTGTGCTGTCTTTACCCAGACCCCCACTGACCTTGGCTATTAAAGACTAGTCCCTTTTCAAGAATCCTAATTAACCCTACTTTAGTTAAAGTGCAGTCTGTTTCCTTGAACAAAATAATCATTCCCTCCCTTTGTGGGTTTGCTATCCTGGTCTTCCTGGGGTCCTTTGGGATGAAGTAAGTTCTGGAGGTGGGCCATACTGAGCTGGTGTGAAACACAACTCCTACCATGCACAGAAAATGCTGAGGCAAAGAGTTTCTGCAGAGCATTTGTTATTTGGGGGCTTAATTTATGTTTTCAATTAGAGGCCTTGCAGTGGTGTGGTAAAGGAATAAGTGGGGATAATAAAGGAGACACAAGACAAAGGACTGGCAGTCTTTGCCTCTCGTTTGTTTTATTTAGTTGGAGATGTTAGATAAATCCTCTCATTGAGATCTGCAGCTTACTGGGATGAGAAGGAAGGATAGCCCTCATTGCCCAAGATCCCAGCATTAAATGTTTCAGAGGACATGTGTAGGTGTCATTTGGCCATTCGTGCGGTATAGATCCATAATTCTGAGTGGTATATGAATATGTCTCAGTAAAAATAATTTAAATGTCTTTAACGTATATAATCAGTTTTTCATTCTGAAACTCTTAAGATCTCAGGGTTGTTCTTCACTTGCATTGCTGGTCTTGTTGTTGTTGTTGTTGTTGTTGTTGTTGTTGTTGTTGTTTTCTAGAAACAGATTTTCTGTATGTAGCCTTAGAAGTAAGGCCTGGAACTGACTCTGAAGACCAGGCTGACCTAAAACTAAGAGATTCACCTGCCTCTGCCTTCCAAGTGTGAGATTAAAGGTATGCGCCACCATCACTAATATGTTAGTCTTGACTTCTTGCAGACCTATATGACTCTGGGGCTCTCCCATCTCTATGTTGTCCTGAATCCATCTGCATCTTGTCATTTGTTGCTTTTGTCTATCTCACTTTATTTCCTGCTCCCTGCATCCATCCCCATAAAGTTAGTTTGAGCTGCTTTCATCCTATCCAGATGGGCCATGCAGCC
Source organism: Mus minutoides (assembly GCA_902729485.2). Taxonomy (NCBI): domain Eukaryota; kingdom Metazoa; phylum Chordata; class Mammalia; order Rodentia; family Muridae; genus Mus; species Mus minutoides. Next base: position 472,522 of record LR750436.1, read on the forward strand.
CAGTTTCTCAGGAGTTTCATTCTTTCTTCTGTGGCATTTTATTTGATCATTCTTCTTGTGATGAAGAGACATGCCTCCGGCTTCCCCCTGTCTCTCAGGACTGCAAGCTGTGTGTGTCTCTGCCCATGTGCCCTGTGTTACCTTCCCCATAACTCCTGCTGCCTCTTCATCCTCTTTAGGAAGAGCTGTGATCCTTAGACTCTGCAGAGCATTGGGAACTTTAATCATTCTTTCTCACCATCTCTTTCTGTCTACATTGTTTCCTCCCTGTGTGTACGAGTTATAAGTCAACCTTTACATAAGAACTTACTGAATGAGACTACTGGGTTATTTGAAGTTTTATTCGCTTCAAAGCTATGAGCAGCTCTCATTTCCTAAATCAGAACGTGTCACTGCAAGCATTGGAAAGGCAATGCTTCATTATTTTCCTGAAACCAGATTAGAGGCTATTTTGAGGAGGTGATGAGGTCTTATGCCCTACACATCTATGTAGATCATTAAATCTTTCATATGCATAGTTTGTACCATAACAGTTAATGGTGGCACCCAACACCCCTAGACAAAATGAACCTCCAAAAAACAGGGTCCGGTACAGAGTTGACAGACTACTCTGGAGTCCCCAACAATGGAAAACTATGAAGAAATTAGTACCCAATCACCAACCAATCACAGATAAATCACTCAGCCATTTATGCAAATCAGAACAGCATCTGTTAGAATCACCTTCTCCTGTACCTGCATACTAACCCACAGTAAATTCTCCATAGTATCAAACTTGGGATAGTTGGAAAATGTTTTTAATTCCACGTGATTGATCACCATCAACTTTTGAAACTGTAAAATCTCCAGCAATTTTTGTGGTTACCTCGAAATTCCAAAAGATAAGACAGATCCATGCAGCAATTGATGGCCATGACTCTTTAAACCCTGTCTTTAAATCAGGCATAAAGCCCTCATCTCCCCTTGCCTAAAAGATAAAAGTTAAAGGGGGCCCAGGATGATAAGACAGCCCTAATAGTTCATGGTGGGACAGAGTATATGTGTTCAGTTATAACATTAATGATTCAGTTTAGATACTAAGAAAATGTAGGGTTTTTTTTCTTATAGATAGTTCAGAGTTAGTGAGTAATGAAACAGATAAAAGCAGAAAATACAAAATTGCTTCCCTATATTTTGTAAAAAGTGGGATTAACATCCAAGGTTCAAGATGGGCTTGGAGGCTGTTCTAAGGTCTGTGGTCCTAGGATTTGTATTCACCAATAAGGGTTTGTCTGTTTTTGATTCCTTCATGAGGCCTCCCTGCTTCTTTTTAAAGATATTTTTATCTTTAGAACACTTAAGGAAAGATGTGAAAATTCTATCTCCTTCACCAGAGACATTTACCAATGTTGTGTTATTTAAAGGGCAAGTAGAGCTGTTCTGGTGAAACCTGGAAGCAGTGCCAGAGCGAGCAAACTATAGAACACGTTTTCACAGGAAACGAGGCCAAGGCTTCTAATTGAATTTGCATGGTCGAATGAACTTGTCTTGCTCCTATTCCAGAAATACAGCCTGCCCTGTCCTGAACCACAGTCCTACAGAAGTGCAGCCAAGCCCCCACACTGCCATTCCACAGCGGTGTCCACCCCCACCTCCATAACAATGGCATTTTTTTAATTAAAATGAATTTTGAGCCTATGGAGCTGAGAAAGATAACTACTGTGTGTTTCATTTAGCTAAAATAAAATCATTTAATCTAAAAGAGGCGGGATGTGCCTTAGCTTTTTTAGTGAGCATGTGAACTGCCACAGGAAAGAATAGACCATGTTTCTTGCTTTAAGGACAGATACCTCAAGCATTTTCTCATGGGGATTGAAGAAAAGGTTTGTGAGAAATTTTGTTTAGCTTGCTTTTAGAAGTATGCTTTTAGACTCTAGCCCTCTACATCTCGAGGCATAACTGTAATGAAAGTGTCTACATCATAGTGGTGTCTCACTATAGATGTGTATGGCTCTCAACATAATCCCGAGGTTGAGCACTCGTCCAATTACAGTGTGATTTTTAGGATCCCCGCTCCCTTCTGCATTCAGTCCTCTAATAGGGGAAGCCATGGTGGACTCCCCTGGAGGTCTCTTGGAAGGCTCTCATTCTGTGGACTGGAACTCGATTCTTAGTCCCACTTAACTCCAAGAAAGCCTGGGAAATGAAACCTAGCTGCCTGCAAAACAGAAAGTAAACAGGATATGAGGACTATAGAGGGGTACATCACATTATCCATGGTTTTGAATGGAGGATAATCTAGACTGTGATACAGTAGCTCTGTGGTTGGTTCATCACAGGGAACTCTAGCTCTGTATTGCCCATTGAGAAGCATGCTCAATTTGGGATGCTTTGAGGAACTTGAAATGACCCAGCCATCTTCTCCAACCTCTAGCATCACACAGTCTACAAGAGAATCAGGCTGCTATATAATTGCTCTGTAGCTGGGTAACTAAATATTTAACTGGAATTTTTAGCTGAATCTCTTAGTTCTAAGAGATAGGAAATTCCAAAATGAGGTAATGCAGATCAAGGCAACAGTTTCAAAGGAAAATGAAGAATGTGTTCTATCAACTTAAAAGAAATGTTCTCAGCCACAAAGAAGGCATAAAAGGCCCCCCAAGGAAACACTGAGAGAGCTTTACAAAGATTTCTACTTTGCTTAATTCTGTGTTTTCCACTGTCATCCCTACAAAGGAGGTCTGGATTTCCTGTCTACCATCTCCTTTAAAACCCAGCATAACTGAAGCAAGCAGTTCTTTGTGAGGTGCTGCACACAAACTCTGAGGTTGAAAGAAGTGGGCTGGTGTTTAGATATGAAACTATAGAAATGGCATTCCATGACTAGTGGTTTTTTTTTTTTTTTTTAGAAAGCCACCCCAAAGGGACTTTGCTGCTAGTATGAACTCAACTTGCCCCTTTGACATATTATTCCAAAACAGGTGAAGGTGCACGTGAGTCTAGCTTCCTGGAGGCTTGGTAACATCGTAGCCGAGAGAAGCTGGAGGTGACCCCAGATTCCTAGGATATAAGAGAAGAGCAGATGGCTGTGTCACTGAAGTACCCAAGTGAAAAAGAGCAGAACATCCAAGGAGTCAGAAAAAGGGGTCCCAGAGAGAGTACAGGGGGGAACCCACTACAAACACTAACCAAACTCTCTTCTGATCCTGTCAGCCCTGAAAAGATCTTTCTAGCCCCTCTTCTCTCTCTTCCTGTCCACCTGAGGATGAAGGTTGCTCTGAGGCAGCGGTTAAGTGAAGGAAAGGGGAAGCAATGAGAAATGCAGAAGCCAAGCATGGTCTCCATGTTGAAGTCAGCAGCTTGCTTGCTGAAGATAGTGGGGACATGTTAGCTTTGAGTGACACCCTGCTGATGAAGATAGGGCTGGGGCTTTTAATTCCTATATTGAGGCTGTGTTTTGAACACTGAATTTCTCTTAAAGAGGAGTGATCAGAAAGAAACTTGATTTTGCCTGAATTTCCATTCAGAGCAAAAGCAGAGCTGAACCCTTAGAGGGACAGTGATAGTCACTTTTTTTTTGAGACAAGGTTTCTCTGTATAGCCCTGGCTGTCCTGGAACTCACTTTGTAGACCAGGGGGGCCTCAAACTCAGAAATCTGCCTGCCTCTGCCTCCCAAGTGCTGGGATTAAAGGCGTGTGCCACCACTGCCCCGTTCACTTTTTTTAAATGACTATAGCCTAATGTTGCTATTTACATTTTAATCTGTCAAAGTTCTTCCAGAAGTACAAATAAAGTGCTTTAAAAAGTAATGAAAAAAAAATGTTGAGTAGAAATGTGTATAGGTGCCAGCAGGATATTGCTGAAAGGACCCTGATATTGTTGTCTCCTGTGAGGCTTTGACAGTCCCTGACAAATACAGAAGTGGATGTTTACAATCATCTATAGGGCAGAACACAGGGTCCGCATGTAGGAGCTAGAGAGAGTACCCAAGAGCTGTAGGGGTCTGCAACCCTATAGATAGAACAATATGAACTAATCAGAACCCCTAGAGCTCATGTCTCTAGCTGTATATGTATTAGAAGATGGCCTAGTTGGCCATTATTGGGGAAGAAAGGCCCTTGGTCTAACAATGTTTATATGCCCCAGTACAGGAGAATGCTAGGACCAAGTAGTGGGAGTGGGTGGGTAGGGGAGCAGGGTGGGGAGAGGGTATAGGGGACTTATGGGATAACACTTGAAATGTAAATGAAGAAATTATCTAATAATAAATAAATAAGGCTGAGATGAAAGAAAGAAAGAAAGAAAGAAAGAAAGAAAGAAATGTGTATAGGCAAAGCAAAAGTACACACCTGAAAGATAAAGAGATTTGGATTGCAGCGATCTGGGATGGCCGGGGAGCACAGGTGGCCTGAGAAGTGCTGTTCCAGGCATCTCTCACAGAACAAACATCGAGGAGCTTAAAAAAAAAAAAAAACCACAGCAGATGCATGAAGAATAGCGATTAGTTCCATTTGGCTGAAGCCAAGCATAGAGCAATAATGGAAAATAAGGTGGAAAGTGTGGGCTTCCAGCTTGGCACATGACAGAAGGCTCTCTTGGAACTCCATCAGGGTGTCTGCAGCAAAGGCTGGGGTCAAGGACTGAGCAGATAATCAGGGCAAGAATAAAACCTTTGGAGCTCGACTGACCTTCATGGTAGGTGGTTAAATGTCTGCTTTATGGTACCCAGTGAGGTGTGGGGCATTAATTTTTATCTAGAGTAGGCTGGTACCCAAGAGGAGGTGGATGTGACAAGCAGAGAGTGTGAATAAGGAACAGGAGGCCATGGCAGGTAAACTCAGCAGGGACACTTGTAGGTGGCCTGTTCAGCCTGAAGTAAACTTGGAGTCAAATGGAAGAGAAACTTTCTTTCAGACAGACATGAATGGTAGTGTGACCTCTGGTAAGTGATGGGCAGTCTATGCCTGCTGAAGCTTCAACTGTGGTCCCAGTATCAAAGAAGAGTTCTATAGGAAAGGAAGCTGAAGCAGATGCTCTTGGACTGCCATCAGTAGGAGTTAGGGGAAGGCTTTGGGTCAGACAGAGCTTAAGGGAGCAAATACCCACCCTGTGTGAAATCCTGCTGGCCTGGCAGGATTGAGTCTGAGACAGCGCAGGGCTATTTGCAGGTTACAAGTCCTCTGCATGGAAAGAGCAAAAGGTAAGAGGATAATGGGAAAGAGCTACACAAACCCCAGACTTCTGGTGTCCTTCCAATACAGTCACTAGCTTGTAGGAAGAACAGTGCCCCTAAGAAGGGACAAGCCTCACATAGCTGAACCATGATGATATCTGGTAAGGTGACCTAGAGGGACACAGCTCAGACAATACACAAGGCAGGACCCCTATCTGGTGTCAGGAAGAAATGGAGAGAGATGGGAGGCAGGCTGCACTCTCAGCTCCTCGCAGATGCTACCTAAACTTCCCATCAAGTAGGGTTCTAGTTATGTGTCATGTACCAAAAAGCTGTGATTTGTTAAAAAAAAATCTGGCCAGATACAAAGGTATTAAAAAAAATCTTTGGATAAACTGTACAGAGATATTTTTGCACCATCATGAAAAAAAAAAATGAGGTGGTAATCCTCCTCTGCTTCCTAAGCATGCCATAGAGACAGTCCCTGGCTCAGGATGCCTCAACTTCGTGATGACGCAAAGCCATATACATCCCACAGAGATCAGCCTGTTAGCCTCCTCTCTGGCATTTTGATGCTGAAAACTGAAGCAGGCTAAACCGTGGACCCGAAACCCTAGGATCTCTGAGTTTGGATCTTTCCCTGGGCTAGTTCTATGTGTTCCAGTCTCAATGCTGGTTCTTGTTAATGGCAGAGAACTGCATCTCCCAGTCAGCCATGAGCTCAGAGGGGGAAGCCACTGGCATTCTGCAGAGTGCTGCCTTGCACAGATCCAGTTGGTCCATTATTTGCTAGGCTAGAGGGATTCAGTGCATTTTCTACCACACACTTACAGTTTCTGTTGGGTTCACCCAAACATAACACACAGTATAAGTCCAGGATCCTCTGTATCCATTCTAGACACAATTTTTGAACGTTTGACATTTTGATAGCTCTTCCAAGCAAACTGAAGGTGCAAATGGGGAGGTTTCTTGGAATATAAGATTGATACACATGAGCAGGAACACACAGGGTGAAGAGCCCACTAAAAAATGGGATAGGAAATAAGCAATGGGATCTTTTCCAAATAGCAATATGAATCTGCTCAGTGTAACAACAAAGAATGGATCTCTCTGAGCATGTTTTGGGAATATACCCATATTTTTATTATAGTTAGAGGAGTCTCTAAACACAATGAGTAATTCATGCTTGGAAGGACAATTCTGAATCATCAAGAAATGGATAAATTTTGTCCAAAACCCTCTATTTTAAAATAGGCAGGGAGAAAAAGACATTTTAAAACTCTGTTCAGAATTATAGTTTTTAAAATGGGGTTTAAGGGCCTGGAATGATGGCTCACAGCTTAGAAGTACTTCCTTTCTAGAGAATCAAAAATTTAGTTCCTATGACTCACATAAGGTGGCTTACAACCACCAGTAACTCTAGGGTCAAGGGTTTGACACCCTCTTCTGAAAGTAAATCTCATTTAAAATGGGGGCACGCCACGGATATGAGAATTCATTTCCCTACATGTCATGTATCTTTCAAAGTCTTCCTACTGTAGTAACAGGACTAGAAACTATGAAGGATGTTTCAAAGGAAGGACAGTGAGAATGAAATATAAGCAAAGGATGGTCTTCCTGGGAGGGTGTGAGCTCACACTCACTGTTCCATCTTCGTAGAATGTATTTTTATTAGAAATGCTAGCTGATGCAGCCTTTATAGTGATTATAATACATCAGCCTACTTACTGTAGATTCTCACCTGATTGTTTATAAAGAATGCTTCCAGCACTAATAATAGCATTGTATAGGCCTAGACCTCCCACAAACAGTAGCTGAAGGTTTAACTAGGTCTATCTCATATCACCAAGGAACAGGACTGTGCGGTCCTTGAAATGAGCTCAGAATGTAGCTGAGCTGCTCATATTATTCACAAAGCTCGTTCTTTTTGACTTCCCATGAATTATGATACGGATGGGGTTTCCAGTTTTGTACTCTTTGTAACTTTTCTAAAAAGGTAACGAGGTATTAGAGATTTATACGGGACTTACTACCTCTTTAGTTTTTGTTCTACCGGAGTTCGACTGACGCCGTCACTTGTGGGTTGTGAGTCCTCCGTCTCCGTTCTCCTCGTACTTGAACACGAGTAGGACCTGATGTATACAAGATGCTGTCTCAGAAATACCAAAACAGGAAAATATAAAGCAGCTAATTAAATGGAAATAAGATAATTCCTTTGAAGGGGATAATATTTATGTAACATCATATAAGATTTGATATTTTTAAATAGAATTCCATTTGAGAGAGAATTTACAATCATTACTTCATTTTCAAAAATATTCCTAGCGTCATCATCACTGTGGTACAGGTACCAAGGTGCCTGCAGATTGCAGAAACTCAGATGGCCTTGACTGCTACAAGCAGGCCCCACAGCTCTCTCTGCTGCAGGTACCCAGGCATGGCAATGATTGAATCCCACAGAGACCAAATATCTGCAGGCAGGTATCCTATCACCAGCTGTCTGGGCTTGTGGCAGAGCCTCCCTGAACCTCAGAAGAGCATCTCCCTGATGATTCGCAGCACATACTGATACTTTACACACAGAATTTCTTGCGCATCACTACCTCTGCTTTGGAAGATCACACAGTATTTGAGCAATGCTACTTTTCTGGAGACACCCCCCTCCACCCTCGCATCATTAAGGTGGGCAAAGAGCCAGAGAATTTTTTTCCCAAACTTTGTTTTTAAACTGTCGTAGCTTGAGTTTATCTTTTTGCATGCATTTTAAAAGTGGAGCCAAATTGTATATTAAGTAAACCATTGCAAGCCATTTATAACGTGACCAGGTCATGCCAAGCCCAATCTTGAATACAGTAAAAAATGAGGTTGTATTTGGCAGGTTCCAGAATCACAAATACCCAAATAATCCTAAACACTAAGAATTCAGTCCTAATTATCTGTTCATTTTCTTCTCAACTGACATCATGACATTAAAAACCATTCCTCTTCTTGTATAGTCTAAAAAACAAAGGGTTGGAGCTGACATCAGTCATAAGATCGTGTGCTGGTTTGTGATTTGTGATGTTGTTTTGGTTTAAATCACTGTGAACTGAGTAACACACTCAATACGCAAGTATTCAAAGCATAAATGAGAAGCATTTAAAAACAAAAAAGTAATGAATTATTACACAGTTTTTAAAAGTAGAAAGAAACTGGAAAGAAACCTGAGTGAGCCACAGCCTCACCGTCTCCACCCCAGCTGCCTGCCTGTGGCTTCCATATGCACTGCTGCTTTACTGGGTTTGAATTTTGCTTTTTCATCTTATTTTTCTGAGACAAGGTCTTACTGTGTAGACCAAGCTGAACTTCAATTTTTTATCTTCCTGGCTTCCCCTTCCACATGCTGAGATTATAGACATGTATGCCCCAGGGTTGGTTTTTCTAATACACTTGCTGTTACATGTATAATCATACTACTTTATTCAGATGAAGTATTTTCATGTTATTATAGACATGATGTTAGTGGCTACATAGGTTTCCTTTTAATGGATGTCTCCTAATTACTCACTAGTGTCCAATGGTTTTAGGTTTATATCTCTTCTATTTACATAAAACACACCATTTGTCTATATATCTCCCTCTCCCCACATTTAGAATTCATTTTATGAATATGTTCCCAGAATGGTCATGAAGTAAAATGAGATTACATTTGTAAGAAACTTCTCACATATTATAAGTGCAGTATCTGAAGATGTTCTGAACTGCCATTGTTTTATACCATAAGCCCCAGTGCATAAGTTCGTGTGCTGATTTGTGATTTTAAGCTAATATGTGATATTCTGGTCTGTTTTGAATCTACACTGTTAATAAAGTTGAAAGTTTTTTCCTGATTGTTCATGAGGATAGAAATGTTGGTTTATGGCTTCATCTGTTTAGTTGTACAGGAGATAAATGTTTTCCTAAAATTTGTATGGCTACTTTGTCACTATCTAATCTTTGGCCCTTTGTAAACTCTTTTTCAAAGAATTTCTTATGTTTTCACTTCATTCCCCCCCCCCCCCCCCCGTGTGTGTGTGTGCATGTGTGCACGCACGCCTGTGTATGTGTGCTTGCCTCCTATCTCACCATGAGACTGCTGGAATTACAGAAGTTGGCCACCACACTCAGCCTATTACATTGGTCGCATGGATCAGACTCGGGTCAGCAGGCTTGTACAGCCATGCCTTACCTGCTGAGCCATCTCTTTAGCCTGGGAAGTCTCTTCATTAAAGAGTTTATCTTATTACCCAGGCAACGTGGTGCATGCCTTTAATACCAGCAATTAGGAGGTAGAAGGAGGCAGATCTCTGTTCTGTGAGTTCTAGTTTATATGTGAGTTCTGGTTTATATAATGAATTCTTGGATAGCCAGGACTGAGAGAGAGGAAGACAGAGAAAGAGAGGGAGAGAGAGAGACAGAGACAGAGACACAGAGACAGAGATGCTCATTCCTTCTTTCCCTCACTAGTCAAGCAATTTATTCCCAAACAATTCATTTTGTCCTTAGCACATCATGATATTTTTTAATTATATGTCACTATGGTATCTTTCAGAATTTATTTTGGAATTCTCTATGCTGTCACATTCATCTCTCTGTCATTCTTGTATCAATAGTGCAATACTTTGATGATTATATCTTGATAGATCCTTCCATCTTTTCTCTCTCTCTCTCTCTCTCTCTCTCTCTCTCTCTCTCTCTCTCTCTCTCTCTCTGCTTTTTTCAATAGTTAGTATATGTAAGAGCACAGGCCCCAGGAGTGGGACTATAGCCCAGTGGCTAGCACTTATTTAGCATGCCTCTTATGAGTTTCTGAGTTCTGTCCCCAGCACACACACACAAAACTGCTAACCTCAGGTCTTAAAGGCTCCAAGCTACCCCAGCTAATATGTTATCTTTTCCATTGACTGACTATAGGATTTTGAGGAGCTTACATGATTTATTTTTGCCTCATAGATTTACTAAGAGGCTCATAAAAGATAATGTGTATAAATTATGAAAGATAGGATTTGACATCTCACAAGCAGCTGATGAGTGCAAGCTCTTGACTCCTTGGTGATAATCACACTGTCTCTATTCCTACTGCAATATCTCATTTCCTTGGCATGTCTTATGCACTGGCCAGAACGTCTACAATCATTTTAAATAATAATAGTGCACTGCCCAATTAAGAGCAAGCAAAGATGCCTATCTATTCCATTTAATGCAGCTATTAAACCCTCGGCAGAATGAAGAAAGCAACTTTTGAAGACTAAAAGGTCCTCTGGGATGGATTGTCAGAGTACAAATCTGTCATCCAAATGGCAGAGAGTTTATTTAGTTTGTTAGCACCAGCATTTCTTCACCTGAGGCCAACACGGCTTGTAACTGGGAAGTGGGCATTAGTGTACAAAAGCCCACTAATACTACTCCTGGTCAAACAACAAGAAAAGAATTTGCACAGGCTGGTCCAAAATTTATAGTATTCCCTCAATGTGCATGTGTGTGTACCTTCCCAAGTGTCAAAATAACAGGCCTGTCTCACCATGTCCAAACTTAAATGAATTTCTTAATGCTCAGAGAAAACATTTCTCTTTCTAGTTCTATTTCTCTGTAGTCTTGGATTCAAATTCCCGAGTAGTCTCATGGTAGCAGTAACAGCAGTGGAAACAACAAGAGTCCAAAACTGAAGACAGATTTCTCCTCCCTGGAGGAAAGTACCATGCTTATGAGACTCTGGGACAAGTGTCTGTCTAGCTGCAAGTTTTATTTACTCTGTCTTCTGACTACTTATCCCTAAACATGATCATGTCAGTAAGTACTTTGTAGAAGAAGTCCTGGACTTCTTGGGAAGCCTCGAGGAACTAAAAGGTACTATGCACCAGAAATAGTGCAGAGAAGGGAAATTAGAAAAGGAGCCACTCAGAGTTCATGAACTCTAGGATTCCCCATAACTATATGTACCAAGTTCTGACCATATATAACATGCATCAGCCATAAGAATTGAGCTATATTAAGGACAACAAGGGCAGAACAATAGAAGGCATATGAAGGTATATGGAATATACAGATTGAGCTAGACCTGTAAAATCTCAGAAAATTCGATTTGGAATGCACTAACAACCCAAAGGGTTGTGTGGATAGGCAGCTTGCAACCAATCAGATCTTTGCCTGGGAAACAATAAAAATTCTTTACAAAGGACCAAGTTACAAAACACCAGAATCCAATACAAAATCTCTTGGCATATAAAGAACTAAGAAAATCTTCCCTCACTGGGCAAAAGACAGTCAATGAGCAATTACACTGTGGTGCCAGTTTGGAATTACCTGAGGAAGAATTTAAGTTTATTGTGCAAATATTCCACATAAGTTCAAATTCTTGAAGCAAATGGGAATATAAGAAGAAAAATCTACAAACACAGATGTAAGATATAAAATGTTTATAAAAATCAAAGTAGAGGACTCACAACTTTCAAATATTTTGGACTGCAAACAAATGAATAAATCCTCAAATTTCTGATACTTTGCTTAAAAGACCACTGAAAGGACATTCCTGGCATGATATGCTTATGTTAAAGAAGGAAAAAAAGGTTTCACATCAGTAATCTAATCGTCTGCTTCTAGAAACTATAAAGCAAACACCTATGTGCAATCAGGATGTCTGGAGCTCGGACTTCCTCACAGAGAAGCCAACTAACGTATGAACATGTGGAACCTCAGACGGGAGATGCAAGGCGGTGGGTGGGTGGGTGTGCGCGTGTGTGCGTGCACGCGTGCAAAGGAAAAGTTATTTGTATCCTAGCAGTGAGTAGTAGTGAATAGATACTTGAAATACAATTCTCAATAGCTTCAAAAATACGAAATGCTTAACTCTAAGAAGTCAGGGACACAAGCTTTCTCCCTTCTCCTCTAATTTCTCTTTTTAACCCATTTGCTCTGGACTCATTTTCATTTCCCAGCCACAGTATGCATCTAAAGTTAATATATGATTGAAATACTTGTGGTTTAAAATTTTTACTTAAATCCCATGCCCAAGGGATCAATATCTCCTCAAAGATACCAATCAGTTCTCTTCTGTGCTTGTTTTCCAAGAAATCAGAATCATAAATGCTGACCCTGGCCAAGTGAGTGCTAAGCCATCTTGAGTCAAAGACCTCAGAGGAGGCCAGACATCCCAGCAGACCAAGAATCCTAGCTAGGACACACCCCATGCACCTCACAGCAGCTCTGCTCACTGAAGGCCTAAGGCTTCCATCCAGAGTCAGGACAGAAAGTCATTTCACTTCAAGTTAAGACACAGCTTAGCATCCCTACCCCTACCCAACAAAACCTCCTATCTATGCACAGGCAAGCTCATTCAACACAGGGGGAATTCTAGACTGTGAATGGGATATGCTTTACCACAGAGATTCTCTGCATGTCTTTCTGGCAGATAATTCTTGTCCAGGAAAGTGTGTGTTGATTTCTTCTCAACCCTCACTCAGTGCACTACAGCCTGGAAGGGTTAGCTGATGAGTCCTCAGTATTACCTCTGAATTCTGAGGCAGGAGCTGGTGGAACAGCTGTGCTCTACAGCCCTTCAGCCATTGATCTGTAGCAAACATTATCTGGGGGTAGTCAAACAATGTCAAAAACACAGGGGTGATAATTGTGTCCAGTCTCTGACTTTGATCATTTGAAGAGTCAGATCAATATAAATGCATCTTACAAGCTTCCAGAACTATTATATGAATGACTTTTCCAATGGGCAAATTTTGTGTTTTGTTCATATATGAATATGAGCATAACAGAGCTCATAAAACCTCTTTTGAAATAATTGGATACAGATATTTGGTGTATATATAGTTACCAAATATAAGCATTTGAGGCATTCCTAGGGAAAATCATAACTCTTGTAAACTTCCTTAACTAAGATTTGTATTATATTTATATTGAAATAGAGATCCTTAGGACCTCTGGAGGTCTTCACCAAGCACTACATCCCCCATCCCATCTATCTTCTCTACCTAAGTTCCCACCAACCCTAGAAATGGAACCTGCTTTCTGGGCTAATTCCTCAAGCAATGGGATATGCTTTACCACAGAGATTCTCTGCGTGTCATGACATAGCAAAGAAGGGTGGGAAGGGATTTCTTCAGTCATTTCAGCTCTCTGGTACTTACACAGGGTTTAACGGCCCTGAAACTCACAGAGCATCACTATCTTCGTGAGTTTAGACAGCTCAGAAATGGCATCCTGCCTTTCTCAACTCCATGAGTTCCAGGTAGCATGGACAGCTCAGGAAGAAGAGGATGAACTCTTCCATTGTTTGGGTCTTAATGGATATTAGGATCCGGTGATGAAAACAGACAGTCAAGGGCAAATGACAATCATATTGGATACAGACAACTTTGAGAGGTTCAGGAGCTAGAAAGCCAAGAAAAGTTGCATAGGTCTGAGGGAAGAGCCTTAATCTTGTTCAAGACTTATTGATGGTACTATAAATTGACCAGGCACAAAACTGTGATAAATACATTAAGAGACATGGGTTGAAAGCTGGACCTGGTTGTATATGCCTTGTAATCTCAGCTTTTTGAAAGAAAAAAAAAGATTCAGAAAAACATATAAAAACAAGTTTGTTGAGGATAGTATGATTTGTTTATTAAAAAAAAAGGTATTGGGTAGAATAAAAAAGGTATACTGAAATTAAATTTTGAAAATTAGTATGCCTCCATTTCTCATAACTAGTATTCCTTCATCTGCTGAATGGAAAAAGTGTTTCACTTGGGCCAGACAGACACTTACAAAGTGACGGCAATCACTCTACAACTGAGCTACATTCTCCGCCTCCCACACCCTAAAAAAGTCAAGAGAAGAACTAGAGAGTAAATCTGCTTGTAGCTCTTCCAGGGGGCCTGAGTTCAGTTCCCAGTGCCCACATAGGGTGGCTCAGGACTAGCTGTAGCTCCAGCTCCAGGAGATCTAACACCTTCTTCTGGCATATCTGCGTACCTATGTCCATGTGGCATGTACACAGAGACAAGTAAATTTTTAAAAATGAAATACAGAGTAAATAGAAACAGATTCATCTAATTTTAATATATGTGTTTGACCCCATTGCCCTGGTCTGGTGGTGTGATTTAAAATTTAATCACAAGTACAATGTTGTTAGGGTGTGTGACCTTGACAGGATGAATAAGGTATGAAATGATCCCCTCATGGACGGGATTTGTGCTCTTATACAGAGGTCCAGAGATCTGCCTTGGCCCCTCCCTCTGTAAGTTTCCAAAAGACTGATAGCAGGAAAGAAGCTATCACCAAATGCCCTAGCTACATGTTTCCTGGTGTTGGACTTCTCATCTCCCAAAGTACAAGGAATGAGTTGTTTATAGGCCACCTGATCTACAAAGCCCAAACAAACAAGACACTACTACATCTAAAACATTAGCTCATCGTTGGGAAGAGAAGCCCTTGGTCTTGCAAACTTTATATGCCCCAGTACAGGGGAACGCCAGGGCCAAGAAGTGGGAGTGGGTGGGTAGGGGAGCAGGGCGGGGGGGGGGGAGGGTATAGGGAACTTTTGGGATAGCATTTGAAATGTAAATAAAGAAAATATCTAATAAAAAAGAATATATATACATATATATATTGTTAATGAGGTAGGCTTGCTCCTTTCCTTCTACTAAATCTTCAACATCACTTTTAAAATTATTTCATGCTTACAGTGCAGTTCAATCTAGACATTCAGTTTTCAGCAAAGAGTAACTACAGAGGTGGCCCAACAGTTATCAGCACTTTCTGCTCTCATAGAGGACCTGGGTTCAGTTCCCAGCACAAACATTGCAATGCAGGACTATCTGTAATTCTAGTTTCAGGCTACCAACCCAACAAGCTTTTGTGCCCTCTTGAGTCCCCTGCACACATGTGGCATATGTAAACTTATGTAGCCATTTATACATAAATTATAGATAATTAGGGGCCAGAGAGATGGCTCGCTGGTAAAGAGCCCTGGGTGCTCTTCCAGAGATCTCAGGTTCAATTCCCAGAACCCACATGGTGTTTCACAACTGTCTGTAACTCTAATCCCAGGAGATGCAGTGCTCTCCACATCCCTCTGGCCTCTGTGGGTACCAGACATGTACACTGTATATAGACACAGATTCAGACAAAACACCCATACAATTAAAATGAAAGTGCTTTAAATCTTTATAAAAAAAAAGAGTTTTTGAAAAATAAAACTTGTTTTTAAAAATTTCAGCAATGATACCAGATGTATGTTTAGATTTTACAAAATTCCCAATTGAAAAATAAATTCACAGTCTCAAGCTGTTCCAAACATATCCAAAGCTTATTAAAGAAAAATAAATCCTTATACCACTTACATTTAGTTGAGTTTATTTGAGCAAAGAAACATTAAAAGAAAAAAAATCAAAAAACAAAAACCACAGCTTACAAACTGGGCAGCTCCAGCCAACGAGTACACATGTCCAGTGCTTAAACTCTTCAGGCTTTTAGGTGACCAGTCCAAACCTCTTGCCTCGTACACAATTTTATTTAACTTTACCAAGTTAAATATATATGGAGTTCTAAGTAAAGTTTATAAATTGGAAGACTTTTCATGAGAAGAGCTATTACCAACCCAATGACCTGGGGCTGTTTAGAGGAGACTAAATCACTTGGAGTTCTTCTTAAAGTGGTATTGAAATATAGATGAGAGGGCTGGAGAGATGGCTCAGGGTTTAAGAGCACTGACTGCGCTTCCAAAGGTCCCAGCAACCACATGGTGGCTCACAACCATCTGTAATGAGATCTGATGCCCTCTTCTGGAGTATCTGAAGACAGCTACAGTATACTGATATATAATGAATAAATAAATCCTTTTTAAAAAAAAAAAGAAAGAAAAAAAGAAAGAAAAAGAAATATAGATGAGACAGTCTAAATAGAGCCAGAACAGAGGGCTCACAGGAGAGACAGACATGGAATGAAGTGGACGAAGCTGATGCTGTTCTCACACATACGGCAGAAATGAACCTTCAAGCTTCTAATTAGGAAAGTTTGACAGGAAGCCAGCTTGTCATGTCCGGCTCCCACTTGAACAGGAATTGTTACAGAGGAATATCAACATTCTCCTTCAGATTTTATAGGAGTCACTTAAAAAAATATGAGTGCTGTCCTTGATACTAAAAAGCCATAATATATATCAGGAAAAGAAAAGGAATTTTTTAGCTGTGCCAAAGACACAAACTGCTGTGATCTGTAGCAGAGGAACACATCAGTCTTCATCACTCTGCAACCATTAAAAAGTAGGTCAAATAGAATAAGTCGCAATGAGCACTACCCTGGTTATCTCTGGCAGGGAGTTTAAAGAAAAATTGCAAGGAGAGGGCCTAAACAGCATGGGGGTCACGAGGGACAGGCTAGCTAGCCTTTCCGGATGCAGCTGCTGGAAGCCGCAGATATGCCAGCTCTCAGACCTGTGTCCTGTTCCTCCAGACTTGTGCCCCTCCAGACTTGTGCCGCACCTACGGGGCTGGGGGAGGACTCTGCTACCTTCTGTTTCTGCTGACTCTACAGCAGGAACTTACTAATCAGCTAGCCTTCCCAGAGTATCCCAGATTCAGTCTCATTAAGACCGTCACGGCTGAGAAGGACCACTGTGTTGGCAAGCCTGTTCTCTTCCTGTGCTGACGACACAACCTGTAGGCAGGTGCTGACTCCTGACAAAATGACTCTGTCCAGGACAACACAGTCCCGTGCTGCCAAACAGCTAACTCAGAGAACTGCTGGTCTCTTTGGAAGGAGTTCTGGGCAAGCAGGCCTTCCCCCAGCCAAGCTATCCTTAGCCAACTTAATGTTGACACGACGTTATGAAAACTAAACGCATGTTCATTAGCTGTGGAACAGGATTTAAAATCCTTATAATCTAGATTAAAATGTGACAATAAAAAGACAAAGGATAAAGTGAATCAAATTTGTTGTCAAAGGATTTCTGTTTATATTCATCCACTCCAGTTTTGAAGTGTTTTTTTTTCAATGCCAGAGGCTTAATTTTCAAAGCTTTATTTTCATTTTTTCCAATCATGGATTAATATTAGAAATATTAATATTAGAAAACTGAACAAGAAAGTACTTGCTTAACTTTTTTTGTAAAGCAAAAAATACTAAGAAAAAATTAGTATGGGTTGAGTCCCACTAAGCGTCATGTTTATAGGCCCCAGTACAGGGGAAGGCCAGGGCCAAGTAGCGGGAGAGGGAGGGTAGGGGAGCAGGGCAGGGGGGAGGATATAGGGGACTTTTGGATAACACTTAAAATGTAAATGAAGAAACTCTCTAATAATAAATAAAAAAAAGAAAAAGAAAAGTTGGACTCAAATATATATATATATATATATATATATATATATATATATATATATATATTTTACTGCCGGGCGTGGTGGCGCACGCCTTTGATCCCAGCACTCGGGAGGCAGAGGCAGGCGGATTTCTGAGTTCGAGGCCAGCCTGGTCTACAAAGTGAGTTCCAGGACAGCCGGGGCTATACAGAGAAACCCTGTCTCGAAAAACCGAAAAAAAAAATTTTTTTTACTGCATTTCTTTATGTTGTGTGTGCCCATGTGTATATGTGAAGGCGAACAAATATCCCACATGCATGGGGGAGTCAGGGAGAGCTTTGTAGAAGTCGAGTCTCTCCTTCTACCATGTGGGTACAGGGGATCAAGCTCTGGTCACAGGGTTTGGCAGCCAGGAGCTTTACTTGCTGAACCATCTTGCCAGGCTAGGATGTGCATTTTAATGTTTAAAAGCCACAGCTCTTCCTTCCCGCGTGCTTCCACGGTTGGCTGCAAAGAGAACAGCAACAGTTATGAACTTAATGTGTAAGTGTAAATTCCCACAGAGCAAGCAATCCAAGAATGCCTTTTTATAGTAGAAATGAAGAAAAGCTGGTGAAGGACCACCAGGTCAACCAGAGCTGGATGTGTAACTGGTGTTCTTGGTGAACAGAGAGGAAGGACGTGGTGAATTTTAAAAACAATGCCTTTTTATAGATGGCAGTTGGAATGGCAGGATTTGGAACACAATAGCGAATCCAGTATCTTGTGGACAGTTTCCTCTGGAGCTTCTATTTTTAGGTGCTTCATGCTTCCTTCCTCCGTAAGCTCTCCTAGCCTGCCCTTTAGGGTGCCAGGCCCTCAGCGGATCTGCCGTCTCTGTCAGCTCCTTGCTCATATTCTTTGCAGTTTCTACATCCTGCTCCTTGTCCCAATCCTAGACCGAGCAGCAGACACAAAGGGTTTGTAAGTTGAGAACTTATTCTAGTTAATGATTATCATGCTGTTTGAGTTTTCATTAGAGATCAAAGGATACTTTGGAATTTGATGTAGCCTGAGATTGAAGTTTTAGATGGCTCTATTTGAGGCGGCACAGAGAAGGAATACAAGCCTGGTTTCACGTGCGCTGAATCTGATTCTAAGAGCTTGTGTCTGAACCTCCTGTGTCTTAGACCTCCAACCCATCTGTAGCAGTTGCATGGACAGAGTTCAGAGTTACACGTGTGAGCAGCTTGGTCAAGGACAATGTGGTGTGTTCATCTGAATCCTGCTCATTGTGACTTGCCCTACTCACAAACACATCTAGACACTGAGTGTGATAACTGTAGTGAGATGCTTAAGTTGTAAAATTAAGCGAGTACCTGTTTTATAAGAGTTAGTCTGGCGGTCATTATGAAAAAGAAACATTTGAGTTCCATAAAAGCAAGTTTATGTTTTATTATTTATTATAGTACTAGTGTTTTAACGTATTTATCACTAGATAAAATTAGCCTTGCTAGAAAAATGCCTGTGGTTTCTTGTTATCTTCGTATAAGCCATTAAAGTCAACAGTTTGGAATGTAGTTGACCTCAGTTCAAATACTGACCCAGTCATTTAAAAGTGCCCCCTATAGGCAGTCACCCAACATCTGCCTGGATGAATTCTATTACTAGATTTGGTGACAACAGTTATCACGGTATTAACACATCTCTCTTCTGTTGACGATACATGCATTCAATCCTAGCACTTGGGAGGTGGAGACAAGAAAACCATGTTTTCAAGGTCAGTCTGTGCTAATTGCAAGCTAGAAGTCAGCCTATCTCAACAGCTGCAGCAGCAAGAAAGTCCTTGTCAATAAAAGATAGTGGTTCAAAAAAATAAAAGTAGACTGACTGTGCTGCACAGCTTATGCATGATCAATTAATTATATTCAGGAACCGACATTTCCAGCAGTGTGTGTGTGTGTGTGTGTGTGTGTGTGTGTGTGTACAAAGCCTGCAGAAATGGACTGAATATTACTATTGATACAAAGGTTAAAAGTTGAACTAAAGTTGTAACCACAAGAACAAGTTGAGAAAGGCAAATCCTATATAAAAACTGAGTGTTCACTGGGGAATGAGCACAGGCTGTTGTCTGACTGCTTCCTTAACACACTGAGTGTTCACTGGCAAAGGAAGGGTTGCTCGCAGTCAGGTGTGCGATTGCTTCTCAGACTTGCTAGTGTTCGGTTAGGGAAGATGTACTGTACAGGCGACCAAGCAAATAACCCCTGGGCATGCTTCTTTTTAATTATTTGTATTTATTGCTTATAAACAATAGAAGTTTATTTCTCTTGTTCTAGGATTCTGGTGGCTTTGAAATCCAAGATCAGGGTGCTGTCCTGGTGGGATTCTACTAAGAGCCTTCTTTCAAGTTACAGAATAGGCCATGCTTGTCTCGTTGTCATATAGCAGAAAGAGGCAATGAACTGGCATCTCTGTTAAAAAAGATTGTATCTTGCGAAGCACCTCTCCAAGTATTTGGTCATTAGTCAAGAACTCAGAAGTTGCCCATTTTCACTCTGTAAAGAAAATCTGAATTATAAAAAAAAGTCTTCACTAGAATGAGGCAGGTTTGGTGGCTCATGCTTTTAATTTCAGCTCCTGTGAGGCAGAGACAAACAGATCTCTGAGTTCAAGGACAGCCTGGTCTATAAGACCAAATTCCAGAACAGCCAAGGCTACGCAGAAAAACTATGCCTTGAAAAGTAAAAAACAAACAAACAAAATGATAACCTGACTCCATTTCCCACCGAGGGAACTGAGTCCTTACTTAATGCAGTCTGACCTTTATGAAGCCCCTGATTGACATGTTCATCAGGGAATATTCAACAGGTTCAATCTTTGCCTGATGAACACTGGTGGGAGGTGACAGTTGAGTGTCACTCACTCTCTACCTCCCAAATAACACTCAGCTCCAGTCCCAAAAGTGGAAGGAAAAACATTTCCAAACAAATGTGCAGCTGAGCTTTCCCGAGGCAGAGATGGGAGGATCTCTGTGAGTTCCATGTCAAGCACTGCTGTATAGTGAAGCCCTGTTTCAAAAAGAAATGTGCACAAAAGAAAAGTACTTGGGAGTCATTTGATGAGGTCTTACCTTCTAGATGTTGGTTGATCTTCTCAAGATGACCTGCAATTGACTGAAATTTTCAGTGTATTTAAAAACTACTTAAAAATTGAATTTGTTGTTGTTGCTTATTAGTAGCAATTTTATAAATGTTTACTGCAGTTTTATTCTTAACCTAGCTGGCTCCCAAATAATTGAGACTGGATTATTATATTTATTTAACAAGCTTTAAGGGTAACTGAGTGGCATTACTCTATTTCAGTCCTCTAAACTAATCAGGCTACCACCCAGTCAAAATCCCAGGGATACTTGCATTTTAGTACTGATCTGGCTCTCTGGGATCCAGGTGTTTTCTCATGGTATCTTGTAGACTCTCTCCCCATGGTAAATCTTCCCATTCCTCTTTCTGTTCACCTCCACTGGCTAGGAGGAAGCTCAGCCCTATTCTCTCCCCTGCTCAGGCATAGGCTGATCAGCTTTTATTGAACTTACCCAAGAATAAATGGGGGCAATACTTACACAACATTCAGACAGGAGGTTCTCAGAACAAGGACTCCAACCAGAGCGGGGTGCACAGACATCAGCATTTGAATTATACAAGGATAGTCTTTACACAGTGCACAGTAACATTATGCCTACAGTTGTTGTTGCTGTTATTGTTGTTCTTGCTGCTGCTGTTGTTACATAATGCTGGGGCCTGGGTTTAACAGCGCACAGGTGGACATCCAAGGAGAACTCCTTAGGGTTAGTCAGGCCTTTCCTCCTTTACATGGGTCCCAGCTTGCATGGCATGAAAGCTGAGTCATCTCACTGGCAACCAAGGGAGCTCTTTTTTTTTTTTAATAGAAAAGAAATGATAAATATATATACATCATAGTGGTAGTAAGTTAATCTGCTCTAAACTCCCAGCTTGTAGTTGCCTGCGTGCTTCTCCTTATATGCCTGAATCAGCTCAGTGGCTGGGCCACTCCCAAACTATTACATTGCTAATGCCTTCCCTCCGATACTCCTGAATTATTACTTACTAATATCTATATTCCATCTTTGCTACCCCAGACCCAGTTGGGGGAGGGGCCCCCTGGGGCTGCTCTTTCTTCGCTCTATTTTTAAATTGTTCCTTTTATTTATTTACATTTCAAATGTAGACCCCCCTTTTAGGTTCCCCCCCCATGAACCCCCTATTGCATTTCCCTCCCCCTGCCTCAATGAGGGTGCTTGCCCACTCCTGTCTCACTGCCCTAGCATCCCCCTACACTGGGGCATTGAGCCTCCACAAGGCCAAGGTCCTCCCCTCCATTAATGCCAAATAAGGCCATCCTCTGCTACATATGCTACTGGAACCATGGGTCCCTCCATGTGTACTCTTTGGTTAATGTTTTAGTCCCTGGGAGCTCGAGGAGGGGGAGTCTGGTTAGTTGATATTGTTGCTCTTCCTATAGGGTTGCAAACCCCTTCCACTCCTTCAGTCCTTCCCCTAATTCTTCCATTGGAGTCCCTGTGCTCAGTCCAGTGGTTGGCTGCGAGCATCTGTACTGGTCAGGCTCTGGCAGAGGATTTTTCCAGCTCTTACATGGCTGTATGCTTCCTCTTCTGCAGCTCTCAAGCTCAATCCTCCTGCTCCTCTGTCATGGCGATTCTAAAAGCTTTCTTCTGGTTCCTCACCCAAGAAATCTAAAGTCTCTGTCTCTCTGCTCAGCCATTGGCCACTGGCAACTTTATTCACCAATCAAAGCTAAGTGGGGGCAGGGACTCTCAGCATCTTTCAGGCAGACATTGGGGGTTCCTGTGTGATTTTTGGGAGCCAAATTAATACAAATAGCAGTACAACAATCCACAGCAACGCATTCTCAGAGATCCTGGCTCCAAGTCAAAATTCAAGTGAGTTGGTCTCTGGGGGACAGGGTTTACAATGTTCATTACTCCTCCTGTTCTTCTGGGGTGCAGGGGTAACAGTTTCTTCCAGTGGTGAATGTGAAGCTGCAGTGAGAATTCTGAAATTTTAGTTTCTTT
Organism: Mus minutoides; assembly: GCA_902729485.2. Lineage (NCBI taxonomy): Eukaryota > Metazoa > Chordata > Mammalia > Rodentia > Muridae > Mus > Mus minutoides. The sequence goes on from LR750436.1 coordinate 495,075, forward strand.
AGAACAACAGAGAAAGATGATAAGAATGTTTTCATTTTAATCCCAGGTGTGGAGATATGGGGCTGCTTCATAGCAGCTAACTATGATGTTTGGAATTCTGGGAAGTTTTCTGAGGGTATATAAATGCTAGGGCCCTGATAAGTAGGGTGGTTGTTGGTCATTAAGAGCAGTTAGATGTAGTTTGTTAGTAGTCATGCTCAAAGAAAAAACAAGAAGAAAGAAATTAGATTCTGATATCCCCCCTCTCTCCCCACCCCTTCTGTCCTTCTTTCTCTCCTATCCAGTGATAAGGGGTGAAACTGGGAGTGGGGGAGATAAAGCGTGGGGAAACAGAGGAACCCACAAAGTAGAAACCACCAGCTACAGGAAACAAGCTGCTCCTTTATACCAGAGACCAGACAAGCACACCAGCTTTCTTTTGGTAGTTTAAAACTTTTATATTTCTTTGCAGTTTCATGGGGATAAGGAAAGGTAAAGGGTATATTGTCACAGTTTGCCTAGAGATATTTTAAATCATCAGGAAAGAAAATATTATATTCTTTGTACTGGCAATGCTAGAGAACTTCTCCTAACTCTGAAATCATCACCCTGGAAATTCTGTGAAGGACAACTATATTTGAGTTTTAACGATGACATTGTCCAGCAGACGGGCTGAGTCTAAAGAGCAAGGAAATGTCTATCACAGCAGAGGTCTGTGAGAAGCAAACCCATTTAGTCATTTGAAAAGGGACTTTCTCCTCTGTGCTTGAATTTTTATTTTCAATTGTGTGGTTTGAAAAACAAAAGTAAAACTTATTAAATTTAATATGTATATTGCCAAATTCTGGTTTTAAAATACATGATGTGGCATCCATGGTATACTTGACTAGACTATCAAGAACAGTACCCTGACTTCCATCCCCGGCACTGCAAAGGGCCATATATACGGGATACATAGGCGCACACCTTTAATCCCAGCACTTGGGAGGCAGAGGCCAGCAGATCTTTGTGAGTTCACAACCAGTCTGGTCTCCACAGTAAGTTTCAGGATAGCCAGGACTCCATAGTGAGACCCTGTCTCAAAAAAGGGAAAAGAGAAGAGAGGCTATATATTATTTGGGTTACAAAATGAGACTCAGCCTCAAAAAAATATATACCATTTTAAATATTAACAGTCACGTTTGAGTATATAAATCTAAAAGAGCTGAAGAATTTTTCCCATATTCCCTAAAAATAAGTTGCCTTTGCATAAAAACCATATATGGAATATTTATCCCTCAAGGAGATTTTTCTTTTTGCTTTTTGGCTTTAAATTTCTAAAGCTATTTTGCATTCTTAATGACAGCATTCATTCCTATGAATAGATTTCACATTTTTTTCCCCTTGCACAGATTTGAACAGGGGTTTACAAAACACTTGTGTGGTGCTGTGCAAAAATGCTGCCTCTGGGGCTGATCTTCACATCTAAATAGAGAGTCTTACTTTTTGTTTTTTAATCTAAAAGTGGGGGGAGGGGATGAAAATAAGTTAAAAGTATCTTCTCATTTGCTTATATGTAGTCATTCTGAGAAACACTATTCACATAAATACATTTCTTTATTTCCATAACATGATCAGTCTTGGCCTTCAGACCTTACTCCATTTTGAGAATGTTAGAATAGTTTAACATATGCTCTAGCAAGGTTTTTGTTTTATAGACAGATATCTTTGTCCTGTACCAAGGGAGAATCCCAGAGCTTTGCATAGACTCTCCTTACTGTCTTGCCTCTCCTTTCCTGTGGAAACACAGTTAGAGCTTCCTGGGTTCTACAAAAAAGCAGCTTCCATGATATGATAGCATTGCCAACTTGTGAAGGGCATTTTTCTTCCTCAGAAGAGGATACTCTTCAGAAAATGGAAGCAGTTTGTTGAGAAAGCAGATGATGAATTTTGTGTATGTTCATTGGAAGCATCTGACAATTACAGAAAAATTATGGACAAATTTTTATTTTTTTGATGGGTGTGAAAGATACTCAGAATTTCTTTCAAATATTTATAAATATTTTGTAAACAGCAGTAAGGTTTTGTTACTCTGTCTCTATGTAGCAGAGCTAACACTAAGGGCTGATTTAAAGGTAGCCAAGTCTTACTTTTGTATCTCCAGAGACTGGGGATATTCTAGTTATTCTGGAGAAAGATGGTGACCCAAGAAAGCCAGGGTTGGGGGCGGGATGAGGTGGGGGAAGGCAGGCTTTTGGTTGGAGGCGGGATGAGGTAGGGGAAGGCCGGCTTTTGTTGGGGGCGGGATGAGGTCGGGGGAGGCCGGCTTTTGGTCCCCTTGCTCTTAGGGATTATTCTTCGCTTTCTTCTACGCTTTCAGTTTTAGAATCTTGCTTGGATACAGTGAGAGATTTAAAAAACAAAATGGCCTACAGGGAAATGGGCTAAAGACAGCTAATGGTTAAGAAAAACAATGGTCAGCTGTAGCTCAGTATTGGGCATGGCTGGTAAGGGTCCCTTCACATGGAGTCCTGGGGGGGGGGGTCGACTTCTATCTCTGGGCTCTAGGTATCCTTCTGGTTGTACAACTTTATTCTCAGCAGCTGAATTAAATTAGAGCAATCAAGCAGAGGTAGACAGTCCTGGCTAATCCTAGTTCATACTTGAGATGAAAAGCTATCTACTTCAATACAAGCAAGAATAAGATCAGCCTGAGAGTGAGACTTAGGAGAGAGGAGAAGAGGGGCTCAGGCTGGGCCTCAAGAACGGAAATGTGGGGAGGGTGGACAAATGTGTCAGGAGCTGAGCACGGAGGATAACATGGTGGAAGCACTGAGGCTGCCCTGAGGTATCAGCTGGAACTAAACACAGATGTCACCCTTCCTTGCTTTATTGTTTTATTAACTTTTGGGTGTTAGATGATATTTTAAGAACCTCACCAATTGGACTAGTGTATGTCCCAATAGTCTAGGTTATTCTGATTGAGTCTTAAAGATTTTGTCTCGTTGACTTTTTCTCAAACCTTAGCATTAGAAACTGCCACATTGTCTCAGGGATTACAAAACTGAGAGTGTGAAGATGAGAAGAGGTGGTGTTCTGGCATCCACTTACAATCAACGTACATGAGAAGCTAAGGCAGGAAGCCAACCTGCACATAAAAATTAGACCCTGAGGGAAGATGGAAGGAAAGGAAGGGAAAAGAGTCAAAACTCAAAAGTAAGCCGGGCGTGGTGGCGCACGCCTTTAATCCCAGCACTTGGGAGGCAGAGGCAGGTGGATTTCTGAGTTCGAGGCCAGCCTGGTCTACAGAGTGAGTTCCAGGACAGCCAGGACTACACAGAGAAACCCTGTCTCGGAAAAAAAAAAAAAACCTCAAAAGTGAAGGGTTTTCAGGGTTCCTATTTTGAGTACATTGGGCCATTCAGGTTCCGTGACTAGTGCTGGAAGTGTGTCCCACAGACATGCTAGAAGGACATACAGAGTATCAAAAAGAGTCAAGGAGTATATGTCTGTATATGTGTGTGTGTGTGTGTGTGTGTGTGTGTGTGTGTGTGTGCGCGCAAAAAAAAAAATCATACCCCTTTAAACCTACACAGATCCAGAAAGTGGATTTAACCCAGTCCCCCAATTTTATAGGTTAGGGGACTACACACCAGAATAGATCTATAGTCATACAACTGGTAGTGACAATATTATGACTTGAATTTAACCTAATTCCAAGTTGTGTGTTAACTCCATATTAACCACAACTGTTAAATTTAGTGTTCAAATGGCTAAACAGATATTCTTTGCTCTTACCAAAACAACTGAGGTTTGTGGCCATAGACCTGACATTTTAGGTTAGAAATATTATCCTGCTTCTTTCCCTTCTCTTTCTTTTTTTGTCTCTACTATCTCAAGGACCTTTTGGTTCTTAATGTAGGCAATAATCAATCCCCCTCCCCCTCCGTCTCTCTCTCTCTCTCTCTCTCTCTCTCTCTCCCACTCCAGCATTTAATTATGGCTTTATCCAGCTAATGTGTACTTTAAACTCTGCTTTGATAGGTGCATATTTTCTATAAATGTTTAGGTTGCAAATGGCAGTGGCTGCAATACAAGTAAAGCATCTTTGTGTGTGTGAGTACCCAGACAGAGTGGGCACACATCACAGCCTGTTTCCTTGCCTTCTAATTTTCTACCTAAGTACTCAGCCTTGCAAAAGCCTGCCTGTGAGAATCAGCATGTAACATATTTGCCATATGTCCAAGTTGAGTTAATTACTTACAAAGCCCTGTCTTTTGTGAAGTAACATTCCCTGTCCCTTCAGCAGAAGCCCAGAGGAGCAGAGCACAGAGGAGCAGAGATAGCTTAGGGAGTGTGAAGATTGTCACTGCTGTGAGATGTCTAATCCTATTCCCATGGTGCACAGAATGCTCTCTGAGGCCAAACACACGATGCCCTTTCATCTATCATCTAACACTTAAACCAACTTTGCTGTCTTGTCTTTTCTGGTCCCTAAGAAAAACCCAAAGTTCTCTTTGTTAAGAAAGATGGTATTGATTTATTTTCAAACCAGTGCTAAATCTTTTAACAAGGAAAGGAGACTTAGAGGTTAGATTTTGGTTCTCATTAAGAGCAAACTGTTCTAGAAATTGAGGAATGCTGGCAAAATTATTTAATAATGTATTAATAAATCTCAAGTGACTAATGGAGAAAAAGAAATGAAATTCACTCATTCTGGGGTTAAGAATAAATCTAATGACAGCTATCACATACCACACACACACACACACACACACACACACACACACACACACACACTCTTTTGAATGTCTGCAAGACATTCTGAAGAGAGCCAGCTCGGCATAAATCCATGCTTCTTGAGCTTCAAGGTCTACTGTTGACTCGTGAACTGTTAGCCATAAGTCAGCCTGCCCCTCCAGGGTCGTTTGTACTTTCTACCATGAAGTCTGGCTGTGGGGCTGTCTGGTTCAGTTGGGTAGATTGGCTACAGCTGTCTTCGAAGCTAACTTCTCTTTATCCAGCGTAAGAGTTCCAAATTCTTACCCACTACGATTCACCAACAGCTGAAACAGCAGCCAGGAAGGGGTTCGTTTGTCCTTTTAGAGGTAGCAAGGGCACTTGTGGTCACTTGTATCTGGAATCTTATTCCTTCTTTTTCTAGAAAGACGTAGCACTAAATACTTGAAGAAATGAAAACATATTCTGTTTCCATGGTTCTCCATTCTACAGTTAAAGCTTTATCCATTATATCTAACTTGTTCTAATCCAAATTGGTTTTAGGACTAAGATAATGTAAACAAACACACACACACACACACACACACACACACACACACACACACACACACATATATATATATATATATATATATATATATATATATATATATATATACATATAGAATTTATAGAGATACAGAAGTTCATGTTTAAGCAGCTCATTATAACCAGATCAAGAATGCAAAGAATTCTCCGACTTCTTCTGATTTATTTAACTTTTCCATGCTAAGGACGGAGCTCAGGACTTCCTGCATGACAGGCAAGCCCTCTACCATGGTCCTATATCCATGACATCTCTCATTGAAGGTATTTTTATCTGACCTCAGGAATGGAGGGACAGAGATTTGGTGACAGCTGAGCTAGGTGTCAATTGGTGGACTAGTGACTTCATAGTGGTATGACATAAAACCTTCTGTTTTGGTCTTAGTTTCTCAGTTTGGTCCTGAAGTTATTCCCTACTTCCTTGCTTACTGGCAGATTAAATGAAATAATATGAAATGCTTGGCATGTTGTTTAATGATAGAGTTTATGTGAAGTGCCTGAAGTAGTCAAATTCTTATAGAGAAAGTAAAAAGGGGGTGGCCACAGACTAGGGAGTAGGGAAGGAAAAGGTCATGTTTAACATATCTAGAGGTTCAGTTTCCTGACTTGGGGAAGGATACTGTAGCTGGAGGACCAAGACAGACGCACAGCAATAGCAATGGCATCTGTGGGGGTCTTTGCCTCATAATTTTAAGTCGGGGCATTCTTTTTTTTTTTTTTCTTAAACCTTACTTGACTTTTGTTATATATTATGGCTTCTGGTTTTGCATTTTTATGGGATTCCTGTGTATGCAAATGTGTTTTTCTGTGTCTATGTGTGTTGTTTCCTGCACTTTTTCTTTGTCTGTTTTCTTCTGTTTGCTTTGTCCTATTGCCATGTGTTTGGTTTTGTGTTTTCTTACTATATTATATTTTGTTTTATTATTATTATTCCTTAGATATGCCTTTTGTTTTATAAGGAAAGACAGAGAGATTGTGGATCTGGATAGGAGTAGAAATGGGGAGGAACTGGGAGAAGTAGAGGAAGAGGGAACCACAATCAGAATATAACGTATTTCTGACTTTCAATAAAAACTATTTTCAATAAAGGAAGGAAGGAAGGAAGGAAGGAAGGAAGGAAGGAAGGAAGGAAGGAAGGAAGGGAGGGAAGGAAGGAGAGAGAGAGAAAGAAAGAAAGAAAGAAAGAAAGAAAGAAAGAAAGAAAGAAAGAAAGAAAGAAAGAAAGAAAGAAAGGGCTACACCTTGGCAGTGGTGGCTTATGCCTTTAATCCCAGAACTCAGGAGGCAGAGGCAGGTGAATTTCTGTAAATTCCAGGCCAGTCTGGTCTACAGAGTAAGTTACAGGACAGCCAAATCTATATAGCTACACGAAGAGAAACCCTGTCTCAACAACAATAAAAAGGTTACAATGGTAACTTTTATGGTATATCAATTTGATTATTGTTCTAACAATGAAAACACAATGCTTGGTGCTTGGCTAACACTGGGCCTCTGTTCCTTATCCAACTTCTTGCCCTTGACAAGCCATTAGAGACCTGATCAAAGTTTATCCAACTCTCAAGGAGATAGGCTACTTGTACAGACCCAAACAACCAGCCCTAAGCAGTTGGACTGGACCCACTATAGAGACACATAACCAGTTCATCAGAATGCTGAGCACTGAGGGAACTCAAACCCATCATCTTACACACAAGGAAAGGGGTAGGGAGAGTCTCAGTGATCGTAAGGAAGTGACAGACAGCCCAAACTAGCACTGAGCTGTAACCAAGTTCCACAGCCACTGTGTCCTGGTGCGGGATGCTCGCCCTGAAATCTTGGCTATGTGCTGTCTTTGGTAATTGCATGGGACCTCAAACTGGGCTAGGGACATCTATAACTTGGGGGTCTGGATTGAAAATAGACTCTGCAACTGTAAGCAACAAGTCTTTCCTTTAAACTACTTCTCTCAGGTGTTTGTCACAGCAAGCAAATGTCTGACCAATGCCATTTTACATAAGGGACATGAGCATCTGAGGATTTGAGTGTCAGCTGGGTCTGGGAACCAATATTCCACAGATAAAGGACAACTGTACCACATTCCATGTCATCTGTTTAACTGTTGGTTTATATTTGGCTTGTTTTCAATAGTCTATTACAAATAAAATCAGCATGGGTATTCATGCTGCTCTCTATGAAACAGGATTTCCATATTCACCACGTGAGCTTGCTGCTTTGACAGCCTTTATCATCTGGAAGAGGATGCTTCTCTCAAAGCTAGCCAATGCTAAGACATAGCAAAAGACTCTTCTGCAAGCAGAGTTATCAAATGGAATGCTAACCGTCTGGAGCTCATTCCTCCCAATGCTCGTATTATCTGGTTCTTATGCTTTGCCCCTTATCCACCTACTTGAATTAGGTCAGGTCTAGATACCAGGCATCCGGGGCAAGTTCCTACTTTAGAGAGCTTGCTACAATTATTCAACCCAAGCTAGCACCCCTACACGTGTGTGACTTCCTCATCCTTCCTATAAACCATTTGCTCACGCTGTCCCCTCTATCTCTTTGGCACCTGATGGTCGGTCCCTGATGCTTCTCCATGTTGACCCCAACATCTCTATTTGACTGCATGGCATAGTGCACCTCCAGTTGCTAGGAAAACATGAATAAACATCTTCCTTCGTGGCAGTCATTCTGAATCTAAATGTCTTTCATTCCTGGTTAAAACAAATCCCAAGACCATTGCAAATTATGCTGTCTTTCCTAGTGTTGCAGTTGCTATGTCAGGTGGTAGGAGTACGTTTAAACTTTGGAGAAACCACTGAAATGTTGTCCAAAGCACTTATAGAGCTTTTCAGTCAGTAAAAACAGTCCAGTGCATTCTGTCTCCTTGCTGTCCCTTTTAATTCAGTTACCCTAGGTTACACTCGTATTGTTGTGTTCTCTGAGGACACCTAACAAACAATTACGTTCAAGTTTTTGTGGTTCTTTTTTAAAGATTTATTTAGTTTTATGTATATGAGAACATTGTAGCTGTCCTCAGACACACCAGAAGAAGGCATTGGACCACATTACAGATGGCTGTGAGCCACCCTGGGGTTGCTGGGAATTGAACTCAGGACCTCTGGAAGAGAGATGGCTCAGTGGTTAAATTTTTGTGTTTTAATCCTCCATGTTTGTTTCTCTTTTGCATCGGTTTAAATAGTTTGCATACTTTTTTAAAAACTGGGATGTTAGTTTTCTTGGTGCTGAATTTTTGAGAACATTTTATTTATTCTGAATATAAGTTTATCAAGAAGATTTACAAAAATTCTTGCTCTGATCTTAGGCTTCTCTCTCTCTCTCTCTCTCTCTCTCTCTCGTGTGTGTGTGTGTGTGTGTGTGTGTGTGTGTGTGTGTGTGTGTGTGTCTTCCCCTCTCCTCTCCTCAATCCCTTCTGCTCCCTCTCAATCCATCTCCATTTTTCCTTCTTTATTCTCTTTTTATTGTTGGCTTTTTTTTTAAGACAAGGTCTTCTATAGCCCAGGCTGGCCCCAAATTCACTATCTGATTGAGGATGCCTTTGAAATCCCAGTCCTCCAGCCTTAGCCCCCAACCCCAAGACTGGGATGACAGATGTGCAAAGCTATGTCTAGTATTCTTTTTGCTTTCTTAAAAAATGACTTTTGGAGAGTAGAAAATTTTAAACATTCATTTTGTTTTTAATATATGTGTCAGGGGCAATGGCACATGTTCTGTTGTCCTGAGAAGACTGCTGGTCTAAATGTAGCTAGGTCATACCCCACTGTGTTCCATAAACCTCTTATTATCTAGGAGCCCCGAGAAAATATATTGTGGCAAATTCCTACAGCACAAAATAGTTTTAAAAAAATACACACAGCGAGCAAATTAAAACTTCCAAGAATGTTTGCATTTTAGAAGAACATAATTCCAATATGGACATTTATTGTAACTGTGAATTTCAGACCTCGTAGGAGGGAAAGACACGGGGGATTAAAATGTCTCCCATCCCCCTCTCTAATCTCACCATCAATCATGCCTTACCATCACCTCTGCTGTGTAGGCTGAGCCCTCCAGCTCCTGAAGTGTGTTACTGATACACAAAAGGTTTTTCTGGCTCCTATTCTCAATTATGTAACAGTGAAACATGGAATTTTGTCTTAAGTTTCCCTCCAAGGACAGTTCGTTAAAAAGCATGGCATGGTAAGGAAGAGAAAGTTCAGGTCCAAGTTAGGCTGGCATTGTTACCATTGTGCAACACCTTCTCTCCCATGCCATGCTCAGGCACTGACATGACTGGATAATATTTATTATAATATTTATTAAGTCCCCACTGTCCCAAGACTTCAAGGTTCCTCATCTCAGAGACTCAAGCTGTGGTACTAAGGATGACCAGAGAAACACAAAGAGCAAAGAATGGGTCCATGAACTGCTGTTGTGTGGAGCGTGATGGAGAAAGGGGGAAAGACTGGAAGCAACACTTCCTCTGCAGTAACTTCAGGCAGACTTTGTCAGTCCACTCAGCTCAAACTGAGCAGGGAAAAAGCAAAGAAGCATTATCAAGTGAGAAGGTTTCTCCGGGGCTGGAATTTCTTTAAGACACTCAACACACTGCTCAAACATTCCAGAGTACATATAGCCCATAGAGCTTAAGAAAATATTAAATTTAGATTCACTGACATCTCTAATAATCTTTTCTACCAAATCCAGAACAAACTTGGAACAAAATGGGGAGAGCGGTCCCTGGTAATTTCTAGTTTTTTCAAAAGCATGGTAAAAACAAAACCAAAAACAAGTGGTTGCTCATGCCCGAAGGCTACCTGAAGATGTGTCTTGTATTCACTCTCTGATGGGACTCTCACATCAGACTGACATCCTTTGATCCTGGTTCTCCAGCTTCTAGAAGCTTGACATCTAGACATAACAGGCAGACATTATAAGTATCTGGCAAATCCACCTTCTGCCCTCTTCATCTCCGTGGCACAGGATGTGCTTAACCAGGCTCTTGAGCAGACAAGACATGCATCCATTCTCCCGTTTGAGGAATTACCATGAGTGATTCTGTTATATAGTATTTACCATTGTTTGGAGGAAAAGGATGATACTCGTACTAGTTTTCCTATATAAAAGATTACCACCAAGATAGCATTTTAAATAATAAATACTTATTATCTCATGAATTCCCTGGGGCTAGCCTTCCTCAAAACAACTTAACTGAGTGGTCTGGGCAGGGTCTCTTGTGAGATTTCTATTGGATAGAACTGTGGTTACAAGACATTGCAGAGATGGAGGCGGATTTCTGAGTTCGAGGCCAGCCTGGTCTCTGTAGAGAGTGAGTTCCAGGACAGCCAGGGCTACACAGAGAAACCCTGTCTCAAGGAAAAAAAAAAAAAAAAAAAAACCCACAAGACAGTGCAGTTTACACATGAGTGTTAGCAAGCCTGAGTTTCTTGTTGGCCCTTGGTTAAATATCACATTTCCTGAGGTCTTCCATTGGGCTATTTAAGATCCCACACAACTTTGCAGCTGATTCTGCTCAGAACGCATTGTC
>LR750435.1:0-15000 GCA_902729485.2 Mus minutoides
AATTTTCCATTTAACGAAGAACCTGGGGAGAGGCTGAGTGATGTCTATCTTAAAACAAAATTCTGAGAAGTAGAAGTGTTAAGAGACAGTGACTCACCAAAGATGTAGAAGATAAAAGGCCAGCCCAGTGCCTGTGAGATTAATCCTCCCACACAGAGGATGATGAAGGACCCAAACGCTGCCCCTAAAGGGAAGACAAGGGGGGATCCTTATGGAGACAGCAGTGGCTAAAATGTGAACATTGTCCTTATGCTGGTTTGGAATTACTGGGTGATGATAGGATTTATTCCTGTTCAGTAGACTCTCCCAACATCATAAGAAATTACGAGCACTATGCTCAACAACAGTCTACTTCAGTAGCTCTGTAACAGCAATGTGGTCAACTCTAACTTCTCAGCTTATCAGAGAAACTCTCTACAAGTACAGCTCAGCATGGTGGAATGTGAAGCTGGGTGCAGAAACATAAAGACTTACCAGAATTAGAGAGGTACAGTCCCTGTGTTCAAGATTTTGCTCTAATTGGTGAGAGAACGATGAGCAAAATATACTATCACAAATGCATTCCAACTGGATTACAATTGGACCTTGGGGTCTACAATGTCAAAAGCAACAGCCAGGCATGAGGGCATGTCTCTGCAATCCCAGCACTCGGAAGTCTCAGAGAAAGAGGATTGACATGAATTTGAGGTCAGTATGGACTACATCAATAGAACCAGGCCAGCTATGACTATCTAGTAAAACCTTGCCTCATATAAGCAACAATCAAATAAACAAAGCTGAACAAAAATTACAGCTATACATTTTACAGATTCACAGTAGGAAATGCATTTGACATAGCAATATTATACATATTTAGTGTACACAAACACTTGCACATACAACCATATATACAAACCTCAGAAAGGTTTTACAAGTTCATAGTCACCTACCCAATGTGGGCAGTCTAGTCTAGTCTAGTCTATCCTATTCTCTATTCTATTGTATTCTATTCTCTCCTACCCTGCCCTATCCTCTCTGTTTATCTTCATGTTTCAAACACTAGATTTTGCTCCGACTGAGTTGGTATCACAACACAGTTCTATTCTTCCATTTGAGAAGTGGTATTAGAATATAAAGGCAACAATAAAATTATAATGTAAAATGGGAACAGATAAAATTAAATTAACTGCAACTGGAAGAGTAGACAATTGTATGAAGATACAGTAAATAGCTGTGATTTTAACAAAACCAGGGGTATAGAATCTTTTAAAGACATGTACCTGTGAGCTGAGAGCCATGGGGAAGTGATGACAGCTTCCATAGGGAAGAGAACAACTCATGCTACTAGATCCCCTCCTGCAGAGGGAGCTGAGTGGTCAGCATGTTGTAACAAAGTGCCTGACCATCTATCAGCATAATAAGGAAGTGAGTCTTTATTCTATATTGTTTCACATGGAACTGCCTCAGCAGTACAAAAAATAAATTAGCATTGATGGAAAGAGGAAATCCAGCCAGAGAAGAAAGATGAGCTGGGAGCACTTGGAGATAGACGAAGCCATGACAGTGGTGGCAGAGAGCTAAGCAGGAAGGTTTCTATGAGGGAACAGATCACAGGGTGTGGCTTCTGCTGGACCCATGAGTGAGCTGTTGATAGACCCTCAGGTCTGTCCTTTACATATGTGTTCTCAGGTCTACAAGGTGCTATGTAGTTGCCCCTGAGGGGGCCTTGGTGAGACCACACATGACGAGGGTCTTTTTTGCTTTATGACCAAGATTGTGTGCTCTGAGAACAAAGGGCCTAAGCTTAAATCTTGGTTCTACTACTTACTGTTTACTTGTGTTTGGACCATTTTCTTAATCTCTACATACACTAACTCCCTTCTCTGTGAGATGAAAGCACAAAAAGAGCACGCACCTAAGAGAGTTATGTGCGTTACTTAGCTCAGATTGTAGAATGGTTGTTTCACCTTCCAGTCGATCTTGCTCTTGGCCTCTCTGAGTTCTTACTTTTGCATCCAACATTTTCTTAAAATGTAAGTGCAACATGGTTTTCATTTATGTATTTCTTTTTCTCTTTCTTGAAACAGAGTCTCAAGAAAATGTAATTTTCTATAATATAAGCTGAGTTCAAACTTGCAATCCTCCTGCCTCTGCCTCCTCAGTATTAGGACGACAGACAATATCCACTATGACCAATTCCATTTCTACCTGTCATAAAGCTCAGTATTTTTTCCCATCAGGCCTGAGCCTTTGACTGATATAGGTCACAATGCTTGGCCTTACCCCTGAGCCTGGGGCTTTACAGCACAGACGTATGTATGTTTCTCCTTTGTTATGCAATTGTCTCATCTTGCTCTATTTTTTTCTTGAATATTGAGTCACAGAAGAACCGAGCAAAGCACCACCGGCTGACGCACTTACGCATCCTCACCTGAGCCCGCAATGCTGGTGAGCTTGCTCCGTTCAAGTGGCGGAGCCCACTTTGCCCAAATTGTGAACTGACCAGTCCAGGCCATTCCCTGCAAGGAAAGTGATTGAGACCTTTGTTGTTTTGCAGATGTTGGGAATCTGTACCCCACTCAGTCTGAGCATAGTAGCGGGATACCTGTGCCATCCCCTGGACTGTGCGAATGACGATGACCAAAATCACCCCAAAGTCGGCAGCCAGTGGAGTAAACAGCGTGAGCAGGGATGAGATGAGCAACCCAGCGCCAAGGATCTGCTTTGCTCCAAATATCCCCGCTAAGTATCCACTTGGTATTAACGTCAGTATGATTCCATAGCTGATGGAGCTAAAGATGATGCCCTGGGTCTCTGTGCTCCACTGATAGACAGAAGCCTGGAAAAGACGGAAACGGTGAGGGTTAGTAGTTAGTTAGTAGGGGCATCCTCTTTGCTAAAATGTCCTGACTTGAAAAACTACTTTACACCTAAAGTTGTTCTGTATTCAAGAAAATCTATTGTAATACTATTATAAATAGTTTAATTTAGTTTTTTTTTTCCTCAGACTTTTACCTAACTCATATTTATTTGTTTGTTTTTACAAATAATCAACTCTATCCCTAATTTGTTTCCCTTAATGGGAGGGGAAATTATAAATGTAAGAGATAAAGAAAAGATATAAAGATATGTGATTATGGAGTTAAGAGAGATGTCTTGGCTGTTAAGGGTACCTGCTGCTCTTGGAGAGGACTCAGGTTTGGTTCCCAGAACCCACGTGGTGGCTCACAACTGTCTGTAACTTTAGCTTCAGTGCATCTGATGTCCTTTTGGCTTCTGAGAACATATGGGACACATATTTGGAAGGTATACATACATACACACTGGCAAACATTCACACATAGAAACATTAATAAATCTTTTTTAAAAAGATAAATGAGGTGAGAGTCTGAGAACAGCAGCAAGCCGCAGCTGAATGGCTTCCATGCTAAAGAGCTTCTTTGAAAATTTGAGTACCACCGACTCTCATTGAATAAAATGAACACAACTTATCTGATTTTTTATCAAAATTAAACCCCGATTGAAAAATCAAAATCACATTTAGTTGTTATGTATGGTTTGCCTAGAAGAATCACGTTACTAAGATACACATTATGAATGAATAGCTCAGTACTTTAATAGTTTTTAGAGATCTAGATCTGATCACCAAAGGATGTAACACAAGAAATACTTTATTAACTTGAAAAGATGTTTAGCCTCTAGGCATTGGTGGAACATGCCATTAAGCCCAGCACTAGGGAGGCAGAGGCAAGCAAATTTCCATGAGTTCAAGGCCAGCCTGATCTACATAATAAATACTATGACAGCACAGCCAGGGCTATCTAGAGGGTTCCTGTCTCAAAATATAAACAAATAAAAAAGATTATTATAACTCAGAATATATGATTCATATTAGAATTAACATTTGAGGGTAGACATAAATAGAACAGAAAACTTGAGGAAGAAAAAAGTTTAGCAAGATCCAAGAGAGGGAGTGATTTTGAGGCATCTTTTGAAAAAACAAAACAAACAAACAAACAAACAAAAGCCTGGGATTTGGGTGAAGAAAGCAAGTAAAACACATTTCCATTGGATAAAAAGCCCATTTAGTCTTGCGGCATCTGGTATATGAACCTCTCCCACATTGACAGTGACAGTGTCTGGCTCTGAGCAGAGAAGTTCCTCGGCCACTGGTGGATAGGAGTGGAGGAAGAAGATCAGGCTCTGGAGGGATGCAGCAAGTCCAGACAAAAGTCGACTTGAAGGTGCCTTGAGTTCCCCAGCACGGGAGTGTGAATAGTAGGATAACACAGTCCTAACTCATGGATTATAGGGAAGACAGACATGAGGACTGCGCAGTAAACGACAGGTTAAAGGATGCCTACAAAAATAGGGTATCTTTATGGTTCTTATACAAATATGCAATGAACCTGTAATAAAGGTACTGTTTAACTTATTGATTAGTGAGGGAACTGGTAAGCATGGTAGCTTATGAAAAAAAAAAAAGAATAAAAAGAACCACTCATATCTAAGCTGGACAGAAATGGGAGGGGGGTAGAATTTAAATAGATGACGAACTGCCTTACTCAGCCACAGTCAGGGAGCTGCTGACTGGAGAAGAGTGGAGACAGATTCTCCACAGGACTAGAATCATAAGCATTTCTAGTCATCCTGTAGAATTTGCTGAGCTGTAAATAGCTTAAAAATTATAAGAGCTGCAGGGACTCAAATAGAATGGGGCAACCCAGAAGGGTTCCCTAGACAGTAACTAGTTGTTCTCTGAAGAAACTTAAGTAGTTTATTAGTCCTATTTTTAAATTTTTCTTTCATTTTTCTTACAACATCTCTATAATGTTACTTCGATGAAAGATTATTATTATGACAGACTCAAGCAATGGCTTGAAAATCATTTTAGTCCGTTTCAGTTTACGGTTGAATTCTATAATCTGCAGAGTCAAGACTGAAGCCTCCCTCCCCTGTTCTTGTCTGTTGTTTTCTGTCAGCACAGAGCCCTCTCACCACCGCACTCACCCGGGTACTAAAGTCCTTGATGCCTCTGCTCCGGTTGCTGAGGAGATCGATCACAGGCCCCTCCGTGGACACATTAGCTGGGTCCTGATGCTGTGTGCTGTTCACCATGGCAATGATGGCAATGCTCAGACTCACACGCTGCGTTATCATGGTGAAGTTGGAGAAGTGCATGATGAGAGCCAGCGTGTAGCGTAATGAGCAGAAACCTGACCCTAGGCAGGACACAGGGTTACACAATGAACACCCGAAAGGAAACTGCTGCTCTCCATTTCTGCCACGATTAAATATGAAAGAACTCCAGATGACACCAATCAATACTACTACTATCTTGGTTTTTGTTTCCTCTTGTCCTTTTCTTTTTCCTTTCTTTTTTATACTGGAGATTGAATCCAGGCTTTCCATGTGCTGACCAGGCAAGCATCCTACCACCGAGCTTGGTCTCCAGCCCCCTTTAAAATGCTTTTAAGACTGGTCTTGTTAAGTTGCCCTGATTGGCTTTGAATTTACTTTGTAGCCTAGGAACTTGCCATCTCTCCTGCCTCAGCCTTCCATAACAACAAAATTATAAACCAGTTGTCATCAGGCCGAGCTAATCCCCAATGCCCACCTTTTACCAACACATTTCCTCCAAACACTGTTGCTATATTATTTTGCTGGATTTAATAAGTAAGCATGATGAGTTTGGAATCTTGCAAATATTCTCTAAAAGTGTGGGGACAGATGCCAAGAAAAGGGAAAACCTTAATTTCTCTAAAACCTACATTTCTCTAAAATAAGACAGTTGGGAAGATAATGGCAGAGCTGACCATGAATGGCACCCCTCTGCATTGCACAAAAGCAGTCCGTCTCATCTAATACATTCATTTCTCATGGAGCTTGTGAGATTTGACATGACAGCTGCCTTTCAGAGATACCACTTCTAAGTCTGAGGATTCTCCTTCGAACTGTCACAGAAATAACGTTCTTCTCCCTTTCCATTCTGATCATGCCTGGTTTCTTCTCCTCCTTTTCATTTTGTGGCTCAAACTAGTCTGGAACTCCTAGGCACAGCTGATGCTCCCAGCTGTGCCTCTTGAATATCTGGGACTGCAGGTGTTTGCCACCATGCCCAGCTCAGAGTTGATACTTCACAGTACTATAAGTACGTCATTGACTTCCCTGGCTCCTGTGTATTACTAGAGCCTGCCTCCATGGTTTTTCAGCTTTTCAAACAAATATGAAAAAAAGAGATTTGCTAAACTAAAAGGATACAAAATAGTATTCAATGGAGTTGCAGTACACATGCATGTATTTATGCATTCATCGTATTTGTATAATGTATGTATAATGTGTGATGGTCTATATCTATTCCTAACAAAATAAAGCAATGGGTTAGTATTAGAAGGATTTCCATGTGACTGATGGGTTAGGCTTTTTTCTCTTGCATATTTGGAAGACTGTGACTTGTGAGACATAAACAGGATCTGTGAAGAAACATAAAAATAAATGGAAGAAATCTCCAAGTAGCCTCACAGGTAGAACTAGCTGCCTGCAGAAGAATTATTTTGATATCAATTTAAGTTGCCAAGCTCAGAGGAAATGGCTAGACATTTGGCAAATGTGTCCCACAAGGGAACTGTAAAACAGCTAAGCTGGCTGTTTGCTTTTAAAATCACTTGTTCAAAACTCATTGCATTTCTTGGCTATAGGGTTTATTGATCATTTGGTTCAATTTCTGCAAGATTAATCCATGGTGTCTCCTAACAATAAAAAGCAAGTGGCATCTTGGGATTGAGGTTGGGTCTGATGTTATACTAACAGCATCCAGGAGTACAATATAAAGAAAAGGCAGGGAGAGGACAGCTGTCATGAATGAAGTAACTGGGGACAAGCCCTGAGTTTTCTCTACCTATTAACAAGGACAGTGCCTTACCTTTTCTGGTGGTAGGCTTCTCATCCATTTTGTTTCTCTGGTGAGTGATGTGCACTTTGTGGCAGGGTTTCCCTCTGCCCCAAATCACTTTTGCCACGACAGGCTTTGACCTGTGAGAAGAATATCATGTAAGAATGGTACACAGCCTCGTCCTGCCCATGCTGCCTCTAGAGATCAGGAAGAGGTGGGCACTTGCTGTTCGCCTGTTTGTTCTTCATGATGACCACATTCTGGCTCTTATACATTCTGACTATGCTTTCAGTGGACTGAGTTTTTAGGGGGAACTCTAATCTTTAGAGCAAATTCTCTAACCATCCAGTGGTGCTATGAAACTGAACAAAGTACTGAGCAAAGGCTTTATCAAATCACAGAGAACCACCCAACGCTAGGAAGTACCATTATTTAGAGCAGACCAAAAAGAACAGTCAAGCCCAAGAGCTGAAGAAGATCATCCCCCCCCAAAAAAAAAATCATTCCAGAGCATCCTTTACTCCCATCCTGACCATTTTTTTTCTGTTCCCTTTGGGCAAGCACAGTGGTTCGGTGACATCTTCTTTGAAGATGCTACATGACCTTCACACTCTGCGATGCTCAGTAGTAATGGTCAACTGTATTGTATCACAATGAACCCTCATGTAGGCTCAACTGCTATCAAGAACCGATGAGCATCAGAGCAGATGTTGGCTGGTTGCTCTGACCTGAAAGGCTTCCAAGTGTAACTTGAATCTGGATGAGGCAAAAGACACTGATCTTCTGCTCCAGGTATATCAGGTATATGCTTTAAGGTGCAGAACTGTGTGCAGGAGACTGGATAAGTGCCTCATCATCGCAGTTCAGAGTCAGTACCCAGTCTCCCAAAGGCCAGGCCAGACCGCTTGTTTTTCTTTACTTTACTTTTCTTTTTCTTTTTCTTCTTTTTTTTTTTTTTTTTTTTTTTTTTTTTTTTTTTTTTTTTTTTTTTTTTTTTTTTNACAGGGTTTCTCTGTATAGCTCTGGCTGTCCTGGAACTCACTTTGTAGACCAGGCTGGCCTCGAACTCAGAAATCCATTTATTAGTACAGCCTCTTTTTTTTTTTCTTTAACATTTTAAACTTACGTTTAAAGAACAATAGCTGGCTTCATTCTGAAATATTCTAAGTTTTAATCATTTATTCCCCCAAGGAAATTTGATGATAAACGTGTACGTTGAACTTTGATTTGAATATTAAAGAAAAACCCTTCAATTATCTCTTTCTTTTTTCTGTTAGTGGAACTGTATTATAAATGTGTTCTGTTCATTCTGTTTTAGTCTCATGCAAAAGAATGAATGATCTTAACAGCCTTTGTTTTCTCCCAGGGATTGACCCTAGACCTCATGTGTCCCAATCAAACACTTTGCCTCTGAGTTACATTCCACCACCACTGGGCAGAGAGCGGTGTAGGAGTGTGAAAGTGTGTGTGTGTGGGGGGGGGGGGTTGCAGGGGAGTCACGCAGCTTCTACTGTGTTCAAGTATTTGAATTCTGTCTTAATAGCCTTCCATTGTTTTGTTGTTGATGGCTTCTCCTTTTCATAAGTATAAAAATTGGCCATTCCAAACTTTAGTCTTTCCATAATGAGATAATGAAAACCATGCTTCAAAATAACCATGAGGGCTCATGAAATCACAAGCTATTAGTGTCACTGAAGACGGTACACTCATTCTAACTGTAAACCATTGAGACCATGGAAAATTTCAAAGACCTTCCCATTCAGGGAAGCAGACCTAGAAACACAGCTCAGGTATAGTCTCACACAGTTCAGATTATGTTGAAGCAAAATTTATATTTTAAAAGGGTTGGGACAATATAGACTGTATTGGAGAAAAAGGTTAGGCATAAGGCACACAGAATAGGTTTTATTTGAGGGGAATGGTGATACAGACTGTAGTTGCATAAGGGGCTTCATTCTATTCTTAGTCTAGAACTCATTACTTTGTTGCAATAATGTTTCTAATACTCTTTGATTTCCCCTAACAACCTGCTTATCTTGCATAATTTTGCCAGCCCAGTCTCATGATTTAAACAAAGCAAATGTTGCATATTGTTCAAATATCAGGAGCCAGAGTCTCAATTCCCACTCTGTGCAAACCATAGAAGTTTCATAAACTCTTAGAGCCTAATTGTTTCAGAGGAAAGAGAGGACAATATTACTTCATGGGACTGTTTGCATGAGGAGAAGTCCGGGGTGTGCCCCTCCAAGGAGTCCTACATTGTCAAATGTCACTGCCGTTAACAGCAGCAGTGACAGCCATTATGCTCCCACTCACTCCATGTTAGAACTTCTCAGATTCATGAGTAAATACCAGCATAGAGAAAATAAAAATATTTTAATACAATGTTTTGTTTTAAACTTCTTTTTTAAAGTGTGTTCTGCCTTGGATGAGAAAATGCTCATCTCGCCACAGACTGAAAAGAACAAGAGGAAAAAAATATCCCCTGAGTGCTAGGCAACTCATTAGCTCTCTACTTTTCTGAGGGACGGAGAGGTCCCTCAACCAATGTATTTATAAGTTAAATCACAATTTTAAAAAATGTTTGAATACCTCAAGGGGAAAATTCTCGACAGAGTTATGCCAAAAGCCAATTACACAGGTGTAGCCTCCCGCAACTCCACTTCCTAGTCTGGATTCCCTCTGGGTAGGACAAGAGAGAAACCTATCCTCACTAAATCCTGACCACTATGGCTATCCGCCATTACAGGCACCAACCATGGTCTCCTTGGGGACCTCTTAACTATACAAAGGCAGCAAGCCTTCCAGAAATATTCAGTTGTCTTGATTTTCATCTTAATCTGGCTTCTGCCAGTCTCCTCACCTTGAGAGGCAAGATCGAGTGTATTGAAACTGGAAAAGACTCATTAAGCCCATTCACGAAGCTCAACCTTGTCTATTCTGGCTCAGTGTTTGATCCAAAGCCAGTTAGTTGTACACATCTACATACCATAGCCAATACTCACAGCTAATGTGATACTCCTCCGGCTAGTGACCACGATCCACAGTGGCCCTTGACACCAGTGGCCTCTCAAACCTTAGAGTCTTGAATGGGTTGTTATTTTGTAAGAATGCCTCTTCTCCAGGACCAGACACCATTCCCAATGGAGGTCCTCACGCAGCAGTTGGTATGTTTTTGAGTTCTCTTAACATTACTTCCTCCCTTGAAGGCATCTCTGATAGCTTCGTAATTAACATCCTTACAAGAAGAAAAACACTGACGGTTACCATTAAACTAGTATGTAAAACTCTAGACTAGAAAGCTAGCTTGAAAAAAGGTGTTCCTATGTCTTCCTCTCTTCCCAGGGAAGCGTAATGAGTCACGTGGGAACGGACACCGCCAGGTTTGACCCTGTGCTCTCGGGACAGAGAGTCTGCATTTGGCGTGGCTGCTTAATTTTTAACTCCACTTTCAAGTTCTCACCGATCTAGTGAGTATCTCAACGATGTCACTATGTTTTTCTGCTTTGAACTATTGCATACAGCCATTCAGTCAACAAGCCACTGCGCTGAAAATGGAAAGAGGCGTGGAATGGAAGCTGCAGTGGGACTCCTTAGCCTGAATCTCTGAGGTCATGCCCACCTTTGCTCCTAGAGCTTTCTTCCTCTGCAGACAAAGCACCCCGCCTGTTAGAACTGGCTTCTACATGAAGAAACAGGGTTGAAATGGGTGCAATGCCCAGTGATTGATGGGATGAATGAAATGATGTCTATCTGCTAACAGGTAGATGGCCTGAACGAGATGGTCCTGCGGAGGGATCCAGTCAATCAGCTAGACTGTCTTCCGTCCTCTGGTGTCCACAGTGAACAGATGGGAACTGTGACTCTGAGAATTCCCCTGTTCCCGACCTTCATTTTCTCTGGATCCTCCCGATGTGGTTTTGCTTGGCTTCTGACTCCTGGGTTTATTTTGTGGCTTTTAGGTTTTGGAATGTGGATGGTGATAGATCTTTCTAGTTAGTCTCTTGGCCTTCCTAAAACAAGGTGAAGACCTGCCTTCTCTGCATTTCAGCACCAGCTGAGCCTCTGACCCCAGTTCTATCATCATGGTCCCCCAAAGAGCCTATACTGCACAGTTCCTTAGCCAGTCTTACTGGTATCTATTCATTTTCTTTTTTTATTATTATTATTTTAAAAATCCAAACTATATTAGTTTTTTATTTTTATTTATGTTGTCTGTTTGTGTGACTGTATGGCATGCATGTGGGTACCTAAGGAGCCCCCAAAACCCTGGAGCTGGAGTTACAGGTACCTGTAACTCCTCCCTCGAGGGGGTTCAGGAAACTAAACTCAGTACTCCAGAACAGAATGTGCTTTAAGCCACTGAGCCATCTATTGTGTGACATTTTCTGGGGGGAGACATGAACAAAAAAACTGCTCACTCAGATTGGGAACATAGGACCGACCAAAGTAAGGATGCCATCAAAATCCAACATGGCAAACTCCTGAGTTTTATTTCGGTTACTTACAAGGAGTAGAGGTTAGGGGTTGCTTATAAGAGCTGCAACTCCAAAAGCCAAGTCCAGGATGGGTGACAGCTCACAGAATTCAGAAATCTGGAGAGTACTACACAGATACCTAAGCTTCCCTGAGCCTCTTTTAGGCTGCTTAGCTTGTCTCTATATATTTATACTTAGACTGGATGGCACCTAATGTGTCTGGTAAATTTCAGGGATTTCCTGAAGCCCTTGAATTGTTTAAGGAGGCTCCCTGCAGTATGTGATGTTTTACCTCTCTTTGAACATCTTGCGTCTTAAGGAACTCCCCTCAAGATGAATGTTCATCCGACAGGACATTGCCATACAACACCATCTCTCTAGTTCCCATAATTTTTTATTAGTACTATATTAAATCCATAAGAAACTTGGAATGTTTAAAGCAATATATGCGTATTCTTACAGTTCTAAAAACACCAGACCAAAATGCATTTCACTAGATCAAAGTCAAAGTGTCTGATGAATTGAGTTCCCTCCAGAGGCATGCTGTGGTAGTTTACAGAAGCCTGAATAGAATGAGACAGTAAGTTCTCAGTAAACAATAGCTTATAGAATGGATGAATTCTTGACTTACACACACAGTGAAAAAAGTCAAGGTTTTTGGAGCTAGCTCAAACTCCTTACCATGCTGTGGTTTTTATATAATACCTCATTGATAAGTAAACTCAGTAGAGGGCACACTTAGACCATTTATATTTTGGGAGGCTGAGGCAGGACAATTATGAGTTCATTGAGCTACATAATAAATACCTAGAGATATATTTTAGTAGTAGACTGCTTTTCTAGTTTGCAGGATACCTCCAGTTTAGTCCTCAGTACTAGAAAAAAAAAAAAAGTTGAACCGGGCATGGTGGAGCACGCCTTTAATCCCAGCACTCGGGAGGCAGAGGCAGGTGGATTTCTGAGTTCAAGGCCAGCCTGGTCTACATCGTGAGTTCCAGTACAGCCAGGGCTATACAGAGAAACCCTGTTTCAGAAAAAAAAAAAAAAGAAAGAAAGAAAGAAAGAAGAAAGAAAGAAAGAAAGAAAGAAAGAAAGGAAGAAAGAAAGAAAGAAAGGAAAGAAAAAAAAGTTGAATATCTTACATCTGTAACATTCATAAACATCAAGATTAATAGAACAGAATAGGTGAAGTCTTAAAAAAAATAGGTTTTTCTAGATTGTTAACAACTGTCCCCAATTAACAGCAATACTTTTTAATTCTTTTTAATTTGGTATTTTCCACACATGATGCTTCTTTTCCGAGAATATCAATTTGTTTGATTTAATGCCTGGCCCATGATCTACAGAGCTCAAAGTCCACTGAGTGAGGCTGTACACAGACAGACACCTAGGATGAAGGGTAATGAACTCAGGCCACACAATCTTGCACAAGGTAGTAGGAAAGAGCAAACAAGGACTCCTGCCAACTCTGAAGTGTCAGAGGAAGGCTTCTCAGAGGAGGAGGAGCTGTAGCTGGTTTCCTAGGCTGCATGGGAGAAAGATCATCCATGTTTTCCCATGATTGAGGATTACTGCAAAACCATCAGGGGAATTTGGTAAGCTGACTCCAAACATGATAATTCCTTTCAAGAAATCGATTGCTTTTTCCCAGTAGTAGAATTAGAATTTCCGGAATAAAAATAGAAGAAAACATTGTAATGTTTCCCGCAACAAAAACAATAGAATTTTCAAGACTTACTTGACCAAGAACAGTATGAGTCTAAAGGAAAATACAGCAACAGATTACAAAAGGACACAAGGCAAGCTCTGTCTACATAGAACTGTGATGGTTTGAATGATCAGTCTCCAGTTTGGTGGTGCTGTTTGCGGAGACGTAGGAAGTGTGGCCTTATTGAAGGAAGTGGAAGCCTTGCCAAAGCCTCAAGCCATTTCCAGTGAGCTCTTTATTGGGAGCTTGCATTTGAGATGAGGGCTCTCAGCTCTTAGCATCCAACTCCAGCTAGGCATATCTGCCACCTGCTGCCATGCTGTCTCCATTCTTCTAGACTCTTCTATTTCTTCTATATTTGCCTTGGTCGTGTGTTTCATCACACTATAGAAAAGTAACTGAGACAGGAATCAAATACTGTATTCTTAGAAAAACTTAATATTACAAAATATTAACCCTCTCTAGATGAATAAAGCGCCGAATAGGCAATTCAGTGGCTTACGGGAGTAAAAGAAAGAAAAACCAAAGGACATAATAGAGCTGGGATAGCCTAATACCCTCACAGGAATGAGTGGCACATGTCAGAGAGACACTGTGAGGGACTCGCCACAACAGAGGAGGGGGTAGCCATGTCTATCACGTGGATGAGATGCTTAAAGACACATAAAGATATGTAAATATCTTTATATACATAAAGATAGTGTGGTCGTTTTGTTTTGTTTTGTTTGGTTTGGTTTGTTTTTTTAAGTCTTGCTTGCTATGTAGCTCTTGTTTGCAAAGTGGTGATCCTCTTGCCTCAGTATATGGAGTGCTAGAATTACAAGCATGTGCCACTATGCCCAGCTAATACAATGTAGTTATAAGTAAGTAAATAGACAAGTAAAATGTGTGTGTAAAGGGTCTAATTTTTTTCTAAATGTTTTCTTCCCTGAAGACTCTGACTCTCTCTCTCTCCCTCCCTCCCTCTTTCTCCCCCTCCCGTGTGTGTGTGTGTGTGTGTGTGTGTGTGTGTGTGTGTGTGTGTGTGTACATGGTTACATGAGGCATATTAACTGGTCACTTTTGTAACTAGTAATTTTTTTTCTTCAGTTAGAACACTAAGCAATAAAGGTGAGTATAGGAACTGGTGAGACATCTTAGTAAGTAGCGAGATGCCTTAGGGCAGTGGAGGCACAACTGGAAGAACACACTCATGTTAGAAGCAGAGACTTAAGGGAAAACGAATTGAGGGTCAGAGGGCTCTGTGCACCACTGATGGCTGTGTCTATAGCATAGGAGAGAAATAATTGAAAAGATAGCAGCCAAATATTATGTGGAACTAAGCATACTTATTAAATCAAGAGTGACTCTCGTGTCCTGGGTGGGAGACACAGGTGACTCTGGCTTCTCTTCCATCCTATTTCACTTTGCTGTGCTGTCCCTTCATTCATCTTTCCCTTGTCTGGACAAAAAAACTTTTCCCTTGTGTTATTTCTCTAGGACAGCTTTGAGCTGTCTCTCATGATCATGACATTCTGGTCAGAGAGCTGCTTTTTCCTTAGTGGACCTCACCTTGGGTTGTCTTTCATTTCCAATCTTGACATTTGGAAATTATGATTTTAAGAGCAGTGCTCAAGACATGGGTCTAGGGGAAGCTGAAGGAGGGTGTGCCTGGATGATCAAATACAGTCACTCGTGGCTTTTCCCGAGATGTGCAGGCCACATCATAGGGATGGAAGCTCCATCCAAAGTTCTCGTGGCCTTTTAGAAACTCTTAGTGCTTTCTTGCTAAAAGCCTCCCACTGGAATATCTTTGTGATTTGAGGCGGTTGTTTTGGTGATTTCTTAAAGCCTCGGAGATTGTAGTCTATAGTTATGTCAATTCATTCCCCTCCTCTGATAGTTGATAAATAAGTAACAAAAAAATTTTCCTCACTCACAGAAAGAAATGCCTTCTGGGGAGC